>KK113668.1:823255-839850 GCA_000611955.2 Stegodyphus mimosarum | reverse complement strand
ACCTCAGCGGCAACAACAGGAACCAGCAACAATTGCAACGAAAGGCCAGAAACAGAAAGCCCCCTCAACAAAGTAGAAGAAACAAGAAACGGAAAATCACCAGAGGAGATGGATTGAAAAAAAAGAACACGGATAATAGAAGTTCGACAACTAACAAAAGACCAAAGCGCAATGGACAAGGCCAGCCCAAAGTAGTCAAGAGGACAGCCGAAACGTCGGAAAGGAGCTTGAGAAGCAAGCAGCCGCGGTTGCAGCCTGAGGGTCAACGTCCGGAATACAGCAGGAGCCCGGAGCAGCGACGAACGAGGGCCCAGGAACAGAGGAGTCTGCCGAATAAACGTCGAGCGGATCAACCTTCTGCCCAGCGCAAGTATCCCAGAATAGAAAGTAGGATTCCTAAAAGGAAGGCTTAGGAACAACAAGAGGGCAACAGTCAGCGACCAAAATCAAGGAGACTGGCCCAAGCAACAGTATTTCCATCTTTCAAGAATTGGGCCAAGAAAAGAATGGCTGACTACAACAAGATAAGTAATATTTCTTATTCCAACGTTTAGTTAATTTTCGAGTATTACTGCAAGTTGCAGGGTCTCTTTTTACCTCAAGCGAGGTTGATTTTTACGCCAAGTGTGCGATAGATGATTACTTATCTTGAAAGATGTTTTTGTTTAAAATTGTAATTTTGTAAAGATCTAAAATTACTTAATGTTTGTAAAGTAGATTCTGAAGCATTGTGAATATATTAGTCTTGTAAAAGCAATGAATCGCTGCGAGAATGTTAATTAAATGTTTTTGTATTATGCTTTGTCGAAAGACTTGTAAGTTTCTAGAATGAAAAGTCGGTAGAAGGAAAACACGATTTAGTCTACAGACTATTGTTTCATTGTAATGCGATTTTCAGAAAAGAATTTTGAAAAAAGTATGTGGAGCACTTGCTGTAAACTTATAAATTTAACGCATTTATTGTATCTTGTGATTTGTATGCAATTGTTTAAAGTTTTATGAAATGTAACAAAATGGATTTATGGCATCAATGCACGTTAGGGGCAAAGTTAATGTTGAATAAAGCATTCGTTGTGCAAACTAGGAATTGTATGCATGAAAAGGCGAGAAAGAAGTAATAGAATGCAAGTATTAGTAGGCTCTCCACCAAATACACTTAAAGTGATAGACATGAAGCGAGTTAGAACATCAGGTTTAGCTGTTGATAATGTGTCTTCTGAGGTCTCGATATGTCAAGTTCTAACTAATGTTAGTACATCGCAGGTGGTAGAGTCGAACACTCCCCGGAAAAAGAAACCCGCTATTGCGGTTCGTTTTTCATCCAACACCGGTGGAGAGCATTGGGGGAAGAATTTAATTTTGCTTGAATGATAATGTGTGTTTGAAAATTTACACGTGTAAGAAAAGAAGTCTGTTACCTAGAACTTAGTATTATTATGATAAACTAAAATTTCTTTCCTTCCAGATTTTGCTGGAACGAGTCAGAGGAAAGTAAAGTAATTACTGAAAACAGATGAAGAGGTATGTAAAAATCAAGTTTTCGTCTGTAAATGGCCAAGAAATTCTATTTTTTTCTGTAAAGGTTGGCCTAAGTTAGGAAGAGTTAAATTTTGAGTATTTCTAGAATCGCAAAGTCTCAACATGGTCCGTTTGGACCACAGTAGTTTAACTTTTCCCAATTCTGGCGGGAAGTATGTAAGGTTTTAGTTTAAACTAACAAAGTTTTATTTTAATTTCCCTTTCCAATGAGTTCTTATTTCAACTTCCCGTTAGAATGAGAGCGCGTTTCAGCTTTATGCTAATTTGAAGTGGAGCCAAGTTTTTATTTAAAGGTTAGCGAGGAACTTCTCAGGGTGAGAGAGCTTTTAGTCTCAGATCACTGCTGCTGTGTTCGACGTTCGCCTGACTAGATAGTATTTAAATTCTAAGCCTTAGCGCTGTTACGCTATTACTTATTGAAATAATCTAAGTGCGTTAGTATTAGCTAAATCTTGCTACGCACCATTGATCGTATAGCATAGAGGCCAACCTCGCGATCATAGCTCTGTGAGCAACGACTACTTAGTTTCTATTTTTAGTTTAAATTATTTGATTGTTCAGTTTAGACCCAAGTGCGGCCATTATTTTCTGTTATCCCTCCCGAGTTGGGAAGTGGCTGTAAAGAATAAGTGGTTTAATAAAAGAGGATTTTAAATCTTTCTTACGTGCAGTTATTCTACCACTTAACCACAGTATTCTACCACAGGATATAGCTGCATTCAGCTCCCTGTTCAAGATCAGGACTTTAACTACCTCACGAATATTTTCGCCAAAAGTATGCGCAGAACACTCAGTCCTGACAGGTTCTACAGTTAAAAATAATTTTAGTACAAAAAATTTTTCAAATTATATTTTCTTTAAAAGCACATTTGAAAATCATGTGAATTTTTTTAAAATTAATGAAAATTTAAATTGTTCTTTTTCCTACATGTTTCAACATTTAGCTTCACTTTCGTTTTTGGTTTTTGCTGTCTAATTTTCGTTAAATTTCAGCAGGCTTTAACTAGAAGGTTTAAACTAGAAGCTGCAGATTTTGATTTAATTTATAATTATATTTTTCCTAATTAAAATTTAATTTAATCTCTTAACTGAGCACCATTTAGCTCAGAAACAGGCTTTTTTTCGTTTCCGTTCCTTAGTACATCAACTCCCAGAAGAAGAGTACAAAAGAGACATAAAATACTTTGTCTTTTATTTTCTGCTTTCATGTATTCGATTATTTTTACAGTAAGTTGATACAGAAATTTTTCAATTTTGTGCCGATTCATTATTCAATTGTGCCAAATTTGATATCTGAATTTGCTTTCAGTTTATTTTGATCTATATACCGGGGGGGCATATTTAAACTGACAGTTTTCCACAATTAGTTTAAACACCGTGGTCGTAAAAAATTTAAGTTTACCGAAGATTGAAGTCTTAACAACATACCAGCGACGGCTCTCTTGGATACAGGAGCGCAAAGCAGCTTTATCTCGGAAAGATTTTTCAAGAAGCACTTTAAAGTCACCGCTAGGGGAATATTTGGCACTGTGTAATAGAAAATAGAGTGTTAACAAATACAAATCAATACTGAAATTACCTTTTATTTTGCATTCAAATGAAGTTCAATGTGGCTGCCGTTGTTGTGGACCACATATTGCATTCTGTGCATAGTATGCACAACAGCAGAAAGTAACATGTCTGCAGGTATCTCTCGTACAGTCCGTGATATGTTATCCTTGTTCCTAGGAAAAGTTTCACTTTTTGTGCGTATCAACGACGAGCAGATAAAAATTTTATTTTATATTGGGCGAAACCTGTAAACGTGTATTATTCTGGGTGTGGATTTTTTTAGATTAGCAGAAGCGAAAATAGACTTTCAGGGGGGAAAGTTAACGATATCCATGCAGCCAGTGGAAAAAAAGAATGATAAGCAAAGCAGCTGGAGTTACAGCACTTACCGGCAGAAGAGCAAGAAAAACTGCAGGCATTGGTAAGTGAGTTTTCAAATTTATTTAGCGATGTAGCGGGTTTCACGCAGGTAACTAATCATGAAATAGAAACAGGGGACGCCCAACCAGTAAGGCAAAAGCCTTATCGCTATGATAAGGTAAAAGAAGAAATTATTGAATATCATATTAAGGAAATGTTGAAAAATAAAATAATTACCCCGATTTCTAGCAGTTATGCTAGCCCAGTAGTCTTATGCAAAAAAATAATGATTATCCGATTACGCACCCGAAGCGGTGGCATTTTGCTATAGATTACAGAAGGCTAAATGCCGTCACAAAATATCCTGTATATCCTTTGCCGATAATCGAAGAGATAATCCGAAATATTACCTCTACAAGGTATATGTCCACATTAGATCTTACGAGTGGCTATTTCTCGATTGGGGTAAAACCCGAAGACGTCCCTAAGACCGCCTTCATAACGAAGTCTGGCCCGTACGCATTTCTTAGGATGCCTTTCGGTTTATCCGGCGCGCCGGCAAATTTCCAACGATGCATGGACATTGTCTTAAAACCGGTCCTTGGTAAGAGTACGTTCATTTATTTGGACGATATTATAATTACAAGTAATAGTTTGGAACAACACCTACAAGATTTACAAAAAGTGTTTTTATTGTTAAACGAAGCTGGTTTGAAGATAAATGCATCTAAATGTAAATTTGCCGCAAAAGAGTTACGTTATTTAGGGTTTAAAATTTCTCAGAATGGCACTGAAACGAATCAGTCCAAGATAATAGCTACCAAAAATTATCCTGTTCCAAAAACAGCGAAGAAGTTATCGTCGTTTCTTGGTATGTGTTCATACTATCGGTCCTTCATTAAAGACTTTGCCAAAATAGCTGAGTCTCTGCTGAAATTGAAGAGTAAGAAAGCTAGGATTTCGTGGTCAGCAGAAGCCAACTTGGCATTTCAAAAATTGAAAGACGCATTGACTCAAGCCCCGTCTTAAAATTTCCGGAGGGGGATAAAGGACTAGAATTTTCAGATTTTGCGATTGGGGCAGTGCTTTCTCAAAATGGGCAACCCGTGGCCTTTTTCAGTCGAACGTTAAATGAAACCCAAAGAAACTATTCGGATACGGAAAGAGGAAACTCTAGCAGTTTTATCAGCAGTGCACAAATTTCGTGTTTTCTTTGGAAGTTCTCCAGTAACTGTATATACGGACCACGCTGCGGTTACCAGACTCTACTCTGGAAAAAATTTATCGCCCAGATTAATAAGGTGGGCACTTAAATTACAAGAATATAATCTAGTAATTAAACACACGCCGGGAAAGGAAAATGTTGGGGCAGATGTTTTAAGCAGAATTAATTTGGATGAAAATGGAAATACGGTTAGAATAGCCATGCTGACATCCAAAGTATTAGATTCTCGCTAAACAGTAATAGCCGAACTCGGAAAAGATCCGGAGTTCAAAAATATATACAATTATTTGACCGACCCTGAGAATTTCAGTCATCCGGATATTGTGCTGATAAGAAATAGGGCCGCAAATTACGAAATAATTGACGGACTTTTGTTTTATACCAAAACGACTAATGAAAACCACGAGTTTAGACCGGTTATTCCAGCTAGCATTAGATTGAATGTATTAGAGGAGTTGCACGATTCGGCCATTTCGGGCCATTTGGGCATACGAAAAACTGTCCAAAGAGTTCGCGAGGCAGTTTTCTTTCCTGAACTGCAAAAGTTTACTAGGGCGTATGTCCAGTCGTGCCCAACATGCCAATTTAATAATTATATTAATTTCCGCCCGGCCGGGTTCTTAAATAGTGTTAAATCAGAGTTCCCAAATCAAATAATGGGCATCTATTTACTGGGACCTTATCCTAGAAGTAAAGTTAACAAAAGCCGATATCTTTTAGTTATAGTGTACCATTTTAGCAAGTCGTTGGAGCTAATTCCGTTAAACGCGCGTCTGCTAAAATTGTAGTAGATTCAATTTTAAATGAGTATATTTTAGAATACGGACACCCCTAAAAGTTATTTCTGACAATGGTCCCCAATTTGTTAGTAATATTTTTGAGGAAATGTGTGCAAAACTGGGCATACGTCACCTAAAGATGGTCCCGTATCGTCCGGAGTCAAACATAGCAGAACGAGTTAATAGAAAAGTAATTAAAATTATTCGAAGTTATATTAAGAATTATCACTCTACCTGGGATAGCCATATAAATGAATTTGCATTTGCCCTTAGAACGGCCAAACATGACACAACGCAAAAAACACCCGCGGAACTGTTTCTTGGAAGAAAGATTTTGACACCCTTAGACAAACTTTTCTTTGTCCAGGATAGGGCAGAAGAATTTAAAATGAAGGATATCCAGAATATGATATGGGAAGCGAAAGGAAATTCAGAAATAGCCCAGAGGAAACAGCAATATTATTATGATCAAAAGAGAAGAGAGGTGAAGGATAAAGTCGGAGATGAGTGTTGAAAGTCAAACACGCTTTATCAAATGCCCCAGAAGAAAAGGTGGGGAAATTTTCTCCGCGTTTTGAAGGCCCTTTCCTTATCGAGAAAATCACCCAAACGGTGGTAGTATTAGCGAAAAAAACGGCGAGAAAATTACTGCCAATAAGGACCAACTGAAACCCTACTATGACCGTAATAAAATGGAAATGTTTAAAGATTTTTTCCGGGATCCGGGAAGACGAACTTCCACGGAAGATGTACCTCAGCGGCAACAACAGGAACCAGCAACAATTGCAACGAAAGGCCAGAAACAGAAAGCCCCCTCAACAAAGTAGAGGAAACAAGAAACGGAAAATCACCAGAGGAGATGGATTGAAAAAAAAGAACACGGATAATAGAAGTTCGACAACTAACAAAAGACCAAAGCGCAATGGACAAGGCCAGCCCAAAGTAGTCAAGAGGACAGCCGAAACGTCGGAAAGGAGCTTGAGAAGCAAGCAGCCGCGGTTGCAGCCTGAGGGTCAACGTCCGGAATACAGCAGGAGCCCGGAGCAGCGACGAACGAGGGCCCAGGAACAGAGGAGTCTGCCGAATAAACGTCGAGCGGATCAACCTTCTGCCCAGCGCAAGTATCCCAGAATAGAAAGTAGGATTCCTAAAAGGAAGGCTTAGGAACAACAAGAGGGCAACAGTCAGCGACCAAAATCAAGGAGACTGGCCCAAGCAACAGTATTTCCATCTTTCAAGAATTGGGCCAAGAAAAGAATGGCTGACTACAACAAGATAAGTAATATTTCTTATTCCAACGTTTAGTTAATTTTCGAGTATTACTGCAAGTTGCAGGGTCTCTTTTTACCTCAAGCGAGGTTGATTTTTACGCCAAGTGTGCGATAGATGATTACTTATCTTGAAAGATGTTTTTGTTTAAAATTGTAATTTTGTAAAGATCTAAAATTACTTAATGTTTGTAAAGTAGATTCTGAAGCATTGTGAATATATTAGTCTTGTAAAAGCAATGAATCGCTGCGAGAATGTTAATTAAATGTTTTTGTATTATGCTTTGTCGAAAGACTTGTAAGTTTCTAGAATGAAAAGTCGGTAGAAGGAAAACACGATTTAGTCTACAGACTATTGTTTCATTGTAATGCGATTTTCAGAAAAGAATTTTGAAAAAAGTATGTGGAGCACTTGCTGTAAACTTATAAATTTAACGCATTTATTGTATCTTGTGATTTGTATGCAATTGTTTAAAGTTTTATGAAATGTAACAAAATGGATTTATGGCATCAATGCACGTTAGGGGCAAAGTTAATGTTGAATAAAGCATTCGTTGTGCAAACTAGGAATTGTATGCATGAAAAGGCGAGAAAGAAGTAATAGAATGCAAGTATTAGTAGGCTCTCCACCAAATACACTTAAAGTGATAGACATGAAGCGAGTTAGAACATCAGGTTTAGCTGTTGATAATGTGTCTTCTGAGGTCTCGATATGTCAAGTTCTAACTAATGTTAGTACATCGCAGGTGGTAGAGTCGAACACTCCCCGGAAAAAGAAACCCGCTATTGCGGTTCGTTTTTCATCCAACACCGGTGGAGAGCATTGGGGGAAGAATTTAATTTTGCTTGAATGATAATGTGTGTTTGAAAATTTACACGTGTAAGAAAAGAAGTCTGTTACCTAGAACTTAGTATTATTATGATAAACTAAAATTTCTTTCCTTCCAGATTTTGCTGGAACGAGTCAGAGGAAAGTAAAGTAATTACTGAAAACAGATGAAGAGGTATGTAAAAATCAAGTTTTCGTCTGTAAATGGCCAAGAAATTCTATTTTTTTCTGTAAAGGTTGGCCTAAGTTAGGAAGAGTTAAATTTTGAGTATTTCTAGAATCGCAAAGTCTCAACATGGTCCGTTTGGACCACAGTAGTTTAACTTTTCCCAATTCTGGCGGGAAGTATGTAAGGTTTTAGTTTAAACTAACAAAGTTTTATTTTAATTTCCCTTTCCAATGAGTTCTTATTTCAACTTCCCGTTAGAATGAGAGCGCGTTTCAGCTTTATGCTAATTTGAAGTGGAGCCAAGTTTTTATTTAAAGGTTAGCGAGGAACTTCTCAGGGTGAGAGAGCTTTTAGTCTCAGATCACTGCTGCTGTGTTCGACGTTCGCCTGACTAGATAGTATTTAAATTCTAAGCCTTAGCGCTGTTACGCTATTACTTATTGAAATAATCTAAGTGCGTTAGTATTAGCTAAATCTTGCTACGCACCATTGATCGTATAGCATAGAGGCCAACCTCGCGATCATAGCTCTGTGAGCAACGACTACTTAGTTTCTATTTTTAGTTTAAATTATTTGATTGTTCAGTTTAGACCCAAGTGCGGCCATTATTTTCTGTTATCCCTCCCGAGTTGGGAAGTGGCTGTAAAGAATAAGTGGTTTAATAAAAGAGGATTTTAAATCTTTCTTACGTGCAGTTATTCTACCACTTAACCACAGTATTCTACCACAGGATATAGCTGCATTCAGCTCCCTGTTCAAGATCAGGACTTTAACTACCTCACGAATATTTTCGCCAAAAGTATGCGCAGAACACTCAGTCCTGACAGGTTCTACAGTTAAAAATAATTTTAGTACAAAAAATTTTTCAAATTATATTTTCTTTAAAAGCACATTTGAAAATCATGTGAATTTTTTTAAAATTAATGAAAATTTAAATTGTTCTTTTTCCTACATGTTTCAACATTTAGCTTCACTTTCGTTTTTGGTTTTTGCTGTCTAATTTTCGTTAAATTTCAGCAGGCTTTAACTAGAAGGTTTAAACTAGAAGCTGCAGATTTTGATTTAATTTATAATTATATTTTTCCTAATTAAAATTTAATTTAATCTCTTAACTGAGCACCATTTAGCTCAGAAACAGGCTTTTTTTCGTTTCCGTTCCTTAGTACATCAACTCCCAGAAGAAGAGTACAAAAGAGACATAAAATACTTTGTCTTTTATTTTCTGCTTTCATGTATTCGATTATTTTTACAGTAAGTTGATACAGAAATTTTTCAATTTTGTGCCGATTCATTATTCAATTGTGCCAAATTTGATATCTGAATTTGCTTTCAGTTTATTTTGATCTATATACCGGGGGGGCATATTTAAACTGACAGTGAGTGCTCACAGTGTTCTGTAGCGCGATCTATTTGCGAGAATGACGCCACATTTTGTAGGAAGATTAAACAAGACGGGGGACGAAGTACTCCGAGAAAAAACAAATTAGTTCCAAAAGTCACCGCTAGGGGAATATTTGGCACTGTGTAATAGAAAATAGAGTGTTAACAAATACAAATCAATACTGAAATTACCTTTTATTTTGCATTCAAATGAAGTTCAATGTGGCTGCCGTTGTTGTGGACCACATATTGCATTCTGTGCATAGTATGCACAACAGCAGAAAGTAACATGTCTGCAGGTATCTCTCGTACAGTCCGTGATATGTTATCCTTGTACGTAGCCAGGTCCTAGACCACTCCTTGATAGACCTTGGACTTAAGGTAACCCCATAGCCAGAAGTCGCATGGGTAAGATCAGGCGACCGAGGTGGCCATGCAGTTGGAAAGTAGCGGCTAATGACTCTTTCTCTTGTGAATTTCTGTCGTAGTATCTGTTGCATCCGCAACGTGTGGAGGGGCTCCATCTTGTATGAAAATTATTTCCCCCAGGCATTGTCTTTGCTGAAGTGCCGGAATGACAAAGCTGTTCAACATGTGGCGATATTTCTCTCCGGTAACAGAACAGGTTTCCGGTCCTGTCGGGGTAATGTTGTCATAGAAGAATGGACCTACGATAAATTCCGCTGTGAACCCACACCAAACAGTTACCTTTGGTGAATGTAAGGGAATTGCTGTGACTGCATGTGGTGATTTGTCATCCCAAATTCGGCAGTTCTGGGTATTTATTCACAGTTCCATTCAGGTAAAAGTAGATAAAGATCATAAAGATCCCTAACCTAGGCTGACAAAAGGTATTTTTGGTCTTAACTCTTTATTAAATGTGAAGTGATTTTATTACTTGACATCTTGAGAAACATTTCTCGGCTAAAAAAGTTTAATCGGTTTACCCCCGAAATGTATGGAATTTCTAATGAAAAAAAAATTAGACGTAGTTAGCATACAGACGTCAGTATATTTTCAATTTCTGATACGGTAATTTGGAAGGTCTTTTAAGTTTTCTTTTCAACTGTATTTTATCGTTTGATCAGAATATGGTATGATAATGTGTAATGAATGAATTTATTTGGACAAACAAATAATTTCAAATAATACCTGCTCTGTTTTCGAATTTATTAGCTATAATTATCAGTTTTTGAAATGCTGTTTTAAGAAAATAATAAATAATCACCTAAAACTCTAGATGACTGGCTGGCGATGACTTAAACTATAGATGCCTAGTAATGGATGACTCTCTTCATGTGTTTCATTAATTTAGATTATTTATTGTTTTCTTCATGAGTACAGTAAGCTCGAGAAAACATTAAATTCAAAGACACTCTGTCGTTGAAAGCTGTCAAGTACTTTGTGTTTATTAGTTTACCAACGAAACAAACAAATATTATTTATTCTGGTGTTTCAAAATTAAGGAAAAATAAAGGATATTTATTAAAATCAGAACTAAATTTTTATTGCAGGGCAAAAGAACCTGCATAAATTATTCATAAATATTTATAAAGATATATTTGTAGGTGTGCATAGGTTCAGTTAGGTGTTGAACTTTGTTTAGGTTACATCATTGTGTACATATTTGCTTTACATTTAAGTGTTCCGTTTAAATAAAATGTACTGTTTTGTGAACTACATTGTTTTCTCTATCAGGAGTCCTTCAGTTTTGGGTACTCGGTCAAGATTTTAAGCAAATTTTAGCTGAAAAATTAAAAACAAAATTCAGGCCGGAAAAAATAATGTCATTACCTCGGCTATGCTAAATTAAATATTCAGTCGATGAAGACGAATTATGAGGACGAAGAAATGTACAAGAGGCGAATTTGATAAATAAAATTTTATGCTTGCCTAAGGATATGAAAGATGATAAATTAAAGAAACGAAACTGAGTTAGTGAAATTTGGAAATAAGGTTATTCGAATATGGCAAAGCGCACGACAGCCTGCCTAAGGGAGGCATCTACTTTCGTGGAGCACTAAGGGTAACTGATTCGCGTTACGTTCCACGTGGGAAAAACCTCAAAACCAACCATGCAGCCAGCCCGTTCGCCTAGGGTCCAATCCAGGTCGAACTCCCAACATTCAGCAGTCTTAACCACTCAGCCATCGATGGGGCAAGAAAGTTCAAACTTATGGAACATAAGTGTTATGTAACAACATAAGTACAGTGTGTCCGTAAAATCATAGTGCACTTTTCACCAGTCACAGGAAAGCAACAAAACAGGATAGAAATGTGAAATATTCACCAAAAGTAAAACTCTCCAAGTTTTCGTAGTATGATGTGCAAGGCTGTGCGCACACAGCTGATGACGCAACACCACGAACTGGGCTGTAGCGGATCAGCCATTAGACACAACTCTTGTGGAGTTATGTCAAAGAAAGTCTATGTAAAGAAGAAAAGGTTCCATAGACGTAATGTAAACCAGTTTGCTATTACGCCGCTACAATGCGGAGGGAAAATTCGTCAAGGGATTTGGCGACGGAACCTGGCGGCGAGAATTTCCCCCTCTGCAATGTATACAGGAAATTGAGGAACACATGTTAAGAAACGTTGTTCGACAAAACATTTCTTTTTTGACGTTTCGCGGTAATTTAAACTTGGATTTTCTTACTCAAAATAACTAATTCATTAATTAATATACTTGAGCGAAAAAAATATTTTCTTTTCCTTTAAAGTTTAAAGAAATTTAAAACGATATAACTCTTGATAAACTGACCTTCGAACTTCGAGGCAGGCTTCGAGCTTTAGTGCCTTGGCCACAGCTATTTCGCGCATGCGCAGATGTTTCCCTCTGCGTTGGGAAGGAGCCACTTCTGTTGCGAAGTTTTCCTTCTTAACAATACATATTCTTTGATTATGTGAAGCAGCATGCGTACAGTGAACGACGCATCAACGAAATTAATCCTTTAAAACAGAGAATCACAGACGTTAATCACTCTATTATACCAGACATACTTAACCGCGTGCGGAAAAAACTTGAATATCGTTTAATGCGTGTAGAGCGACAAATGGAGGCCACATCGAACTAAGCTGAACAGGTATGAAACTCGGAGAGTTTTCCTTTTATTTGGTGAAGATTTCACATTTTGTTTAGTTGATTTCCAGTGACCAGTCAAATGTGCGCCATGACTTTACGGACACACTGTATAAGGATATTTTAAGATGCACTAATACGTATGGATAATGTTGTATACGTCGATATGGGAAGTTCATTGAATGTTTTTTTACTGCAACGCAAGATGTCACGGAAAGCGGGGAATCTATTTCTTACTAATTTATAGTTTTCCTTCAATTTTTAAGATGTATATTGTCTTGGCTACATTAACTGCGTAAAGAATAACTTAAAAGTGGCTTTTAAAGACAGAGTAAAAATATAACACTACCTGATTTTCGATTGCGATCATTGAAACAGAACATGGTTGTGAATTTTTTTTTTTTTTTTTTTTTTTTTAAATATATATCTATCAGTGATGACCAATGAAGACGCAAATCAGAGAGTGTTTCTTATTCTGTGTTAATTTCTTTTTAACTATTTAACTAGCTCTTTTTAAATTTCTAACCATTTTCAATTATTTAACGACATTTCAGATACGACAGTAAACGAAACGATAATCATACCGAGTAAAAAAAAATTAAAAGCGGTTAAGGAAAGGTTGAAATTATTTTAGAAAATGATATCCGATAGCTGTAAATGAAAACCAGAATAACCTAATAATGATAAATTTAATAATACGAAGAAGAAACAGTTCGAAATTCGATGCTGTAATTGTGGTATGTTAAGTTACAGATCTAACACGGGCAACAATAAAAGCAACCTAATAAAATGCTTTAAATGCAGTACGTTTGGCCACAAAGTAATAAAGAGCATGAGACAGGTAAATCGACAACCTTGTATTCGACGTAGATTTTGTAAAGTTCCAATCGATTTCGAGGACAAAACGGGTCCCCCTTCATCAGGAGCAAAAAATTCTGCAAAAGCGAGAAAGTGAATGTCGATCATATTTATACCTACAGGCGATCAGCGGAAGAGCCGATAGCTCTATCTATCGGCAGAAATAGTAACGAAAAATGAAGGGTTAAATAAGTAGAATTTTGAAGGCAATAGGCAAGACTGGATTAGAATTGAAGTCATTGACTACACAGGATAAATTTTTGTGAATGTGAAAAGCTTCAAGAAAATCCGATTCCCTAATAGAACCAGCTTTCTGGATAATTTTAGCAGAACCCAAATCAAAATTGTGCTTGAATTTCCAACTATGAGTAGCTACTGAAGATTTCGCCTTAACGGACGTAAGATTCATGTTCTTTTATGCGAAACTTTAATGCTCTTTTCGTTTGGCCAATATAACTTAAGCCACACTGACACGATATGCTACAAATTCCCCAAGAATTAAAGTCAGAAATAGAATCTTTAAGAGCCGAACCTCGGATTTTATTCTTCAATAGCTAATCATAGTTGGAAATTCAATCACAATTTTGATTTGGGTTCTGCTAAAATTATCCAGAAAGCTGGTTCTATTAGGGAATTTTGGTACAGGATAGGTACTAACATTACAGCAAAATTTCGAATACGTTTTCTCACCAGCGCCTGTGCAGACAACACAGTCGCTCATGAGTCGCCTTGCTGTATGCTCATTCCTTCGACGGGAAAACTCTAGTTGCCAGCTGGGGCCGTCCCTGAATTTGCCGCCCCTCTTGCTATACAAACAAATAACTGAAAAGAAAAATGTCAAAATGATGTATGAGGAAATAAATTTAGTGTCTGCGTTTATTTTTGAAGGAAAAAATCTGATTAGAGCATTTTAAAATTATATTATTATTTTGCTCATGTTTTTGTTCACAAAACCATCGATGACATCACAAAGATCTACCTCCTAGTTGCTGTAATGCAAACAGTACAGGAAGATTTCTTAAGTAAACATTTGTAGTTCTTAAATACTTTTTAAATACAGAATAAAAATTTATAGCTCTAAAATTACTTTCAAAATTATTTTCATTTAGAGAACTATTCTCACAACAAACATACATCACTTACAGCAGTTGCCGGAAAAGTTATAATAGTAGTATTACAATATTTGGAGCATTGTCCTGGAGATTGTATTTTAGAATAAACTACAAAAATTCAAAAGAACCGACTTTTCACTTTCTTGCTTCATTTCCCTAGCAATAACGGAAATAAAACTCTTGAAATACTTTCCTTTGAGCAAAATATTCTGCTTTATTAATATTATCAAGAAATTCTTCTTTGTTAATTTAGTTGATATTCTTAATTTTCATTTAAAAGTTTAGACGGAATAAAAAAGGTATAACAAAGCTATGAAGCTACTGAAATCTCCTGGTGATTTCTTTGAATACGTTTCTTCGTAAAAACTACTTTTTTCGCTCAATTTAATTTGGTACGCAATTCAGAATATCATTATTCTTTACGTGCCCTGACGATACACATGACTAACCATTATAAACTAATGTTTCACGCGAAAATTCCACTCCCCCGGGGCGGAGTACTCCCTTCTAGCTACTCCACTTTAATAAGAACGACTGAAAAGAAACTTTATGTCATTGAACGACATGTAGATTTCCTTCTGAGAATTCTTTTAAAAAAGTCAGCTGATGAATTAGTGTACAGTGAGTGCAGTTCAGTACGGAATAACGATTCTGAAGTCGCTCGTAATTCGTAAATTTTGATAGAACTTCTTATGCTTGTAAAAAAAAGCCGGGCATTCCCTAACATTTTAAAAATGCTTGGAGGACAGTGTTATAAAAGGAGGACATGTCCTCCGAAAGCGGGACGTCTGCTAACTCTGCTTGTTGCTTTATCAAATCCAGAGAAGCAAGCAATTAAGCAAACGAACATAAAGTACCAAACGGTTTGGTTTTTATTTTATTAAGTTCTAATTTATTCTTCCTATTTCATTTTAATTTACGTTTATCTGAAATGAGGAACTCGATCAAGCGTAAATGAAAAGAATTAACTTCTAAGGGGGGAAGACTGACTATGGAAGCATTGGAATGTATTATTCACGGATAACTTGTAAATCGGACACGTAATGGACTGAATGTTTTAAGAAGTCCAGTGAATCGCTGGTCGAAAGATTACAGAAATTAATGAAAAATGAATGTAAATTACTAATTTTTTTAATTCATTAAATGAATGTTTGATAAATATCTGGATATAACTTGAAGACATACAATTTCGTCTGATTTTATCCCTATTATTGCTTTTTAAATTAACTAGTGTATCTGGCCTAAAGTGTGGTCCTTTAGAGGCTGGTTAATCGGAAATCTATTGTAACGGATTTAATTACTTTGGATTGTGACAAAACACGCGAAAGCAGTTTACCTAAGGGTTTGATTTGATTTGGTTGATTTATGGGATTACGGCAAAGCCCTGAGTGCTGTCTGCAAGGAAAAGGATGCCTTTGCGGAGGACTTTCTAAGCGAACCTGTCATGTATATACGTTACACATGGGGGAAACTACGAAAACGTCCATGCAGCCAGTCCGTTCCCGGGATTCGAACCTCGGACCGAATTACCAGTGTTCAGCGACTTTACCGATCGGCCGCTGGTGGGCCTGTTTACCTAAGGGAAAGGAGACTCGTATCCACGTTACGCACGGAACTTCCCTGCAGCCAGAGTTTTGCGGAGATTTGAATTTGGATAAACTACCAGTGTTCAGAGTGGTCTGGGCGACGCTGTAACGGATTTGGTTTCCAAAACAAGGATCAAAAGTTCCATAGTCAATGTCTGTAAGTTCTGAAGTGTATATGTTCTTCATTAATTCTCAGAAAAACAATTTGAGCAAGTAATTAGTAATTGCTGATCATGCATTTTTTTCTGACAAGAAGAAAAAAAATCCACATCAACATATATTTTCGAGAATTTTAAACTTTGTATTAAAACTTGAAATTTAAATAATGTTTTTTTGCAAGCACTAGACCTAAGTTATTCATTAATAAGAAGAGAAGTAACTACTTCAAGTTTTTCAGCTAGTAAAATTTAAGTCAATTACAATATTTCAGAGGGGGGGGTGACTTCCTGTTATCCTTGCGAAGAAGAAGTGTGTCAGTCTTTGATAATTTCGAATAATCAAAACGAACTGATGTTAACAAAAAATTATAACCAAATTTTATGTATTGTTTTCCTCTTTCTAGATCTGTAAAGAGATGTATTTTATAATTTTCGAAAAGAGGAGTGCAACCTTTCACGTTCTTTGGCGTTGATCTCAAGCATATTGTTTACTTTTCCATTTGACATTAATTATATTATACATTTAACTGCGTATCGTACAAATGTATATTGAACGCATACCCTCATATATATAATGAAGACGGAAGAACGGCGCATCTTCTTTTGGCTTGTGGCCCGTATTTTGAAAAAGGGACTAAAAGATATATTTTACCCGGCTGGACGGCAGAAAAAAAAACGAATTTTAAGGGAAACATTCAAAGA
>KK113668.1:791464-823238 GCA_000611955.2 Stegodyphus mimosarum | reverse complement strand
CGTGCAGAAGATACCGATCGTTCACCCAGGTTTGTCACCTGGTTTGAAAAATAGCGAACCATTCTCTCTAGGATTTTATTATTATTTGTGATACACAATGCAAGAAACGAGCGGCGCTGCAATCGCATGACGCAGTATGTGTCTCAAGCTCTGGTGTTTATCTATCATCTCCTGTAGGCTGGTGGAACTGCAACGCCTGTGCGGTGAACGTACTGCGATTGCTTGGCTGTTTGGCACTGGTATGTAGTTGCTGTGCGCTGCCATTCTACCTAGAATGATATTTCAGCAAATTTGCAAATAGTGTCAGACAATGCTGGCATCGGAAATGAGTTGTTTCCGTTACTTCGTAAGTTGCTGATATGTAATAATTTGCCAGTGATTCGAATGAAGGAAGCTAAACGGATTGCAATTGAACATGCTCAAAACCGAGAGTGTAGTGAATCGGTGGTTGTTATTTTGATATTCCCACGTGGTTCCAAAAGTCATGAAGGGATGAGAATATTTAGTTGTTAAAATGACCTTACAAAGACAGAACTGTTATAATGAATGTCAAATGTAAACAAACGAGCTCGTAAGGAGTGGTTTCATTATTTGTTGAGCTGGCGAAAGCCTAGTGCCATTTCAATAGTATTAATGCTGCAGTGAAATAGTACTATTTTCTTTTTATTCATTTTAAAATTCCCCATAAAAGAAAGTGACATTCTGGGTAGCATAATTATTAAACGTTATAAACTAATCAGTGGAGTTGTCACTAAGGAAAAATTACAAAATCGTTTGACAACTCTTACGAAAAATGTCCGTTTATAAAGCAAAACGTTAACAATTGCGAAAGACTTTTTGAAGCAAAGAAAGATATGTTGAATTAAACCAATGGCTTGGTATTTTTTGAAGTCCAGTAATGATTGCTTATTGTTTCTTAAAAATGTGTGAAAATTCAGAGTAATAAAAATTGATGGTGCAGCAAAATTTTGCATTAGCATTGCAAATGCAGAAAATACTGTTTGTGGTACACTATATCAACAGCTTTATATTCATCATGTTATAAACATATTCTTTTTTTTTTTAACGTAAACTGCTGTAATTCCCAATTTGTTGATACTGTGTTGGAAGTCAGGACATACTGTAATTACAGATCTTGGTAAGTTAACTGTAATTTTATTACTTATCATTATCCATCTCCTCATTTTTGGTATCATTTCATCTGATTTGTCTTTGAAATTTACTTTTTCTCTGAGATGTAAAAATTTTCTCGGGAAGCTAGAAATGTATATGTAATTCAGTATTTATAATGAGTTTTATTCAGTCATATATTATAAGTCACCACAGAAGTAAATCCAAGTAATTTCCCATTTCAGGAAGTTTTATGTTACCTAAGTGATATCTGGTGCCATTCCATTTTGATTTGATTTCAGGAATCAGATGTAACTTTGTAAATTTTGAGTAGCAGCTTAAAATTCATGTTCTTAAAAGTTCTCTTAAAATGTTTTATGAAACATGTCAGATTATGTCTGTCATATTTCAGGATATGTGGAATTTATCCCTTGTATATATTGCAGAAGTGTTTGCTTTAAAAGTGCTTTTAAAGGTAACTTAGTCATAGAATTTTGAAAAAGATGAGAATTTATGTGCTAATGTTTTTTGTTGAAACATAATGTGGAATTTGTTCATTTTTAAAGTATCAGACATTTTCCTCAAAGAGATATGAGTTATCAGTTGTTCAGTATAAAGTCCTGCAGAAATAGTTAAGGATTCCTGATATCTAGTAAAAGCTGGAAGAAAATATTTTTGAAAACTGGGCAGAGAGTGTCTGTTGCTCTCTTTCATGGAGTATTAGCATCAAGTAAAACAGATTATTTAAAGTAATTTTTTGTTATATTTGGTGTCTCATTAAGCCATACTTAGTTGATAATCATCATGGCCAGTAGGACGTGGAGGCCTTAAGCACTTAAAAGGATTTTGGTGGTCCCACATACATTTACAGTATAATACTTGCCTTTTTTTTTACATTTCTTCTCTCATGGTCTTATTATAACTACACTACACATTCCATAGTAAAACCTAGCAATGAAAATTTTTTGTGGTGTCTCCTGTCCCTTGCTCTAGGTACTTTTTGCAATGCCTGTTTTTTTTGATGCCCTAAGCATGTGCTTTTTTTTTACTTGTTTTAATTATTTGAAATGATCAAAGAAGTTCTCCACAGGGATAACAGGAAGTCCCCCTCTGAAATAATTTAATTGATTTAAATTTTACTTAAATAATACTGGCTAATCCAGCTCATAGCATGCACTTTGATTTAATATTGTTTTAACCCTCTGAGCATTTTGTATGTAGCCCTGAAATTTTAGAGTTCCTCAAAATGTCATTTATAAATGGTATTTTCTTGACTGTAATTAAAAAACGACTTTCTCATTTTGTACCTTGATTCCTTTTCTTCAAATATCCATCCAACCCAAAATCGGATACATTAAAAACTGGCAGATATTTTCAGATGCAATTAATATGAAAGCCACCCTTCTGTATGGAATTTCCCTTCCATAATGCTGAGTGGGTTAAGTATAAAATGATTTATATATTTTCAGTTACTGGAAAAGTGCACAGTAAATAATTCAACACAGTAGTCTTTAAATAAATTTGTGTTCAAATTCCTGCTTTGGCTAACCCAGACTTTTTTTTTTTGGTTTAAGCATTTGAAAACATGTCAGCTGCTCTTTTTTAAATACAGACATGGGCAGCTCTTAATGAGGTCTTGGTAATCTACTATGGTGATATGTGTATTGCTCAGATATATTGGGTGCTGTGATTAAGTCCTGGTTAACTTGAAGCAGTGGCATAACTAGAGCTTTTGCAGTCTGGGGCAGTTTCTGAATTTGTCTGTGTTGATATACAAGCAAATAATTTACAAAAGTGTCAAAATGACATATGGGGAATAAATTAAAACTGTTCCTTTATTTTTAAAGGAAAGCTTTATTTCCAATGTTTTAAAATCACACTATTCTGCTTGTTTTTTTTATTCATAAAACTGCTGATGAGACTTTGGAGCTCTACTTTATTTCTCCAGTTGCTGTTATTTAGATTGTATGGAAAGATTTTTTTTAAATGCAAAATAAAAATTTGTAGTTGTTAAATACTTTTTAAATAATTTTTATTTAAAAAACAGCCTTCACAAGGACTAATACTTCCAATAACTGTAAAAAATTTTCGCAGTAGTATTACGATATTTGGAACTTTGTTCTAGATCATATTTTAGAATAAACTACAAAAATTCAAAAGGACCACCTTTCCTTATTCATGTTTCATTTCTTTTAGTGATAATGGAAATGAAACTGAAATACTTCTCTCTTAATGAGGTATTCTTCCGTATTAATGTCACTGTGATCATAATTTAGTCGATATTCGTAATTTTCAAAAGTTTCAATGGAATAAAAAAAAAAGGTATAACAGGGGTATGCAGCTTTGATTACTTTACTTTGAATAAAAAATATTTCATTTTTCCTTATTTTAAATCCGTATGCAATTCAGAATATCTTCGATGGTCCCCTGATAAAATAATGTTTCGCACTACATATGCCCTCTCCGGTTTACAATGGCTTAAAAATCTTTATATGGAGGTGGTCTGTTAGCTTTTTTGTAAGTAGGCAAATGTACAAATATCAAGATGGACTGATTATTTAAAATAATTCAAAAATTAATAATGAAAAAAAATGGAATTATATTAGCCATTACTGGTGCCAGAGCCAGTGCAACTCTGCAGCTGCACTGGGCAGCAAAATGTTTGGAATTTGAGGAGGCAGTGGGTAACAAAAAGCCCTGATACCAGCTCTGATATTAGCTGCATATTTTTTGCAGAATGAACAATAATTCATGTGCAAATTTTAAACTATATTAAATCTGCTAAATGTAGTATGTTAAGTGCATGATTTTTCTGAAATTATTATATTATTGTTGTAATTTGATTATTACAGAAGTAATAATTAATTATACTGCTTATGATGTTTTAGTTTCTTTTTAAAGATGTTAAGGTAAAGTGCATGATACTTTTTTGTGTATGGAAAGCATTACCATTATATAAAGATAAGTAATCACTATTTGTGTCAAATCTCCTTTCCTTCTTGCTTAACTCTCGGAGCTGCAAGATGCTTTATCCAGCCATGAGATTGTTGTCGCTTAGTATATTTATTAGTAATTTATTAGTACTTGTAATTTAAACTGCTTAGTTTTCTTATTTTTCTAATGATCTAAATAGACTGTAATAAATGAAATGTTATTATGAAAATGAATAGTGCTCTTTAAATGCAGCATTTCATGAAAGAAAATCCAAAATGCTGTGTTGGGTAGAGGGTCAAGATATTGTTAAAAATTAATATAATAAAGGCATCATAAATGTAGCGAATTAAGTCATTATTCAGGAATATTGTGCATAAATGCATAAAAGAATTTGCCTTAAATTTGAAATTATTGAGCAATTGTGAGCTGTCTAGAATTGAAATGAAAGTCTATCTAGGTATATTATGGAAAATTTGAGAGAGAATGATCTTTTGAAGCAGCACTTTAGTGCATTTATCGTTAAGAGATGTTACTTAAACTTCCGAATCTGTACGGTCTTTATCTCAGCAGAAAACTTGTTAATTTTGATTTGAATACCATTTTGAGCAAATTCATTCCTGTCCTTTACTTATTTGAATCTTCTTTTCCCAATGTGAGTTAATTCAAAGTAAATGCTGAAACATCTCAGTATAAATTCTAAACAAATATTGAAATGAACTTGCAAACGATATTATGATAATTGTATTTAAATGAAATAGTAAAATACTCACCAGAAATTTATAAAAAAAAAAGTTTGATTAAATCAACTGCTAGACATTTGGTAGTTAAGCATTTGTCAGGAATGGCTGAACCCATCTCACTTAACTATATCGTCATTGAGAACTTTACTTAGGGGTTGACTGATATAACATCTACAAAAACTAATAAACTACTAAAACTAATATAAACTATTACATATATCCATCCTTTTTCCAAGGTTCAAATCTAGGGGCAAATGACGTAACAGCCATCTCCACTAACTAACTATAAATTAGGGCAGCAAACTGAAAAACTTGTGAACTACTTTTCTCACTAGTTACATTTTTATAATTTTGAAATTAAGTTTAATTATTTATTATAGCTACATAGTATTTAATTTATTAATATAAGTTGTAAAATGTTATCATGAGACCATTAGTAACACATAACTAAGGTTTTAATTTATTTTATGTTTATATATTCGGCATTTGAATTGGTGTAATTTGAGTTAACGTAAATTAAAAATTATGCAAGTATAGTAAAGTAGCTTATCGAGTAAATTAAAAATTTTAAAATAGCTTATATGCTTATTTGAGTCAGTGGAATAAAAATGCATAAATAAATAAACAAGTAAAGTTTTGTTTTGCTTGCTTCTGTTGGAACACTATTTTGTTAATCATTGAAGCATTTTCAGGATTAAAAAAAAGCAGCAATTTTTTAAAAAAATGGATTCTTTATTCAATCTCAAACTTTTATCATGGATTATTTTTATTATATATTATCTGTTATGAAATAAAGGTATATATTAATTCATGTACTGGCTTCAATGGAAGGAACTGGTATCGCCATTGTTTTTTTCGTTATTCGGTTTAAAGTAGCAAAATGGTAAGATTTTAGTATATAATCATATCTTTCTGTCTTCATTTTAAAAAGCAATGTTAGCTCTTAGTTTATGAAGTGTGTATCTTTCATAAATGGCCCTTCAGAGTTGACGCTTTATCATATTACTTTTTTCCAGATGTAGCTTTAAATAAATTTTCCTTTTTGTTGAATAGAGTTTTTAGTTTTCATGCAAATTTTTTTTGCTGATATAATGTAAATAACAAGCCGTCCAGGTGATATAGTGGTTAGGGGAGCCTGATTGCGATAACAAAGGGCCGGGTTCAAATCTGGGAAGAAGGCATAGATATAATTATCTGTTCCTTCATAGGATGGTAGCGGTGGCTGCCTATTAGGTGCCTCCAGAATAAAATGGCCACTAATGCCGTTATAGGCAAGCGCCCACCATTTAGGGGCAGAAATGTAAATATCAATAATGAAAGCAAAAACTGCATCATTTAGTTTATTTAATAATTTCTTATTTTTTCTTGCCAGCAGTATATGTTTATAAAAAAAATATATCTTAATTTTATTACATGCTATTCTTAATTCATGGCTGATATTTTTTTAGAGCTTTGATTGAGGTATTTTGCATTTTCATAAACAAAGAATTCTAGTCTTTTTAGTTTTTTACTTTTCACAAAAAATTTTGTAACTGCTGAAATTCTTAGGTTATTCTTTCTTTACTTGTCTGAAATGGTTTTCAACGTTTTACTTAAAGCTACATGTCATTTATTGTATAGCATTTTGTTGTTATTTATTTCCTAGTTTCGATCCTTATATATTGCTGTTCATCTGTCTTTGCTGTCTTTATTAGTGGTGGCAGTGTTGATGGGGGGGAGGGGAGTCCAAACGGCACTTCTTTGTTTATTTACTTTATTATCAGCCAAAGGTATCTTAGTTTAGTTTTTTTCCACATCTTGTATTGGTTTGCGCGGTTCCTTTCTTGAACCCGCCCACCGTTACATAAGAAGCTGCGATTATTGTACATCTAGCGATTAGTAGATGAAAATTTATGAACAGCTTTGCTTTTTTAGAATGATTGTAAGCGTCACAAGAAATGCATTATTTAACCAGGAGTTCAGGATATTTTAAACAATTATTTAAATAGCTGTAACAAACTGTGATTATTCTTTAAAGAATTCGTTTCTTTAGACGAAGGGAAAATTTCCAGGTAACAGTAAAGTACGTGAATACTTTTAACTTGCCTTACGGGAAAAGTACATAAAACAGTGGTGGAAGCAAAATGCATGAGAGACATAATAATGGGAACCTCAGAGGACGTAAAAGAACCTGAAATGATCTCCTGATATGAAACAATGATAAATTAAGCACAATGAAATCTGACGTTACTTTTGATGCAGAATGCCCCTTGTATTTTGACAGTAACACTTTTTATTTTCTTTTGAGGAGCAAATAAATGTACAAAAATCAAAATGCGGAAAAGATCGATACGCAGCTCCCGCTTTTGAAAGAAGAAAACAAGCTGTAAACCGAAGGCTGGTATTATTTTTTATTTGATTACGGCAACGCATACAATAGTATCCGTCAAAGGGAGGGATGCCTTGTGGATGACTGTCTCTTATCCACGTTACCCTAAGAAAAAGTCAATGCAGCCAGTTCGTCGGAATTGAAGGCTAGTGTTGAAAGTAGAACTGTTAGAAAACCGAAAACTTGCATTGAAAGTCTAGTCATTTGTTAACATAAAAAGAATTTTATATGTTAAGGAAATCGAACTTGCGACTGAATTTCTTGATAATTTAGCTCACTAGTGATCTAGTGGTAAGACTGCTAGACACTGGTTATTCAATCTGGGTTCAAATACTGGCGAAAAAGCTGGGGGCTTGCGATTTCCCCTCGTGTAGCGTGAATGCGAGCTATTCCCTCTTAAAAAATCCTCCACGAAGCCAGCCCTTGCCACAGGTAGAAACCCTCGTGTGCTTTGACTTAATTAAGTAACCTAACCATCTTGATAATTTTGGAGGAATAAAGTTTAAAGTAATGTTAAAAGAACAACAGTGCCTAGCTATGAATTATCTTTTTAAGTTCTGAAGTCTATTAGTGTCATTTTCTTATGCGAAATTGTAAGACTCTCTTAGTTTGGCCAATGTATGTAGTAATTCATTGTGGCGAATAATGTTATGAATTCTGTACTAATAAAAGATGAGATAAAATAGCTCAAGTTGTGTTGAGATCGTTTATGGCGAAAAGATACCAGTAGTTGGAAAATTTCATAATAGCTGGGTTCCCAAAAGTGGCCGATTGATAAAATCAGTCAGCTCTGCTATTTCGATCTGGGTTCGAATCTTGGCGATTAGGCTAGTTGAATGAGGGTTTTCGTGGTTTTCACCATGCATAAAATAAATACGAGCCATTATCTCGTAAAGTGGCTAAGATCGCTGAAAGTTGGTGGTTCGACCGAAGTTCTAATCCAGGCGAACGAGTTGGCTGCATGCTGGGTTTCGTGGTTTTCCGTATGCTTAATATGAATGCGAGTTAGTCTTCTTAAAAGTCCCCGATGAAAGCATCCCTCAGGCAAATAGCCCTCATGTGCTTTGCCATATTTAAATAACCCAACAATTGAAAAGCTCCCTTAGAAAGCAGTTTATTGTGCCATTTCGCCCACTGTCGTCTTAGATGCGGTCATTAGGGGGAAAATGTCATAAATTACGAAAGATAAAGAAAACTTGTGTGCAAAAACTAAGATCGCAAGGGGAGCTATTTTTTAAAAGAAAGTTGTTTTCAGGTCTCGTTGAATATCAATACATCAGACAAGGCAAGGAATGAGGAAGTTAGGGACTGATAATATTTCTTCTTAATTTTGAAGAGGGTTGAAGAGTGGCACTTTATTGATGGACATCTTAAAAGGAATTGACCTGGGACAGATGACGTTTCGGCCAATTTTCTGTTCCCCCTTATCACCTGCTGAGGAGTGTCTTCCCCACTATCCTTCTAATTCCATCTCCACTTTCCAGATGCGGGAAATACCTGTATCATCCAATTTTCATTCACTTGTTAAAAAATAATTTAGTAAACTTAAAAAAATTCTCCCTTTTTATGCATTTCTCTCTCTACAGTGTGTTTCAGAAAGATTGTACTATTAAAAATTTATTGTTAGGTATGGCGCAAACGATTATTCTGTACCATGGTACGATATATGACATTAGATACATCTTTTAATAAATAAAATTATTTACATTAAGTAAAAAAATGGCGCAGGAATTCTAGATGGAAAAATTATTATAAATGAATTGTAGTTTTATTTATATGTTTTAACTATTTTCTTTTGCAGAAATATCTCTAATCACTTCTCAAATGATAAAGCCAGAACTAATAAGCACATTGAAGGGTGCCGTTTCATGTTAAATACTACTAATAAAAAAAAAGCAGCCGGTTCTCGTTTAACTTATTCATTGATTCAACTTCTAAAGCGAGGCCAAGCCGGAAATGCTAAGTTGTGGCAATAAACTCCGTAGATCCCAGTTTAAATATAGATAATTAAATAAAAAATTGTAAAAAAATTATTAAGCAACGAAATTTTATTAGAAAATTTTATTGACGTTGTGAGCACTGCTTTCATTTAAAAGCCTCAATCTTGAAACATTAAAATAAAGTTATTTATTTCTCCATTTTTTTTTTTAAAAAACTTCATGGCATATTTTTACATATGCATTTTTCAAACTTAACTTGATTTTATGTAGTGTATTATGGCTGAAAATTGCTTTTTGTAGCGTAGATATTTTAATATTTGGTACATAATTTTAATTTAGACATTGATTTGTTTATGTAGTATATACAATTTTAGATCATAAGTAATAATAAATAATGTGTTTGTGATAGTAGTTAAGTAAGTGTAATAACATCATCAGTTTCATAAATAAGACATTATTTTTCACTCTCATCAGACGTATTTTTAATTTCAAACGTTATTAGTACGGAGTAGTTTTTCGGGAATGGGTATTTTAAATACTTATTGACGTGAAAAAAAGGAACCATTTGGTTAGTAAAAAAAAAAAAAAAATTTTTTTTTCAATTTTGTTACACATTGAAGGAAGGGGGGGGTGACTTTTTACTAGACGAATAGTGCGATTTTGTTTAAAACTCTTGATAATGAATTAGGACGCTAAGAATTTCTTTTTATCTGCCTGAGTTTAGAAAAATAATATCTTAAAAGTCTTTGCGTTAGAAAAAGTTACATATATTCATGCAAAGTAACTTCTTAACGACTCGGAATTTTCCATATATGTATCGTGAAAACTAGTCAGTTTCTGGTAAAAAGCAATCCATGAAGATAACTCTCCTGCTGGGCTGAATAGTTTTCGTGTCTCGGCAATTAATCAAAACCCAGTCTTCTTCAAAGGCAAATTAAAGATATGAAACTTTAATTAAAATTCAGTTTTAAATTAAATATCGAAACAAATCCGCATTCGTCTTATAAATTATTATGGTATTATTTTTTTATTCCTAAAACATGTAGAGTAAAATTTTGTCTGCTCAGTCTGTGTTAAGAAAAATATCAAGAACAAAGGTCGTCAAAATTTCGATCGTGAACTACCAGGTTACTGGAGGTTTTTGGTAGCTCAATTAAAACTATTTTCCTCTTAAGTAATAGTAAAAACCAGTATAATAAAAACACGGTTAAATAATAAATTCAAATCGTAATTTGCCAGCCGGATGACGAATAACACTGTAGCAATAAATTGCCTTAAAACTGAAACTGTTCAGCAGCAATACGGAATGATTTAGAACTGAATTGAAAAATTATTCATTTAGCTGTATCATGGGAAATTTATCAAAATGAGAAGTGTCTTGTCTGTAAAATTACTGCTTAAATTGCGGAAATTCGAATTTTTGCCTCAATAGAAACTTTCGTCTTTGATATTTTCAAAGCGTTAATCATTATAATAGAATGTTTAAATTTGTAACGAATGAGTTAAACAAGCATCACGTAGTCTTAAATTATTTCGTGATATCGTCAGAATGCTTTAAATAAGTGGTTAGTTATCGAATAAATTAAAATTTTAGAATATTAGATGTTTATTGATTTAAGTAATAATAATACGATATAAATTACTGTTATTTATGCTGTATGTGGAATATTTTACGCAAATAAGTTGTTTGAAAAATTTTAGCCGAGGACCTATTAACGAACAGAAAGTGAAAACAATTTTAGATTTTTGGCGAATGAGGGAAAAGCCAGTGTTATGAGAAGGATAAACCCTCTGTTGGATAGAAGTGATTCGGACGAAAAAATTATCAGAAGGGGGAGACTCATCAAAGGGAGATCAAATTGTTACCCTTCGATGGGGGAAGGCATTTATGTATGAAAGTTCATTTGGACGAAAAGTATATACATCCCCGAAGGCATTCCTTCTTTTAGGCTGATAGCCATCTCGAACTTTGCCGTAATTCGTATAATCCGATCTCAACAGCTTAGTCAAAGATAACGGGAGAAATGTTTGTTGATTAAGTTTATAGCATAGTGGATTAAAGTGAACAGTCACGGAAAACGAAGCCTTATGCGTTTACTTTCTTTTTCCTTATCATTTTAATGATCTGTTTAATTACTGAAATGGAAAGGATTAGCATTTAATATAAAATGGAAGTTAATTTCTCTAATATTATATTAAACTCGTTTGAAGCTGCTTTAGTAGACTGTACGATATTAGGAATCTTTGTTGGTTTCCTTCCCATACTGAAGACTATCGAAAAGCGAAATCATAGGTTCTGAATAAATAGTGTAAAAATTCTGGTGTGTCTAACACATGACTTTCCGCCAATTCGATGTCTTAATATGGAACTAGTGAAATATCAACGAGCTTTAAGTAAACTGTCACTTGCAGTTGATCGTTTGCAGATAAAGGTTAGGCTAGGTTATTCAGTTAGGGCAAAGCACACGAGGGCTATCTTCCTAAAGGGAGGGAGGACTTTCTAAGGGAAACACGTTACACATGGGGAAAACCACGAAAACGCCCATGCAGCCAGCCCGTTCGCGGGATTCGAACCTCAGACCGAACTACCAGTGTTCAGCGTCTTTACCGCTCGGCCGCTGGTGGGCTCATGTTTGCAGATAAAATCTTTTTTGTTAATAAACTTTATGGCTTGGTTTTAATTATAAATAGTACTCATTTTTTATTATTCTATTCTCCCGCACAATGGGTAGTGATATTATACGTGCTCATATACACATCCGTTCCGTTTGAGGCCCACCATTGGCCTAGCGGTAAAGTCGCTGAACATTGGTAGTTCAGTTCGAGGTTCGAACTACACGAACGGGCTGGCTGCATGCTGTTTTCATGGTTTTCTCCACGTGTAACGTGCATACGAGCCAGTTTCCCTTAGAAAGTCCTCCACGAAGGCATCCCTCAGACAGATAGCCCTCAAGGCTTTGCCTTATTCACGTAAACCAAACCGTTCCGTTCCGTTTGATTACCGTATAATGTCTCTGATTCACAAATCAATGAGTTAACAAACACAAAATTTGCAAAAGTAGCATATCTAAAATTCCCGATGGAGTGTTGCCATTCATAACTTTTTGTACTCGGTATATTATTTATATTTGCTATTATATTACTTCTTTAAAAGTAATACATAGCGACAACATTTGGTGGCAGCATCCGTTTAACGGAAAAGTGATTCAATACGAAATGAACTCATTGAGGACTGAGGCTAATACATTTAATTGCCTCAAGATGATTCATAATGACCTTATTCTCATTTCATTTAGTACTCCAAGAATACATTTAACGCTTGTAAATGTAATATGTTCTCAGTCACATACCTATTTTAAATAGCAAAGTTTTGGATTATCTCATAATATATTTTTTACGAAAAATCTGCTTAGAGTTTGAAGTAAAGTATCACTTACGGTTTATGCATTTTAGCCAAAATCTGTTTTGTTGTTCCCATTGATGTAAAAGTTTTAATACTAAAATTAAGAAATTTTGGGTTATATTTTAATGTAGGTTTTCATGAAAGTACCGCTTCTGGTTGTCTAGTAAAGACTGTTATAGGCTTGTAAAGTACAACTTTTGGTTGTCCATTTTTATCCAAAATCTGATCAATTCTTTGTATGAATGCACAAAGCTGAAATATGGAAATTGGATTATGTTTTAATATATATTTTCAGGAAAAGCCGCTGTGGGCTTCAAGTAAAGTACCGCTTCCGGTTGTCCATTAAAGAATGTTATAGGCTTGTAAAGTACCATTTCCGGTTGTCTAATTTTATGCGAAATTTGATCAATTCTTTGCGTGAATGCACAAAACTTAAATATGGAAAACATAAATTTTTGGAAGTTTCGTGTAAGAGTAAACGTGGACGAAATAATCTTCACACACATACAGACATACGCTGACTGACAAATATCATTGTAAAAATAGTAAAAACGTGTTGTTTGGACTCTTAATTTGTGTTTATTCACTGAAAACTTACTGTCGAATTTTTAGACTGAAAGCATTACCTCTCTTACCTGTGTGGGTGGTTATGATTAGATTTGCCTTCTTCAGACCTACGCAGAGCCTGTTCTGTACACCTATTTCGTTGAACTCGTCAAATTATGTCAAACCTTTAATCATTGTCAAAGGTTATTCTGGCGAAAGAAGGCTTGCAAAATCAGTGCGTTTATCCGGGTCTGCAGGATGCTGCTGTTGCAAAACTTGGATCTCGTATGAATATAGCGTTACAAGGGACCGCAGAACCTTTTGTAAGGTCGACCAAGGGAGAGACAAATCACGTGACACCACTCGAGCATTTATCGAAGAATATTGGGAACTGGACGTTCTTTCGACTACGGCAAGAGCGACTTTTTCCAAAATGTCATTTGAAATTCACTTCAGCCTTCTTCCTCGTAGCATGCACAAATCCCCAGTCTTTTCAAATTTAGTAATCATCTTTTTCAAACCCTGCCTCAACATAGATCCTTTTCGAAAGCCATCATATTCTTGCTGGGCAGTTATTGCCATTCTGATGTAACAATTTGCTCATTAAAGCTGGATCTTTCTTAGCTAAAGACATGGGAAAGATTGATTTTATTGCAGATTTTTTTCTGCATGGTCTATAACGCATATAACAAGTTTCAACGAAACTTGTCTACTAGAACGGACTTTTATAGGTTTATATATGGTAAATTTAATTATATCCACCCTGTATATGGGTTGGGGGAAGGTAAATCTTATGCCCTTCTTTTGCTTTTAGCGGAGCTGTCAAGTTCATGCGCGTTTCTTGGACTCAGAGTTCCGTTAAATAGGCCTTTATGGGCTTAAGTGTGAACAGGTATTTATGGGGTATAGTGTAAAGAGGCCTTTATGGGCTTAAGTGTGAACAGGTATGTATGGGCTATAGTGTAAACAGGCCTTCGTGAGCTTCAAGTAATGTACCAGTTCTGGTCGTTCAGTTTAACCCGAAGTCTAATCAATTCTCTATCGAAAGCGTAAATACGAAAAATGAAAGTTTCATCTAAGTTATCGTGCACGAAAAATCGCATTCTAAAAACTGGAAAAAAAATATTCTTCGTGTTGTGAGTACTCTAGTACTCTTAATTCATACTTATTCATTGGAAACACGCTATGGAATTTTTGAGCCGAAAACATTGCCTCACTTACCTAAGTGTATAGATAGGCGGGAGGTAAAAATACACTAAATGAAAAGCAATGTATCCTTTTTTAAATAAATACGTTTTCGTGTTCCTGGATTTCTGTTTGCTTTTACTAAATGTCTTTCAATCATAATTTCAGTTATCACACGTCATGTCTATGCCAAAAGAAATCTCATTCTTCCATTAGAAACGATCGTAATAAATCGTTATTTGAAAAAATTATGAGTTCGCCCGTAACTTACATGGGTTGGTCAAAATTATGGAAACACCGAAATGAAATACGTATTGCTGTTACTAATACGGTGTAGGAAAACCGGTGACACTCAAAAACAGCTTGCAGTCTTCTTAGAATAGATAAATAAGAGGTCCTGTATGGTTTGCCAGGGAATCTTGTACAATTCTTCTTATAAAACGTTGGAAATTTAATTAATGGTGGTGGCAATGGATGCATTCACGCAGGCTTCTCTCCAGAAATAGCCCACAAAGGCTAAATAATATTGATATCTAGTGACTGTGGTGGCCACTGTAGGTGTGAAAGTTCACCCTCGTGCTCAGAAAACCAGTTCTAGACGTTGCGAGCTGAGTGAATAGGAACTCTGTCCTCTTGTGGAATATGGCGTCACTGTTGGAGAACAAAATGTATACCAACTGATGGACGTGATCAGCCAAAATGGTCACATAATCTGTGGCAGTAATGTGACCTTGCACAGTAATGATGGGTCCCATAGAATACCACACTATGGCTGCTCAAACCATGACCGAACCTCCGTCGTGTTTCACTGCCCGCGGCAAATAGTCTCTTGTCATATTGCTTGGGATGGCATTCGCCAGACGTAATCACGTCCAGAAGTTGGAAACAGTTGAAGCGAGACTCATCTGACCAAATGGTGGTTTTCCATTGCTCCACAGTCCAGGTTTTATGACTTTGGCGCTATTTTCTCCTTTACAGGCATTATAATCACTGATTTAGTGGCTTTGAAATTCCAGATCTTTCAAAAATGCCCTGCTTGTGGAACTTCCTTCGTACTGTTTGAAAAGTTTTGCGAGTGCGACATTCAGTTCAGCAGTCACTTTTGCGGTTGTAGTTCTCTTATTTTTCATCATAATCCTTTTCAGTCATGGTCGCTCAACACACTTTTTCATCCGCGTTGTGATTTAGGGGATGCGGCTTTTTTGGGTTTCCTATATGAGCTGAAATTCTTAAGATACTGTGCCCCTTGAAACACCAAACACTTCAGCTGCCTTGGTTACGGAAGCACCCACCATACAAGCCCCAACAATTTACCCGCGTTTGAATTCATTTAGCTCCAACGTGATGCAATAACAACTACACAGAGCACTGTCTCCATAACGAATGACACTTGTAACGTATTGAGGATGTACAGGTTGCGTTAGTGAGCAAACACATCAGCGCCACCAACAGCTTTTGCTAGAATAAGCATTTCAGTTCTAGCATTTATTTTCATGAGGTGTTTCCATATTTTTGTCCAACCCCTGTATGTTACCTTATGCCTCCATGAGTAAAAATTATAATTCAGTCTGTATAAACTTAGTTAACATAACAGGTGGGATATCTTAAGGAATTTGAAGTATGCATATTGGAGTATTATCTGTCGGGTTTGTTGCAGATTCATATGAAACTGCAAGAAAATGTTATTCTTTGAGAGCTCGAAAGCAAGCGATCGGGATAATATGATCGTGCCGGATGCTTCTGTATGAAAAGTCTGCCTGTAAATCGGAGCATAGTAAACTATAATTCGGCGTGTCATAGATTACTAACCGTAATTTAAGGTTCGATTCTGAGCTGGCGTGTATGCATTTTTCTGGCATGTGTTTTGCAGCTCGCAATTAAAAAATTAATTTTTGAGACTTTGGATAAACTGGTCTTCCTGAAGTGAGATATTCTTGAATGGTATTATTTGCTATGTTCTTATAAGTTTTCATTGCATAATTCATGCTAATTTCATAGTGGTTCCTACCGGGTTCTGCTTTTGTCGTTCAGTTTCCAAGAAGGAAATAACATTTCAGTTTTTGATTAGTGATAGTAATTTTAGGTGTTCTGTCTTTTGATAAATCTGTGATTGCTTCTGTTCTATTAACTGATGGCTCTTCTGTATGCGCTGAGGAATCTCTTCTGAAAGTTATCGAGGTCTGATGCTTTTATTAACTCTCCGGTGCAGATATTTTAGCGATAAATTACAGCATTGATACCTCACAGATGATTTGGTATGATATTCTTATATTCATCTAGTCATTCATATATATATACTACGCAACTTTTGTCACAGTAAATATTTATGTTCCGTTTTAGTTGGAATTTCCGTGGTTTTTTTAACTCCTGTATTTTCCGTTAAATTAATGGCCTTTTCTGTGTATTTAGTTAAACAGTTCTATGAATGGAATCTTTAGTAGAAAAGAGAGAGGCGGTTTCTTTTCATTCGGGAAATTCGGGAGTAAACATCCTTTACGAGAGAAATACGGGAAGGATTTTGTAGGAAAGAATTCGTTTAGTTTTATACATTCAGTTTTATGGAGAAGGAATTCATTTCTCCATAAAATAGAGAGGGATAATACTTGCCCTAAAGTAGGTAATGGGTCTTTGACTACGTCAGCAAAACGTCAGCGTAATGATTTGGTTTTAAAGTTCTTACAGTAACGCGTTCAGTAAAATTTTCTTCTACATTAACAACAATGCGGTAATTGTGATGAGTCACCTTTGTAATGTAGTTTTTAAGACTTATATTTCTTGGCTAAACCAATTATAGTATGCCATCTTCCTATTTCTTACAGTACTTGTGTGTATTTGTTCCCCATTCCCTCGTAACAATGTGATGAAAGCCTCCTCCTACCACACCCTGTAAAAAGGTATACAGGTTGCTTCAGTATCAACCTTTAGAAGGGTGCATCCAGACGACTTGAAACCGCATAGTAATGTAGGAACGGAAATGTTTTTCTGTCGCGGGAGATGCCGTTGTTCCGAGTGTTCTCGCTGAGAAACTTCATTTCCCTTACGAACGCAGACGCAGAAGGATGGCTGATTATATAAACGCGGAGTTAGCCGATGAATATGCATTTATACGTTACATTTGAGCTAACAGTGGATCGAGCCTGAAGGTCCGATGGCACACCTATCATGCCTTAATTACTTCTTCTGGAGACATATAAAAACACCGGTGTATGACACCCCCTTGACATCTGATAGCGCCGAGGAACTGGTTGCATGCATCAGCGGGGAAGTCTGAGGCACGCCAGAAATCTTCCAGAATATTTGAAACTCCATGCGCTGGATATGTGAGTCCTGCATTGCAGCCGGTGGAGGCTACTTCAGCCACCCTCTTTTACTTCTGTTACTTGTGTGAAAACATTTGTAATGTAAACGCATATTCAGATCCGTCGTGTACTTTCATTTCTGGTCTTGTCGATGTACAATACCGCATGTACATGCTATTTCCGACCCTTTATTGCTATGATTCCGAATAGTGTGGGTGTATCCTACCCCTTCTGCATGTTTGTAACCTGATACTGAGACACCCTATATATAGATATGTCCATACACAATGGGGTGTTATTTAATCTCCACTCATTTCAAATTAGGCAAAGAAAAGCGGGGGCAGTTTATTTTGGTGTACAATTATAACAAAACCCCCAAAATTTTATGTAAAATCTATGCCAAAATAAGATTGATATTTTGCCTAATTTTAACTTTTACATTGGCGCGTGTGTCCTGCTTTTGATTTCCACGCATTTTCGCAAGTGATGTACACTGACGAGCCAAAATATTATTACCATTCCCCCATTTTTCAATGAAGTCGTCTGGATGACGAGAGCACGTGATTAAGTGGGAATGGTATTTAACTGCTGCTGGAGAAGATAAAGAATCATAATTCCCACCAATTACTATCAAAGTTAATAGTCAGACTTGGAAAAATGTGAGAAGGACTCCGAGAAAATCACACGATACCGGACGGTATCAAAATATTTACTAAAACGCTGAGGACTACAGGATATGTGTTAGGCTGCTTAAAGCAGCAAACATTGAACATCTTAGTTATATACTCTCACAAGACAAGGACTTAAAAGTAGTAATCAGAGGATTACTAAGAGACGACGACCCCAATGAAATTCAAGAAGAGTTAGAAGCCAGAAGGTACACTATTACTTTTGTAAAACAAATGACAAGGCGGAGAAACGGCGAAGTTACAAAACTGCCCCCATTTCTCATCACATTCCCAAAATCTGCTATTTAAGAATAAAAATTGAACAATATAAAGGACGGTCGGGACCCTTGCATAGACGTCAAGGGTTCCACCACATGCAAAATGGGTGTAACTACATGCCCCGCGCTGTGCCAACTGCAATTTAGACCACACCTCCAACTTTAGGGGGTGTGCTAAGTTTCCAAAGCAAAATAAGGATAAAACAAAAACTTATACAAGCCGCGTCGTGGAAAACAAATCATTTGCACAAGCTTTATCCACCGGCATATATTCAGATACAATAAATGAAGCCAAAAAGGTTTTTGCAGCCTTCGCAGAATTAGGTTCTGTAATCAAAAACTCCACCTTTTTACTGTCTCAGCAAATAAGACGAGCGCAAAATATAACTAAACCAACGTTAAGAATCAAATAGTGGCCAATCACAACATTAACAGGACCCATATAAAATTAGTAGTGTGGAATGCCTGGAGTATTATAAATAAAATTACCGAACTCCAAAATTTTTTCATTAATTACGATGTGTATTATATCACTTATGTCAGAGACCTACGCGACCCTGTGTAGGAACGTAAATATTGCCAATTATAGAGTGTACAGCTGTGATAAGAGGAGTCACAGAGGTGGGGGAATCGCGATTTATGTTCGTAACGCCTTTCAGTCCTGCCTCATCAGTGAGGATAGTAGCAACAATCACGAAATTGTTACAATTGCAGTTCATCTTCTTTTCCATGGTACTGTTTACTTAGTGTAGTTTCTAACACGCTAAATGCTCTTCTCAGCGATAGCATATTCACTAGCTTCTGCCCAGCTGACAAGCAATTCATTACTGCCGAGGATTTCAATGCAAAAAATACAGAATGGGGCTGCCGCCGCACAAATAGAAACGGCAAAATTCTCTACGAATTTCTTGTTCAGCACTCACTTGCAGTAAATGTTCCTGCAAAGTAGTCGTACAGGCCGTGTAATTTACAGAGAGCAGATATTTTCAACATACTACTTACCGATACTTCCATTCCTATGACTCTCCAGCTCAAACACGCGTTGACTTCAGACCACGTTCCGATTTTAGTTACCTTGAGTACTCCAAAGTAAATAATACAGAACGTATCAAAATCACCAACCGGAATTTATTTCAGGAGCTACTGCAAGGATACCCTCCCACTATTGATAATTTGAGTACGAGAAAGGACATTGATAAGGCTATTGAGATTTTTGCGGGGGGAATTAATGCAGTAAGCAATGCCTCGCGTTGTATTATAAAAAGATCAGTATGCTAATAGTCTTCCTAATAGAATACGTGAGCTTATTAAAGAGAGGAACATGTTAAGAAAATGCTGGCACCTTACCTAGAGCCCCCAGGTTAAGAGGGAACTTAATAATTTAAACAGATTAATTAAAAAGCAAATTGATGAATATCGAAATGAAATATGGGAGGAGAAAGTCCTTAATGTGGATTCCGCAGATGGCTGTTTATGGGCATTTATTAAAAATTTGAAACGTAAGCCGAGCAGCAACAGGCCGGTTTTTACTGCAATACTGCTGCAATTACAAACAAAGTACAAGTACTTCCGGATCACTTGTAGGAACAATTTAAACCAAACACAATTTCAAGAGATATTAACTTCGTGTACGATGTTTGCTATAGCATCAAAGACTAGCTCAACGCTCCGACTGCAAGGAGCTTAGCCGACTTAGCTACTCCTACAGAAACAAAGCAGTTAATTAAAAGAAATAAAGACCAGGACGGCTTCGGGGCATGATGCCATAAAAATCTTCCATCCAATGTCATTGCTAAGTTCACTAGTATTGTCAATGCATGTCTGAATATTAGTTATTTCCAGAATTTTGGGAAACATGCGAAGATCATACTACTCCCGAAGCCCGGAAAAGATGCTACCAGACCTGATGGGGTATAGACCCATAAGTCTACTCTCAGGTTTTGGAAAAATCTATGAAAGGATAATACACTGCTCGACATTGAAAATGCAGCACCAAGAAGGAGTGGTCAGAAATTTATGCAAATTTTAGAGTAGACGCACGTCACTGAGTTATGCAAATGATGTGAAATGCGCAGCTCTCTGACGCACGTGAAGTAAGATATAAGAGAAGGAACGTGCAGAATGGGCAATATTCGCGTCGTTATTTCTGCCAGAGGAATTATCGAAGAAAGTCGTTTTTTGTCCCGGAGGCTACGTATAATAGGAGAGAATGCCAGGCCGCCGTCAATGAAGGCACTTCCAGCAGATAGACGATTTTACGAGGGGTATGGTGATCGGACTGAGAAGGGCGGGTTGGTCCTTACGTCAAATCGCAGCTGATATCCACATAGATGCGAGCACGGTGCGTTGGCTATGGTGAACATGGTTGGAACAAGGAAATGTGGGAAGAAGGAGGGGTGCAGCTGCAGCCAGAGTGACGTCAGCACGCGTGGATCGACGCATCCGCCGACAAGGTGTGGCGGTTCCGCAAGTCACTTGTACCGCGATTCTGCAACATGTGCAAGATACCCTGGATGTTCCCGTGTCGACCAGAACCATTTCCCGTCGATTGGTTGAACGTGGCCTGCACTCACGGCGTCCGTTAAGAAGACTACCATTGACCCCACAGCATAGACGCCAACGTTTAGAATGGTGCCGGACTGGAGCGATGTGGATGACAGAATGGCGAAATGTCGTGTTCTCAGATGAGTCTCGCTTTTGTTTCTCCAGTGACAACCGCCGCATACGTGTGTGGCGTCGACGTGGAGGCAGATCTAATCCGGCAGGAACTGTGGAACGCCCCACCGCGCAACAACGTGGCGTAATGGTTTTGGGAGCTATTGCCTATGATTCCAGGTCACCTTTAGTTCGTATTCAAGGCACTATGACAGCCCAACGATACTTGGATAATGCACTGTAGCCGGTGGCAATCCCCTACCTTCAGGGACTGCCTAATGCAAGTTTTCAGCAGGTTGCTCGCATCTGTCAACATGCTCTGCAAGGTATACAGATGCTTTCCTGGCCACCATACTCTCCTGACCTGTCACCAATCGAACATGTGTGGGATGTGATTGGACGCGGTTTGCAGACTCTGCCCCTGCCTCGTTAAGAAGACGAACTGTGGCAAATGGTTGAAAGAGAATAGAGAGCCATCCCTCAGGACACCATTCGCACTCTTATTGACTCTATGCCTAGACGTGTTTCTTCGTACATCGCTGTCCGCGGTGGTCCTGCATCCTACTGAGCCGACGCCGTTCTCGCTCTGTATTCTGTATCATATTGAAATAAAGATCACTTATTGCTGCTTGCTGTCTCTTTTTTCCAAATTTCATCACTTTCTGACTACTCTTTGGTGTTGCATTTTCAATGTCGAGCAGTGTATTCAACAGGCTAAAGCCTTTTTTGGAAGTACTCCCTCCAGAATAGTTTGGCTTTCGTAGCAAACTTTCTACAACAAAACAACTTGTTAGATTGATTAAGTTTTGCGGTGAAGCCCTGCACAATCGTCATAGTATTGCCATCCTCATGCTAGACGTGGCAAAAGCTTTCGACCGCGTCTGCCATGAGGGACTTGTATACAAATTAATTGGCTATAATATCGACAGAGAGATATCCAATTTATTGTCTTTCATTATGAGTAGAACGTTCACCGTTTCTATCGGTAATGATAACTGAAGCACCAGAATTATGAACGCTGGGGTCCCCCAGAGGTCCAATTTAGGACCGATTTTATATTTACTCTACGTAGCAGACTTCTTCAGATCCCATCTTGATAGAAATCATTTACGCAGACGATACAGCATTAGCTGTAAAGTCTGCGAATGCAAACCACGCAGTCATTAAACTACAGAGTATGATGCCAGGTATAGAAGAATGGTATACGCTACAGCATTTCAATCAGCGCCTTAAAATCACAACGCTTGGGTTATTATAAGAAAAGGCACAAATACGCCCTTAAGGAGACAACTTACATTATTCGGAGAATAGTTAAAAAGGCGAAATACTTATGGTTTATGGTTAATGATAAGTTAACATGGAAGGACCATATTACAAATGTAAGTAAGAAAGCCTTCGGAATCATTAATAGTCTTAAGCCACCCTTAAATAAATACTCGAGTCTAGACCTAAGGAGAAAAAGACTCACGTAATATGATGAACATACGACCAGTCATTACCTATGCCTCGCCAGTATGGAGCACAATTAATAAAAGGGAATTGTACAGATTTTAGCTTATCCACTATAGAACTTTTGTGTGAGCAATGCAACTTTACATTGTGATCTAAAACTAGAAACAGTAGAAGAGCACTTTCGTAAACTAAATAAATTACTTTTTAAAGGCATTTGACTGTTCCCACTTGAAAAGCCTGAGCACCTTAAATTATGTCATTCTTGCAGAAGATACCAATATTAGACCATTAGCGGGTCACCTCACATGCGACTCCAACTTCCCTACCTAATTTATTTCTACATCTCCAACATATGTTGTTATAGTATTTGATTTATTGTATGTATATATTCATATTTTGTACTTCAATGTTCATTATTGATAATTGTATTATGCAAAAAAATGTTTGTAATTTTGTTTCTGCTTTAATCTTACAATATACGTAAATACTTTGCTATTGGTTGCTGTCCATGATCGCCCTTTTTTCGACCGAGTGATGTTTCGGTCTCTCCCTTACCTACCCCCTCTTTCCTTGTGGCATTTCATGTCCGGATAGCTTTATGTGACTCGCCCTAGTGGTTTTAATGTGAGTGAGTCAGTGACACGGCATTTCTGCGGTATTTGGCAATAATCAGATCAGTCAGTCAGTCGGTAAAGAATCATTCTTGCTCTTTCGCGAGTGATGGGAGAGCGCTGATTTAAGCGAATTTGTTAGAGGACACATTGTAATGGCCCAAAGACTCGGAAACGAGTATCTCCGAAACGGCACGACTGGTAGGTTGTTCACGATGTGCCGTTGTTAGTATTTATGCAAAGTAGATAAATGAAGGTGAGTCCAGCAGTGGACGCCAAGGTTTTAGACGTCCAAGCATCATAAAAAAAAAAAGACGTCGGAAACTGTTCCTCTTGGTACAGCAAAATCGGCGCCAAACAGTGGCTCAGCTGACAGCTCTATGCAATGCAGGTCGAAGTGCAAGTGTTTCAGAACATACAGTTCAGCGGACACTGTTGGATATGAGACTGTGCGGCAGATGTCCCACTCGTGTGCCTCTGTCGATCAAGCGTCATAGTCAACTACGCCTACAGTGGACTATGGGTAAGTGGAAGGCAGTTGCCTGGTCGGATGAATCACGATTTCTCATTCATCACGTTATTGGTCATGTCAGAGTACACCGCCTTCCAGGCGAACATTTACTCCCGTCCTGTACAGCAGGTCATACACAGGCTTGTGGTGGTGGTATTAAGCTTTGGGAGACGTTCTCATGGGCGACTGTGGTAGAATAGTTGTGGTTGTGGCTTAGTTGTGGTAGAACAGACCGTGAAAACTGCAGGTTATCTAAACATAATTGCTTATCAGGTGCAACCTTACATGGCGTCTGCCTCCCGAACTGGAAATGGAATCTTCTAGCAGGACACCGCTGCATATCACATGCTCACATTGTGTTGGAGTGGTTCGAGGAGCATAAGGATGAATGTCCAATAATAAAATAAAACGTCCTGGCCACCTAACTCACCGGATTTTAACCCGCCTAACTCGCCTGATCTTAACCTCGCCGGGACCCACCAGCGGCCGAGCGGTAAAGACGCTGAACACTGGTAGTTCGGTCCGAGGTTCGAATCCCGCGAACGGGCTGGCTGCATGGGCGTTTTCGTGGTTTTCCCCATGTGTAACGTGTATACCAGCCAGTTTCCCTTAGAAAGTCCTCCACGAAGGCATCCCTCCCTTTAGGCAGATAGCCCTCGTGTGCTTTGCCATAATTGAGTAACCTAACCTAACCTAATCTTAACCTCGCCGGATAACATTTTGGATGTCATGGAGCGGCACTTCAGAGCTCAAACGCTACCGCGTCGGAATATCTCGACTTTGCGTGACCACTTCTTGGACATTTGGTACAACCTGTCTCCAGTCATCTACCAAGAACTTGTGGCATCCATGCGAAAGCGAGTTGCATCTGTTTTGCAAGCCAAATGTCGCGTAACGCTTGAGGAGGTGGCCATAATGTTTTTGCTCTTCAGTGCAGACAGTGTTACTTATGCTTTTTGTACATGTGGCAGTATGCAGAATAATTGTTTTTGAACTTTGACCTTTCGGAAGAAGCAAGAACCAAAGTGATATAACTCCTCTTTTGAAGATTAAAGTGAATTTAGCTGTATTAACACGAGTATATTTTATATTAAATAAAGCGCTGAAAATGGGAATAGAATAATAAACATTTAATAATTTATCACAAGAGAAAAGTTATTCTCATCTGAAGTGCATTCTTTTTTAAAATCTGGTTAAAGTTATAAAATCTAACTACTTAAGTATGACATACGTTAATCCAATATGTCACAATTTGTTATCGTTATATAAACAGTGTGTTACTTTTATCATCTCAGCTTGTAATATTTTAGTGTATTGAATATCAGTCTGCGATAACATTGTTTAATTTACTGATAGTTTTATCGTAATTGGACCGTGGGGAACGGTTTTCGAAAAATATGTCTTCATAATGAGCTGTTATTGAATTGTTACCATTTGAACTTATTTTTATTTCTTTAGTTCTTTGTTTCTTTGCATAAATTCTGAAGTTGTATCCGATTTGGTTAAGGTAATGCTGCCTGTTATTAATTATAATATGCCGAATATTTTCTGATATTCAGAATTTCTTTTGCATCATGGGTGTTATATCATTTTCTATTGCATTAAGAATAGATTTGCAGTTTAAAATTTGTTACTTTTTTGAAATCCATCGAAAAAGCAAACCCGACTTGTAGTTCGATATATCAGCTGAACTTATGACATTCTGTTACGTATAACCTATAGATTCTCAGATTCCATAATTAACATTAAAGTTATTATATACCTTTATATACTCTTGCATATGTGCAGTGAAATTAATTTATAAGCCGAGTAATAATGCATTCGAATCGGTAACGAATAATCGGTAATTCGAATTGGTTCTAATAATGCAAATTCATCCAACCTTAATGTCATTCAGGAAATTTGGGATGATTCGGAATTTTCTGTCAAGAAGAGCATTTATTGCACGTCCGCAGTCACAAGCGGAATTGACAGCTAGATTGATGGACACTGTATGTCATGCATGGGAATATCGAAGAATACATTTTTCACATATCTGTGAATAACCATGTATTGATTAACGGCTATAATCGAGAGTTCAGTGTGTATTCATTTTTATGTTTTCTGTTGGTAATGTTGCGAAATGTCTAGGCGCGGTAGCATAGCTTTCCCGCAAAGCAGGTTTAGAGTTGCCAGAAAATTTCAAGGAAAGGCAGGGTTGCCACATTTGGCGAGAAATCCCCCGTTTGGCGACAAAATTGGTGATATGCCGTAGACGGATGGAGAACCTTCTGGAACGAATTCTTACTAGTTTAGCCCAGAACGTTCTCGAACACAAGCCAAAAGCTATATAAACCCTGCTGGTACGCTGACATCGAGTTAGTTGGGTCAGTGCGGAGTTAGTTAAGAGTCAGTGCATAGTCTAGTGCCGAGTTGGTCGTCGAGTGCATCGAGCGAGTCTCTTAGTGCATCGTCGAGTTTTATCTTAGAGTGTGTTGAGCTTCGGGAACGACTGAACCGAGTCGGGAGCTGTACTCTAGCGTATCGTCGAGTGCATCGTGAGTTCTAGCCTGGAGAGTCTCGAGAGTTACATGGAGTTCCGAGAACGACCGAGCAGAGTCGGGAACTGTACTCTGGTGCTTTACCGTGAAGCCGTTTTCACCGTTATAGCCTGAAGGCTGTGTCGCTGATTGTCTCAGCGTGTTTATAGTAGTTCTTCGACGACTGTAAGCGTGATTTTGGCGCTGTCTTGAAAAATACTAGCCAATAAAGTGTGTTTCGATACTTCATCGAGTGTTGCGTTATTCACTCCAAATCCACGAACTTGAAGAAAAAAACGTGACAGTAATTTATAAATCACTCTTCTTTTGAAAATCTTTTGAGTAATTTAAAACTGTGCCTTCAGGGCCATCTCTATGGAAAATACAAAATGCATACAAGTAACAAACTATTTAATTTGTCTTGTGCTTGCTGTCCTGTGTAATGTTAAGTCTATATTTTCAAATTTTTATTAAAAAAAAAAAAAACCATGGACCTTGAACTCTAAATGGTTTGGTTTATGTGATTACGGCAAATCCTCGAGGGCTGTCTTCCTAAGGGGAGGGATGCTTTCGTGGAGGACTTTCTAAACGAAATTTGGCTCCTTTGTACGTTACGCATGGGGAAAAACACAAAAATCACCCATGCAGCCAGCCCGTTCGCGTGATTCGAATCTCGGACCGAACTACCAGTGTTCAGCGATTTTACCGCTCGGCAGCTGGTGGGCCTTGAACTCTTAAATGTTTCTGAAAGAATATATATATTAATCTACTCATCTAGAAATGCGTTTAACAGTAAAAGAATTAATATTCTATAGGTAGTAGTTGCTAATATTCTATAGGTAAAAAGTTAAAATACTGTGAAAAATAATGACATTTGGCGGTATTCAGAATTTGGCAATATTCAAAATTTTCAGAATTTAGTTTTGAAAATTTGAAAAGTCGCCAAGGTAATCGATTCTTGTCACAAAGTTATAAAATAATGCATCAAGAGATAACAAATAAAAGACATATATTTTGGCTGTCTACACATGGTTATAAACGGAAAGTTAACAGAGCTGATGAAGATTTAATCTCTGAAAGATTAAATCAGGGTATAAGAAATTTTTTAAATAATTTTGCTCTGGGAAGATGTCTCATTATTTTAGCGCGATACAAATAGTACACACTCTGCGTAATAATAAATAAAAGCATTGACTACAGATTGAATGTATAGAGGAAATGTGGTTCAATAAATAATGATCAAAGCAGTAATATATTTTACACCAGTTGCAGTTAGTAAAATGAATTATAAGTTTGAGAACTGCAAATTGGGCGGTAAAGCCGTTGATCACAGGTAATATTTTCAAATCGGCCACTAGCGGTCGAGGTGTAAAATTGCTGAACACTGGTAGTTCCGACCTGGGTTTGATTCCAGGCTAACGGACTGGCTGCATGAACGGTCTTCGTGGTTTTCCCCGTGAGTAACATGTATACGAACCAATGTCCATTAGAAAGTCCTCCACGAAAGCATCCCTACACTTAAGCACATAACTCTAGTGTTCTTTGCTATAATCAATTAAACTAAAGTACTTCAAATCACAATGCCTTGAAGGAAATTTTCGTGGTTTTTCCCGTGTGTAACGTGAATATTAGTCATTTTAACTTGCAAATTTTTTTTTTTTTTTTTTGAAAGTAAATTTTCTTCTGCTATCTTTCAGGACTGTTTTCCTCTATAATGAAAAGGCTGCACATTTTTCATCGGCCTAAATTTATTTTAGGCACAGTGCAAGCTGTATTTTTTTTTGTTTTGTTTTATATATTTATACTAGGCCAGAATTTTATCCTTTTTTCCTTATAATCCCATAGTATATGATAAGGGTTTTGGTTTCCTTCCTCCATATTCATTATTTGGCGAAACATATGTGAATTCACTTTCAGATGCATTATCTAATTCATTTTCAGAATTGATGAGATGCGAATATTTTTCTGTTACTTCGTCATGCATAATTATCCTTAGACTTTTAAATTCAGAAGTCAGATTTTTCAGTTAAATGTTTTCAGTTCATCTTTTTGTGTGAAGTTGTGTTAATTTCAAATGCCTGTCTGTATAACTTGAAGCAATATCCAGCTCTCATTCCTTTGTCTTAAAATAAAGACATGGTTTAGGATTAAAATTTTAACTCAGCAGCTCTTTAATTTTTACTTCTTGTACGAAGTAAAAAAAAGAAAGTATTGTAATCGCGAAAAATTTGGGGTCTCATATTTCAACGAAAATATTCATTTCTACCGCTATCGAATGCGATATTTTTGCGTGACATGAGAATAAATGACTCTTCTTCCACCACCCCCCAAAAAAATTATATAACTGATTTAAAATGGTTTCTGAATAGATTTTTCCGTGGTGTCTGTGTGTACGTACGTATGTATGTATGTATGCATATATTTCGCATAACTCAAAAACGAGTAGCCTCAGAACGTTGAAATTTTGTATATAGGACTGCTATAACATGTAGATGTGCACCTCCTATTTTGGTTGCAATCGGCCGACCAAAATTATATAAATATATGTATATATCCACTCTGTTACTTGGCTCAGTGAGCTCAGTTTGTCTTATATGTGTGTAAATTATGCATTTTTTGCTTTAAAAATGATTGAATTATGTTGTTCTTATCTTTCGGTTAAGATTTTATGCCTTTAGTTAACCTGCATGCAATAATTGTGGAATTATCAACAATTTAAAAGTTTTTTAAGTGCGGCTGAGCCTAATTTTTGGTTATGATAGCACCCATATTTGTTTACATTTGAAGCTTAGCAGAATAGTGGATTTGTTGCCAAGCTGGAGAAACTAACTTCGCAACAACAAAGTAACGTCCTCTTTTATTATTGCGAATTAAATTATGCTTGATTCATTCTGGAATTATCATTTGAGTTATTAGCTTGTTTTTGAGGACAAATTGTAATTTTAATTGTAAAAATTGTTTTTTTAATTGTTTTAACTGTACTTGGTGTTTTATGTTTTTCTATATCTTTCAATTCTTAATGAAAATATTTTGAATTTTTATGTATTTTTGCCTTATCACGAAGTGAGAACGGAATTAGTAGCTCATGCGCATTAGTTTAGCGGCGCTGTCGTCTGTGAAATCGTTTGTGTTTAGCGCAGAAGTGTGTGGCTATGGTAAATAAATATAGTGAACTTTGAAGAGTGTATTTATTCTGTTGTGGTTTATGCGCTATCGACGAAGTAGACTTAATTCAAAATTCGTTAACAGTTAATTCAATATGTTTAAATGAAATGCAGGAAAATTGCGCATAATTTAATTTTCCATACAAGGAAGTCATGTGTACACATCAGATTTTTTAATTTAGCAATGAACTTGACTGCGAAGAAGCAAAAAAAGTTACTTGCGCCTTGGAGAGCAGGAGTATTTCTAAAATATTGATTTCAGTATGCATTTAATTAAAAGTAGATATATATAGTGCAATATTAATAAAGCGTAAAGAATCTGATTGCTTATATTTAATTTAATTCAGACTTTATGATTTGCTTATAAAGACTTCAATTCAAAGGACAAACTGCGCTGTCCGCAAGGCGAAACTTAATGGGAATATTTTCTTCGAATGAGAAAAAAAATTCTTAAAGCCAGGCAAATTGCGTTATCTCAAATAAAAGCGTTTTTACTAGTTTTTATTATTCACTAGAATTTAGCTGTTAACGTTAATTCTATAGTTTTATCTTTCTGGAGGTGTGGCATCCAATGTTATTCTATTTCCCAACTTGGCTTAATGTAAATGAGGATTACATAAGTTACTCATTTACAAAACCATGTTGCGTCCCATCCTAACCTATGCCTGTCCTGTTTGGGGTTATGCCTGTAAAATGTCCATTAAAAAAATTCAAGTTGTTCAGAATATTGTTTTAAGAGAGGCGGTGAATAGCCGTTGGTTCATTCGAAACACGGCAATACATCGTGAGCTCAAAGTTAAAGAAATTCAAGAATATATGGCTGTATTGGCCAAAAAGTTTTATGAAAATATCTCTAAAGTGCGGAATAGCACAATTCCTATATTGATATATGATGTAAATGCTCTGCATAACAAGAAACGCCCTAGGGCGATCCTCAGACATTTAAACAACTAGATTTGTATATATGTTCCTTTTAATTTTTGTTACTGTACATGTCATGTATTTCTGTTATTGTAATGGTATATGTAAATTCGCTAGCATTTATTTGTTTATTTTTTGTTTGCACTCTATATATGATAATATAATATTCATAGTAGTTAATTACTTAAACTTAATGCTTATTAGAAAGACACATTAGTTAATAATAAGACACAGTTAAGGCTTTTTGGCAATTTCTTCTTCCCTGCCTTTCAATTGGTTGTTGGGCTTTTTGCTCCAGATTATCGCCGCCGGATTGGCGCTGCGCTGCAACGGATCTCCGTTGGTTCATTATTCTTCACTGAAAAACTGATGTTTTTCTACTACACCTATGTGTTTATTGTTCTACGAATCAACTCTCCATTAGGAGTATCAGGAACTCTAAATATTCGAAAATCGCATTTTATGGTTATGCCGGGATAGCGAAGATTTTCGCGGGTACTCATTTTAGTGACACCCACGCCTGAACCGAGGATTACAGTTTTACTGAAAATATAAAGAAGCGTTTTCGATAAAAACAATTGAAATTATTGGGCATAAAGCAACACACAAATGAGCTGTAAATTATTTTTTCATTGTAAAATAATTCAGCTGTAAATTATCTTTTTCATGTAAATTATTTTTAATATCTAATACTGTTAAAAAATTGATAGCTAAATCAGGGTGAATGGGGAATTGAAAATGTTCGAGTCTAGCTATATTTGGCGATGATGCGCAGTTTTGGAGCGGAGATTCCATGAAATTTTAAATTTTCGTCAGAAAGTTCGCGAACAAATATATTATATTTAACAATATATGGATTTTCTATAGAATGCTAGCAACTGAGTCTTTTATTATTATGTATTTTTGATAAGTAGACTCATATATTCTTATATATAGCCAATTTCTTACTGCATTTTAATTAGCAATTATACTTTATCTCACTTAAACTAACTTACTTGACTTAATCTTACTAAAAAACTTTTTTGTCATAATTTTTGCTTGAGAAAAAGACGAAACACTTTCGCTTTTATTAATTATTATTAATTGATCAGATATTAGTTTTTCCCCCTTGAAAATTCAAGTAATTTCCGGTCAATGACGATAACTGCTTGGTTTATTGATTGCGTTTTCACTTTCAATTGCACCTTTTTAACGTTTCCGTTTTAAATTTATTCAAGATTCAATTTTTAAATATGCTAATGAGTTACTTAATTTCAATAGCATTCTAACTACTTTTGTCATAGGAGATAATATCTAAATAATCTATTAGAAAATAAATTATTATATTATTACTTTGCAGCTTTAGCGCAAGTATTGGGCAATTGATTGCGATTAATTAAATTATATATATATATATATAATTTAATTTTAAACCTATTTTTGTTTCCTTTGTTTCTTCTTATATATATATATATATATGTGGGCATAAAA
>KK113668.1:753318-775247 GCA_000611955.2 Stegodyphus mimosarum | reverse complement strand
CCCGCCCCTCCGGGGTGCTTTCCGTTAAAATTGGAGGCGGAACGGAGCAAAGACGTTAAGCCACCTGTATGGTGCTCGATCCCCTTGCCAACGACAAGCACATTCTTGCACTCCATGCTACGATGAATTTCGTGGGCTTGTTCTTATGTAACTGTCAAGCAAGTGAGATAAGTCACAACAATACAACACGAACTCATGATTCTGCTTTATCGCCGTTACCGATAACCCTCACAGCTTCAGTAAGACTGTTATGCAGTAAATCGCAAAGAAATTTCAAGGCTTTGACAAGACTGAAAGCATTGAGATATGGAAAACCAGAACTAATAAGAAGATGTAAAGATGGTTTTGAAAGTGCTTTAAAAGTGCAGTCAGATTTTTGTCACTTAAAAAAAGGCCTGTAATCTGTATAGAAATGTAAGCATCTTGAAGAACAAGTAAGCGTTTGTATATAGTAGGTTATGCGTGCTACTGAGTCAGACAGAAGCTGCTGGTGTGTCACAGTTATAGGATGAGGAGGGAGGAAAAAACATACAGGAACTGCAATCTTGCAGATTTCTGTCCTTCTGACGAAGAGGGACCTGTACCCGTTTGCCTTCAAAATCGATTGAGATACTGACATAAATCTACGCCAAACTCACGGTTGTTGTGTTTCTAATTTTATGTACGGGAACTAGCTTGAAACTAAAGAAGAAAAGGTAATCTTTTGAGACGTATAAAATCGTATATTATCTTTTAAGGTAATGCTCCAGGAGTACGAACGAGTTCAGAGAACACGAAAAAGGTAACTGTATAAATATTGCTTCATTCCCCATTTTAAACACCATGTCGAAATTATGATGTGAATTTACAGCAGAAGCGGCAAACTTATTTCTATATTGGAACTGTAGAGAAACTTACAATGACCTTTTTTTCTTCTATGCTTTCTTTATGCTAAAAAAACTGCTTAATGCTAAAAATTTAAAAAAAACTGCTCTTTCTTTTATTCTAGACTGCTAAAGAACAGTTTTTTTTTTAAGAGCGATTTGTATTCTAAGATGATAGTGCCTACTATTATAAAGTAGTATCTTAGATGACATGATATTGACGTTATTAAACGATTTCCCAAAGATTTTGAATTTCAATCCTTTAGAGAAAATGTACATAATGTTTAAACGGAACATGGCTGAAGAGTAATGCTGGACAAAAGAGAAATTCAAAGGCATATAAAAGCTTGCATAAAATTACACCAAATGTTGATAAAATGTATTGTAAAATAAACTTACACCAAATGTGTTAAAATTTTTAATAAGTTTGATATCATCTTTTCATCTGCACTGTTATATAAAACTTGTGAACTTAGCTATATATATATCATTCTTTAAATCAATCTACAAATAAAGCGTTTCGGAAATTTCATTCAAAACGATGATTTCTGTGATCGTTTGGCGATTTCACGGTGGCTGCGGCAATCTTTTGAAGTTCATAAAGGAAGATTTATTATTGCCTTCATTTATTTCAATAAAAGTGGGTGTTAAGTGACTCGAATAATTCTTGCTGAGACAAGTTGCCGCTTTTGTGAATGTAATCGTGCCGACTGAGATTTTGCGGTTATTTGTAACTAAATGCTATTTAAATAACCTAATGCTAGATAAAAATAGCTTTCTTAACGGAGGCAATAAAAGTGTTGGCGTATAGCAGAAACGGCAGTTCTGAATTATTGCAGATTAGCTGTCTAAAGAAAACAGTAAGAGCTTTTGCTAACTGTTGATGATGAGGATTTTTGCCAAATTTGAAGAAATATAGTTTTGAGCTGCAGCGCAAGAGTTTTTAAATTTACATCCAGTATCCTGGAATTTCTTACTCAGACAAATGAATTTTACATTGTGAAATGAGTATTAGATTTTTACTGGACTAAAAGATGACTAAGCAAAGTTTGTCGAATTCGACTTGATTTCAGAATAAGTGATAATTTATGGTAAACTATATAAAATGTAATTAAAAAATCGTGCATGTGCATAGGGCTCTTGTTATTAAAGTACATAGACAAATTCATTTGAATCGTGATCAGTAAGCTGATGCTGTAACAGATAATGCTAAAGATGGGAAATAGTATTTTCCATTATTTACCAGTAGGTTTAGAAAATTGATGGTGTTTCTAAGCCTCCGTACATTTGTTTGCCTTGTAAAAGGAAAATGTGTTTCCTACATGTCTTCATCTAAAAATCTGGAGAGAGACTGTAAATGTGGTGCATTTGAGAGGCATTTTATTAAAATGGCAAATAATTGCTGTTTATTTTCTTAGAGGAATGCATGAACATGAAGAAAAATGATTTATTGAATAATTAAAGGGATTATGAAGATTAGTATAGTGACAGCTAAAATAATATCTGTAAAAAGATTCTCACCCCTCACAGTAAGCGAATGAGGCAGGAAAAAGTTTTGTTATTAAAGTTGTTTTTGTTATCAAAGGCAGAAACAAATGTTTAGCTGTGCATATGGGATTTGAACTTAACTCTTTCATATTGTATGTACAGGTCTACTTTGCTGATCAGTATTTTCCTTTTGTTTTAACACTTAAATCAAGTTATTTAAATATTGAAAATTATATTATCTTTCAAAAAATAATTTATGAAGATTACTTAAAACTGCCGAAGCGTTAGAAAATTAGTTATTTTGATAGGGGATATTCGAGTTATAAATCGTCGTCTTTTTTTTTTAGGTGTGTGTGTGTGGGGGGGGGGTGGATGTTTGAGTAAATGTTCTGTGGTTTAAGCTTAAGGAAGTGCTTTGTGGTTAGGTTTACCATATTTTTGGAGTCCAACCCAGGACATATTTTTCAAATTAGTTAAAAATCTTAACAGTTGACTGAAATGTTATTGAAACAGTTATATTTTTCACCAGACATGACTTTTTCAGGAATGGTTTGCTTGTTTTAATTCCATCATACAATTCACAATAAGAAAGTTCTGAATTAATTTTAAAATTCAGCAAATGTTTAAAATAGTAGATACTGAAAGTCTACCCTTTTCTGCAGGTCAAATGTTTCTTAAAAATTGCTATCCACTTTTCTTCAATGGTATCTGGTACTTTTTGAGAACTTAAACCACAATCTACCCTTTGGTTTCGAATTACCTGGTTCAACAATGTATGCTCATCAAATAAGGTCATCAATATCTATGGAATCTTGTATAATTTCATTAACAACTTGTGCACTTTCTTTTAAATCAGATCAGGCAATTTCACTTCGTAAATTCATCCACTGAAATGTAATAACTTTATCAAAACTAGTCCTCCATTACTCTACATACTGGGTACTAGAATTATAAAAATTGTCTGCTGCTCAGAATTTTTGTTCCTGAACATTATTATTTTATTTTAGAGTGCATAGCAATTCTTTGGCAAACGATGGTATAAAGTTATGGGTTTTTCTTTCCTGAAGTTGATAAATTAATTCGGAATAAGTCTGAGATGTTCCTGTTGCTGTGATATAATTAGCTTCCAATTTCAGAGAGCTAAATTATTAAATGACTGTAGAATACCATATAAAAATTTCAAAAACAGTTCTCTTAGTAGATTTTTCAAAAAATCAAGTAATATTTTTGGGCATTTTTTACAAGATATGAGAAGTGTGATTTTAGGCTATCCAACATGGAAAGATTTCTTTCTATTGCAGGTAAAAACTAAGGAACCTTGTGCTACTATGAGATAATACGTTTTTGAAATCTATTTCCAGAAATTCACAGAACTCTTTGAGTTTCGTTGTTCGTACTGTATATATGTATGTGAAAATATTTATAAATTTGCATAGCAATAAATTTTATATTTACAAATTTTTATAAATTCTCTGGCCAGAGGTAGAGAATCACATGCTGTTTATACTGAACCGTGTACAATGCAGGCTGAAAACGCAATTCCTAAAATATATCTATCAAAATCACTCCGAACTTTTCTGAAACATTTTCATTCCCCTTTCTCTTCACACCACCAAAATTATTTTTAGTGTTGTCAGCAGTATAACAAACCAACTTTTCTTCAAGTTTGTATTTTTCCACGCACTGCAAAAGACAGAGTTAAAATTTTAACAGTTTAATGTGACGCTTCATCGAAATTTAGAAGTTTAATTTGAATTCCCTCCTCCAGACTGAAATATGTTACAACAATTGGAACAAATTTTACTTCACTTCTGTTTAAGCTATCCTTCGTTTAATGTTTCCAAAAAAACATTTCGCAATATATCATCAAACGTAATCGCGAAATTACATTAATAATAACTGTCTCGGTTTTGGTTCCACGAGATGAAAATTTTGGATGATATAACTTTTTAATCGGTTTAAATATGCAGTCTCATGTTTTGAAACTGAGTTCGTGTCTAGCAGTGTGGTATAAAAATGTAGCTTCTTTAGCAGCACATTCCAGAACATTGTTATTGTTATTCTCATTTGTAAGGTTTATCCTAATTTTATAACAGTTATTTTAAGTTTATGCGTCTTTCCTATCCATTCTAGCTTCAGCTTACAATTTCCTACCAGAATGTATTTTCAGAAGCGCGGTTAATGCAAATGAGCAAGAATATAATATAATTTATGTAAGTTGATGTTTTCACCGACTTCGTTAGAGAGCCCGAGTTTCTGACTAGCGCGCGTTTGCCTTTGGCTACCTCTCTCTAAGCTATTGCTACTCTCGGCCGTACTTTAGGCCCTTGTTTGGCTTCGCCGACTTAATTAAGATTTAGGGGCCAACTACTTAGAATCTTGATAGCTTCGGCTATACCTTTCAGTTAGCTTTAGTTAAGCTAGTTAAGTTTCAATATAACTTTGTACAAAAGCTTTCCAAATCAACACATTTAATATCGTAAGATCCCCAATACGTAAGGACATGAGTAATGTAAGCAAAACTTACTAAAAGAGAAATCAGAGGGATAAAAAGAAGCTTTATTGAAAAAATAGCATGGAGCGCAATGCGACTGAAGGCCGAAACATCCCTGCGATGGGTGTCCAGCAAGAAACATCCGGTCTTTAATAGGGGATATGATCTCCCCTGGCTGCTAGACAGGTTTCACATCATTTGTGCATGCTGGATATGTGGTTGTTAATGAGCTGTTGAGACACTGCTGCTCGTTCCTCTTGTAGCACCAATCGCAGTTTCGGAATCGTTCCTGGCGATAAGTTACGTGCTGCCACGGGTCTCCCTAGTAAGTTCCGTACATGCTTGACGGGATTTAGATCCAGAGACCTTGCCGACCAATCCATGTGTTCAATATCTTCACTCTCCAACAGCTCTTCGACAGTAACTGTGCGATGAGGTGGAGCGTTGTCGTCCATGAAGAGGAACTGAGAACCCATAGGTCTTGTGAAAAGACGCATGTAAGGAAGAAGAACCTCGTTACAATAGCAGTCCCAGGCCTCGAACCTCCTTGGGAGATATGAAGGTCGGTCCGGCTACCAAGCATTATGTCTGCTCGAACGAGAACTCCGCGACCTCCAAAACAGTCCCTTTTGATGATGTTGAAGGGGTTATTGCGTGTTCCCCGCTCTGTCCAGATGTGTATGTGTCTAGAATCGCAACTTCGACTAACTCAGACTTAATCTGCTCTCATCTGTAAAGAGTACTCGTCCCCATTCATTGTCCCTCCAATTCCGGTGTTCCCGGCACCACAGAGAACGCCTTCTCCGATGGGCAGGCGTTAGAGGTACACACCGTACAGGGCGTCGTGCAAACAGACCACCACCGTGCAGTCTTCTGGCCACGGTAAAAGGCGATATCGGTCGTCCAGTCGCCTGTGTCGTGTGTCTAGCGATTTCTCCCGCTGTCTGCCGCCTGTTTCTTCTGGCCTGTAAGGCAATATACCGGTCATCTGCGGGTGTGGTTCCTCGTGGACGACCACTACTAAACCCCCGGATAGCTGTTCCTGTAGTTTGAAATTGTCTCCAAAGTCGTGAAACGATGCTGTGAGCAATTCCGAACTCTGCAGCCACACATGTCACACTGCGGCCTTCCTCCAACTTCCCAATGATTCGACCTCGGGTAAAAGCATCCAGATGTCGTCTAACAGATTGATTATTCGCCATTTCTTGCTGAGGCAGCAACTCGGTGTGATTTTAACTGCTGTACGGCGTGCAATCTCTTTGCCAGAAATACTGATCTTACACCGACAACATGCTTTATACTACTCAGACACTCCCCCATTACGTCTATCTGCATATCTGCGCATGTGCTACCGTACATCACCTTACTTAATCTCCTGATTGGTCTTTCTGTCCGCTCTGCCTCTTCGTTCAGCTGATATTCTAATTTTTTGACTTCGTTATTAATTTTTGCACACCAGTGTATTTACAGTCGTTTTGTAGAAAAGTAAAACGTAAAAATACTAAAAGTGAAAAAGTAAAAGTACAGTAAGTGTGGGCTATAAATTAAGATAAGACGATTTTGAAATTTAAAATTAGGCAACAGAGCAACTTAAGTTGGCGTAGAATTTGAATAAAACTCTATCGATTTCGAAGCTATCCAGTTACAAAACTGTATATAGGACTGAAAAATGTAGAAAAGTATCAAAAGGAAACTAGAAATCTGTCCCTTGTCAAATATAATATTTTTTTTTATGTAGAACAAACATTATATACAGGGTGACTGCTAATTCATGGTATAAACTTTGAGGGCTGGTGCAGGACACGGTAACAATCACATTTTGTGTAGGAATGTATGGTCAAAAGTGAAGCATCGAAGCACAAGAACAGGAAAGAACAAATGCAGGAGACGGAGAAAAAACGGAGTTAGTAGTTGCTTCTTGTTTCAGTTTTCGTCCGTAATGGGAGATTTTGTGTTTGCCGAAAAAGCAGAAATGCATTACATATACGGCCGTGCAAATGGAAACGGCAGATCTGCGCTACGAATGTATCGAAAGCAGTATCCTGACAGACGAATGCCGGATCACAGAATGTTTCATAGATTATACATAATCAACTTTGTGAAACAGGTTCATTCCACACTACCAGACACGGCATTGGTCCACGAACAGCTAGCTGTACGCACTGCAACAGTTGAAGAAAGAATCTTACAAATCGTGGCTGCTACACTCGAGTCAAGTACAAGAGTTATTTTACAGACTGTAGGTTTGAGTCAATACACTGTTTGGAGAGTGTTTGGCGATAATCGCCTTCACGCTTTCCATTATCAGCGTGTACATACTGTGAAATCAGAAGACTGTCGTCTGCGCTAGAATTTCTACCAGTGGTTTCTGCAGCAATGTGCATTGCAGCCGAACTTCCGCCCATGTGTTATTTACAGATGAGGCGATATTTATACACGATGATTTTAATGTGCACAATTGCCATGTGTGGGTGAACGTGAATCCACACGCAACGCGACCACATGCGTTTCAAGAACGCTACAGTGTCAATGTGTGGTCTGGTATTGTAAATGACTTCTTGATTATCCCATACCTACTGTCACAGCGACTCAATGGCCGCTCATTATGTTATGTTATGTTATTACTCAATGGCCACTCAATGTATCTCATTTTCCTTCAACAAGTTTTACCAGATCTTCTACAACATGTTCAATCACCATTAGAAACCGCATGTGGTTTCAGCATGATGGTGCGCCAGTCCACTTCACCCTAGATGTTCGTCAATACTTGAATGCGACATTCGGCATGCGGTGGATTGGACGTGGTAGATCTATATCTTGGCCACCTCGGTCTCCCGATTTGACGCCCCTCGATGTCTTTTTATGAGGACATTTGAAGCATAACGTTTATAACCTCTCCAGTAGACTCCGGTGAAAATCTCGTTGCTCGAATATCTGCAGCTGCTGCACGTGTGCGTGAAATTCCTGTCTTCTGCACCGACGTTGTCAAGCATGTATCAGTGCTGATAGACGCAATTTTGAATGCTTATTATAAATTAATTTCTTGTTATAAATAAGGTTATGAAAGTAAAACACTTTCCCTATCATTTGTTCTTTCCTGTGTTTGTGTTTCGACGCTTCACTTTTGACCATACATTCCTGTACAAATGTGATTGTTACAGTTTCTCGTAGCACCCCTTTAAGTTTGTACCATGAATTAGCAGTCACCCTGTATATAAAATTCGTACAAGAGTAAACTACTTTCTTTAAACGCAAGAAAAAATTAATATTTCTTTAACAGACGTAAATTCGGTTATCTCTATGTCTGAGATAAACTACAAATTCTTAAGAAGGTTATATACTGCTCGACATTGAAAATGCAACACCAAGAAGGAGTGGTCAGAAATTTATGCAAATTTTAGAGTAGACGCACGTCACTGAGTTATGCGAATGATGTGAAATGCGCGGCTCTCCGACGCACTTGAAGTAAGATATAAGGGAAGGAACGTGAGGAATGGGCAATATTCGTGTCGTTATTTCTGCCAGACGAATTATCGAAGAAAGTTGGTTTTTATCCCAGAGGATACGTGTAATAGGAGAGAATGCCAGGCCGCTGTCAACGAAGGCACTTCCAGCAGATAGACGATTTTACGAGGGGTATGGTGATCGGACTGAGAAGGGCGGGTTGGTCCTTACGTCAAATCGCAGCTGATACCCACATGGATGCGAGCACGGTGCATCGGCTATGGCGAACATGGTTGGAACAAGGGAATGTGGTAAGAAGGGGGGGGTGCAGGTGCAACCAGAGTGACGTCAGCACGCGTGGATCGACGCATCCGCTGACAGGCTATGGCGGTCCCGCAAGTTATTTGTACCGCGATTTTGCAGCATGTGCAAGATACCGTGGGTGTTCTCGTGTCGACGAAAACCATTTCTCGTAGATTGGTTGAACGTGGCCTGCAGAAATGCTCCTGTGGTCATCTTCAGTTTTGGGGAATATTTTTAAGAATTCTCCTGTAACTTTTCCGGCGAAATCAAGATTTGTGTCAGCTCTCATTTAAAAAAAAAAAAAAAGAGAGAGAGAATTTAATATCCGGTTTTGCTATAATTGCCTTTTGGGGCTTGCACCTCCAAACTTTCGATTTGTGCATCCATTTCGTTGCTTACAATTTTATTGTCAACATTTAAGTTTTCAAATTTATTGCTAGTAGGGATTTCTGTATTACACTCAACTAATTTGGTTGGTCTGGCCGCATTTTGCGGCAATGTAAAACCATCTGAATATTGGGCATCCTTAATTAGCCGTTTAGATTTCTTTGAAGACCTCTTTGGCTTAGCATTATCCATGAGAGGTATCGTCACTATTTTCATTAACTTAGAAGAATTTACACACGCATTTATATTTTTAGAAATTTATTCATTAACAATATCATGTAAAGTAAGATTATTAAATTTAGAATTAAGTGCATCAAATGATTCGCACTTACCTTTAAAAATGTGTAAAAGTCCTTTCGAAATGCTCCGCTTGTTTTGGTATTTGGTTATAATTGCTTGCTTGTGTTGTTCACTGACAGCGTCCTCCATAAGTCCAGTGTAGATAGATTCCATAGCTTCAATACTAATTCAAATTTTTCTTCGTAATGCAGAGCACGAACATAATCGTTATAGGTGAACGTCTCCTTGAGTAACAGTTCATTTTAATTATCATCGAGTATCTAGTTGGCACATTCGCATATTTCATCAGGCAAGCCCGCCACGTGGTGACGAGCATCCATTTTCACATCTGCATTTGTAAGCGGGATTGTCGCGTAAAATACGCGATAGAAATAAATTCAAATCAGCACCACAGCTGAAGAGAACATCAGCATACACCGAGAAATAAAAAACTCAGCACGTTGTAATCCAAAAGTATCGAAAAACATGAGGTCACCTACGGCGGTAAATAACTGCACACACTACTCGTGGCTTTTAGCTTCCTGTGTCTGAACTGTGTGTCATGTTAACTGTCAATAACCGCAACTCGTGGCAATGCAAATAAACAGAACAGTCAAATTTAAATTAAACGATGAACAGTAGTCAAAGACTGCACAGTTAAATATTAAGCTAGAAGCTCAATAACCTGGCTGACGCGTGAGAATTAAAGTATCGATGGCGAGAGGACCGCAAAGCCGAATAATTACAACTATTAGGATTTGGAAGAACTAACTACATAGCCCACGAATGGCAGAAATACTCTCTGTCTTAAATCCAGAAACCTCAACAAACCTACTCACAACGAATTTGCATTCTGGTGAGGAATACGAAAAAGGAGAAGTTGTAGTAAGGACTGAAATTATAATGACTTTTTTTTAATGGCTACCACTAGCTATTTTTAGGCTTTTACCACTACTAAGGCCAGAAGTGGTAGTCATTTTATTATGGAGGCACCTAATAGGCGGCAACCTCTTACCTCCTATGAGGATACAGACAGTTTTACATCCATGCCGTCTCCGGGATTCGAACCCGGACCCTTAAGTGTCGTAGTCGGCTCCTCTAACCACTATGCTATCTGGGCGGCCTGAAATCATAATAATTGGTTAATTAACATGAGATGTCCTGTAACTTGCATAGTGGGTTGGCCCTGTATTAGCTTCTGTGACTATACTGTGACTTCTATTACAGACAGCCTCGTTGGCTTTTAAGACCCGAAATATGCTTCGGATCGTTATCTGGTTAGAGCATATTATTTGAGGATACGCTTAGATCACTGCCAAGAAAATTTGATATTCAGGTATACATACTTTTCTATTGTGTTTATAATTTTCATGATAGAACCTCCTCGTTGTTTTACAGTGGGTATCATTAGCAAAGGTTTTCATTTTGAGATCTTCGTTCCACTTTCGCTACGCTTTAATTGTTCCATTATTCTCAATGTTAAACTTGGCGCTTGTCAGTAAAGATCACTGTACTCCAAAACTCAGGTTCTTCTTCACGAACCTTATAACATGAATTTGCAAAATCTAACCTTTTTACCTGGTTGATTTCACTTACCAAAAGCTTTTTCCTTTTTTCTGAAATGGAGCGCTCCCCTACTTTCTGAGACATGACGTACAATTGCAAGATGTACTTCAATTCCCATTGTCTCTTGAAGCACAGTTGTAAGTAATTTTGCACTTATTTTAAGATGCAAGTTAACTTTCCTTACCATGGTCATCCTTTTCTCGATCATTTAACTTGTGTGATCTTTCATTTCGTGGCTTGCTGTTTAAAGTGCGTAAAGTCCCTGCTAAAAATGCCCCATAGAAACCAGTAAAATTTTTTATGGGTACCCATGAAACTCTATGGGTTTCTGTTGACTTTTGCTGGTTTCTGTTGGTATCTGTGAGTTTTTCTTACTGGTTTCAAAATACCCCGTAGAAACCAGTAAAACTTTCTACTGGTTCCCATAGAATTCTGTTGGTCTATACTGACTTTTACTGGTTTCTATTGATCACTGTGTGTTTTTCGTACTGGTATCATCTAACACCCATACAACCAACATCAGTGTCAGAACGTTTACTGGTTTGTATTGGTTTATATTGAATTTCACTGGTTTTCTTACTGGTATCATTATAATGGAAATGGATGCCAAATAAATGTTCTGTTGGTTTATATGGGTTTATTCTCATTTTCTAAATGATGTCAATAGACGTCTGCTAAACAGTGAAATTAATACTGGTGTCAATAAACCAAAATTCATTCGTATTCTTGTTGTCTACTGATTATTTTAAATTGTTTATTTATTTTTCATTTATTTGGATACTGTTGAAAATAAGGTTATTTCTGTTTTGTAACCAAAAGAAAGCTTTAAAATTAAAAAAAAATACAGTAAACCCTCTCGTATCCACCTCTTCTCTAAGACAATCAGTATTTCTAAGAATGAAAATATGGTCTCTAAGACCATCAGATATAACCTGGAAACGCAAGTGGTCGTTTTAGAGACGGTTTTTACTATATATGCCCATTTTTTTATTTTTTAAAAACTTGTATCGGAAACAATAGCAGTAATCATATACACCACACACAGTGAGGTCTCTCTAAGGCGAACAGCCGCACAAAAAATCTTTGGAAGTGGTCGCCTTAGAGAGGGATTCTCGATAACCATATATACTTATGTTCTCAGAAATACTTTTATCTTTTAGAAGTGGTCGTCCTAGGGAGGTTGCCTCAACGAAATGAATCTCGCTAAGGCGACCAGTCAAATTTCCAGAATTTTCTTTGCGGATGGTCGTCTCACAGAGGGAGTGCTTCAATACCAAAATATGCTTATGTTTTCAGAAATACTGCTCTCGTTTAGAGGCGGTCATCTTAGGGAGGTGATTTCGCCATGAGTTGGTTCTCTGAATACACATACATACACACTTATATATGCATGTATCAACATTTCTGATATTACAAATAAACACCGGTATCAACCATCATCTCTTTAACGCGACCGCGTTCAAACTATTTTTCTCCCTGTTAACGCTGACGTGAGGAAAAAAGTTACTTTCCCTTCCCTGCTCTCAGAAGAAGCAATATGGCGCCGTTCTTGTTAATGTTGTTATGGGATGTTTGTGTTATCGTCTTGGTGGATAGTAGGCTGTAGTAATGCAATAAATAATTTACTATATTACAATTTTTACTATGTTTTACTGTTTAGATGTTTATAATGAAAAATAAAATACCAACATTGACTGTCAATATGAAATAATATGAAAGGAAATAACAGTAAAGTCATGCACGTGTAATCGTGTCTTATGCATTCAGCGAACTTTTCTGACAGTTAAAATAGTTCTGAAATGGATTTTCTGTGCGTGAAAGTGATTTTCCATCTTTACTTTCATGCTAAAAAGCAATGTCCTTAAAGACTGAAAAGTGATAATTTCAGACTTGATAATTTGGCTCAGTGTGTTTACATCAGATGCACATTGCTTTCTACTAAAACTGTATTTTTGAAAATGTGTTTTTTTGATTATAATTTAGAAATACTTTTTAATGCTTGTTCATGAAGATCTTTATCATTTGAATATTATGTACTAATAAATTTGAGCATACCTTACTTAAAAAAGATCTTGAATGATTAAATTTTCAATTTTTTGACGAATGTGATGTGATTGAGCAGAAGGAATATTTTTTATGTCTTAAAAAATGTACTCATTATATTTCGCAAACACAAAAGGTAAGTTTTTTTAAGTGAAGTAAGCATTAAAATATTTAATGTGTGTATTACTTATTAAATGAGGTAGGCAAGACTTACAAGCCAAGGAATTTTTTTTGCATTAAAAAATTGTGCACAGAAATACTATTAATACTTCCCAAAAAGGTTGGTCACTCCTGATCTCTAAATCGAGTTTCTTGCTTCTTTTTTATGCGTTCGTCTTCAAAAGAAATATTACCCGAATTTTAAAAGTCAAAAGCAGTTCTGCATCTAATAGCAAATCTATTTTTCCTGGTCTATAAAATTCTGTATTAATTTAATTTTTGTTGTACTTTTCTACTATCTGAATGTAATTTTTGAATTTGCTTTTAATTTTAAATTGGATGTATATATGAATGTGCTCATCTAAAAGTATATAGTGATAAAAAAATAACTGTAATCCTAAACTTCTAAAGGAAGTAAAATGTATATAAAAAAATAACTGTCTTCTGTAGGTAGTATATTTTTTAAGGGATAAAAACATGATCCTTCTGCAAAATTTTTTGACCAATGTCATGTGATTGAGCAGAAGGATCATGTTTTTATCCCTTAAAAAATGTACTCATTATATTTCGCAAACACAAAAGGTAAGTTTTTTTAAGTGAAGTAAACATTGAAATATTTAATGTGTGTATTACTAATTGAATGAGGTAGGCAAGACATACAAGCCAAAGAATCTTTTTTTGCATTACTAAAATTGTGTGAAAATTTGGATGATCATAGTAGCTTACATTGTTTACATTGCTTTTTTCCTTTTTGGTCTAAATTTCTGTACAATTATGAGACTAGAGCCACATTGTTACATTAAAAATTTTGTGCTATTTCGTTAAAACACATATAATCAAACATTTTTCTGTATATTTTAATTTTCAGCATTTAAATGAAGTAAACATTGAAATATTTAATGTGTGTATTACTTATTGAATGAGGTAGGCAAGATTTACAAGCCAAGGAATTTTTTTTGCATTACTAAAATTGTGTAAAATTTAAATGATCATAATAGCTTACATTTTTTTTCTTTTTCGTCTATATTTCTGTATAAATATGAGACTAGAACCATATATTTGTGCTATTTCGTTAAAACACATATAATCAAACATTTTTCTGTATATTTTAATTTTCAGCATTATTAATTTCATGAAGAAAATTTCAAATGTTTTTTTTTTCATAAATTGCTTTTGAAATAGAGTTGTGAATAATTAATAGAGGTTATGTAATATTAAATGTGCTAGCCTTGGGAATATAAAATATGAATTATTTATTAGGAAAAAAACTACATTAAGTGGAACCTCATATAGTGGTTATTTTCATAAATAACCATCTCTGACAGTGACACATTTGTCAGAAACATAATTAAATAACAGTACTTAAAATCACTGATAATTTTGTAAGGCTACAAGAAACTGGCATTATCTGGAATTGTGAAGTTAATGATTTTAGGAAAGTTTCACAGTATAATCATTTGATTTAGGTATAGTAATTTTTACATGGATATGAATTTTGCGTAATTAAAAGTTTTTACAAGACAGTTCAAATCATGAGTCTTGTAACGGCATTGTTTTAGCATTACTTTCAAGTATAGTTAGAGTAATATTTAAGCATGATTTTCTTTCATTAGTTATACTGCAGAAATGGTCGTTACAATTTTCTGCACTAAATTTTATTAACGTAAAAACTGTTTGGGAACAAATTAACTGTATGTGCTATGTCTGCTTAATTGCGATGGCAGTAATTTTAACTGTGTGTATAAGGTTATGTGGAAGATTTATTTATATTGCTAAATACTGCACTATATGAATTTCATTTGGCAGTCTAAATACAGCAAATGCTCAGTACGAAGTGCTATTTTTATAGTATATAATCTATGGTCAATAGCAATAGCTATCTTTTCAGTACTTTAAATTTTACTTTTTAATTTTATTATTTAGAAGTTTTACAGTTCAAAATAATATTTCTATACAGTTTTTAATAGACCTACGGAATATCTTTTTTTTTTTTTTTAATGGAGATTTGGCCTATGAATACGCATAAAATTGTGGTTTCTGGCTATAGGTTTTTACAGGGATTTCGTTTATAGCACCGATATGTTCTACAGGTTTCTTTCTGCTCATGGATTTTTATGAGGATTTGGCCTACTGGTACCCGTATAGTTGTATGGGTTTTCACGGAGATTTGGCCTACGGGTACCCGCAGAACTGTACGGTTACCCGTAGGCCAGTTCCCCGTAAAAATGTTTTATGGGTTTCTATGGAGCATTTTTAGTAGGGTTATTATTTTCAAAAGTTCTAAAAATGTTTTAATTTTGTTTGCAGAATAGACTTTGCTAATCCAAGTGTTTCTCAAATATCGTGCTTGTAATTTTTTTTAATTTCTTAATTTAATTATTATTTTTTGTATAGCAATCGATACTTCTATTCCTTTATTGCAAACACCGGATGTACATGTGTTTTCTTATCTGAAACAGATTACTCGAAATGGGATAAATGACTTTGTGTTTCTGCAGAGTACTTCATTTGAGTTAGCCGTATGTAGACTTTTATTGAAAAGCACAAGAATGAAATCTGAAATTTTATTAGATTTTTAAAATGTAACATTAATTTTTCTTGACATGACATTTAATTATGACATGAAATTTCAACCTATCAATTAAATATTTTCAGAAAGAGAGTTGATTTTTATTTTCCTTTTTTCTTGTTTCTTGGGTAAATGTATACGGTTTCCAACAAAGCGGAGCAGTTGGTAATGCCCTGAGAGCCTGTTTTAACTCAGCCAGAAAGGGAACTTGAAAATTGTTTTTTTAAAGGGTTATGCTCATTTTGAAATGCAGCGGTATTTTTAAGGCCAGCTTAAAATGCGTTTAAAACTCTTTCGGCGCAGGCGGCGGGCGTTCTTTGAGCTTAAAGTGTGCGGCGACGATGGTTTTGAATCGGTCTTTTGACCTTTGCCCGCAGGAATTATATGAAGGGGCACGTACTGACACTAATTAGAGCTTTTGCAAGTTGTGGAATTTTGCTTATGTTCGAAAGCATGTGTAAATGTCATAGTGCTGTCTTTTCGTTCCGTCTGCGCATTACTTATCGTTACGAACATTGAGCACAAAACTCCCTCCCCTGTATCCATAGTGTGAATAAAATCTAGTACACTTCTCATATATTAAGTGTGGTGCTACAAAGGCCCGATGTATCCTTTCTGCTGAGGAAATATGAAAGAGCAAAATAACTTATTATATTGGTTTTCTCGTTTAGGAACGTCTTTTAATTTTTAACCGATGATTTTCTACATTGCTGTACATCCTGTCTAGGTCGAAATTTCTTCAAAATTTTGTTATTTTTATGCTTTGATTTGAAGGAACGGTTTGAATTAAATAATTATGACAGAGTTGCCGAGAAAGAAGTAAACAGGAGTAGTGCACAAACTAAAGATAGGGGGATGCTTTCGCAGTAGACTTTCGGAAAGATACTATTAATGGCGGAGCTAATGTAGATTATCATAATATTTTTTTCTTTCCTCTTTATGTACTTTGAAGATTTTCTAAAGCATTTTTAAGTTAAAAATATACATTGATGGAAGTGCAAGTCTTTTATCTCTTTTTCTAAAATTGCCGTTCTACTTGTACGTATTAGTTTAAAACTCTGCATGATATCATTAATTGAAAAAGGTAGTAGAATGAACTTTTAATTAAGAAATTTTCTTAAGTAGAAAAAAAGATCCCGTGAAACTGAATTGCAAGAAAGCAAAATTCATGAAATTTGGGAACTTTTCGGGCATATGAACCTCCATCGCTACTATTGTAACAGGTAACGGAAGACGGGGACACCACTACACTGCCGTTATATTGAACAGTTAAGCAGGTGTAGTCCCACGCTCCCTGATGTGCTAAAATCCGTTTCACGCTGTGATTTGGCAAGGAATGCAAAGGAGTAATAACGGGAGTGATATTAAAAAATAATAATATGCATATTGCTATGGAGATGCACTGTGTGACTGCAAAAAAGGAAAAAATTAAGTGACATCACACAGATCCAGCTCGTATGTTGTCAGGATATACAGGATAGCCTTGATTATTGTTATGAGTGCCTTTTGTTTGACGATATAGCGTTGGTACGGGATTCACTGCTGTTGCGAAAATCATGTAGCGTTCGTGGTATTCAAATTCAGAAATGCAATATGGAGCGTAATTTCATAATTATAAAGGAAAATTGTGTGCTGACTTAATTAGTTAAGCGAGTTCCAGTTTCTGCTAAAAAGAAAAAGAAAAACATGACTCTAACTCATGAATGGTAATAAATGTTACTTTCTGACGATGACAAATTTAACACAGGCAGTAGAAATAGAGAATTCATTTATACAAGAATTTACATTTTTATGTGAAGTTTCTAGAACAGCTTGGCCCCACTGAAAAGTTCTATCTTGTCAACAACTTCTTTCAAAACTGGTCAGTAGATGAAGAAATGAATTTCTCCGATCACAACTGCATCAACTTTATAATAAATCATGCCACATCCACAACCATAGTGAAACACTAGAAGCTCCCATTTAGCAAAATGAACATCTTTAGCATTTGCATCCGACGAAATCTTTCCGCGGTTACAGATGTTGCTAGATGTACAAGCAAGCACAGCGAGTAAAGGCCTAGATCAGGGATTTTCAACCTTTTTTTCCCATGCAACCTTTCACCATTGCTAGACGATCATCTCCTTCCTGCTTTCCAGAACTGAAAAAATACGTATGCATTTATTTGAATTTAGTAGATTATTTTACTTAACAGGGAAATAAAAGGCTGACCACATTCTCTACCTCCTGAAACTATGAAATTCCTCCCGAGAAAGAAGTCATGTTTAGATGAGAACTCCTGCCTTAGATGCATTCACAACGCAAATGTTAAGCACATTACACAATACATGTGAGGAAATACTCCCAACAGAAAAGTAAAGAAACTATTCTCTCTTAACTGGCGGACCAAGGATCTCCGCGCATAGCAAAACAAATGCAGGGCATTACGCCGCAGGTTGAAAACGGAAAGACGACTGAAAATTCTAACTACCACTTTAGAGTCATGTAGAAAGAAAAGAGCAATCTACAAAAGAATGAACATTAGCGCTAAGATACAAAGCTGGAGAAACTTCTGCACTAAAAATAGAGACAGGTATGGCATTTTGCACAGGATTGCTACCAACAAAGTATACAAGCCTACACAATTCCGCAGCAATCTGCGTTGACAAATAATACCACAAATGACGTGACAGAAACACTCAGCAATATTCTGGATGCTGTCTTCCCAGCAGACTATCCTTCGGAAGACACAACAGAGCAATAGCTCATCCATGCAAATAATACAGCAGTCAACAGTGCGGATGATAAAAGAATTCAGAAAAGAAGAAATGGGACTAATCTTTAAGAATCTTCCTTTAAATAAAGTATCTGGCCGGGACACAACGCAAACAGAGACGAGGATGCCCACAGGATCCAGCGCCGTTCCCTTCTTATGGACCACTTAGTGCGGTTTCATCCTTAACTCCAAGTAATGCCGTTTCGTCCGCTGTCCCCCCCCCGATTCTCTCTTTCCCGTTTCATTTGCTATTCGACAGGTCAGTTTACGGTAAAGCGAGCACCTGCTTTCTTAAATCAAAACGGTAGACGTGATTACCCTTACTACATTGACCTAACTTAGCTTTCGATTTCTAATATTTATTAAATATTTCCTTGAGCAAAATAATGAATTTCAGGCATGTTCGAAAAGTGTGTAGAACTAGAATGTCTGGGCCTTACGTGGGATCAAAGATTGACTCGTGTTCCCCACATAAAGGAACTTGAGCAGCGTACTAGCCTCATTGCGCAAACGCTTCAACAGTTCCAGGGAAACTAGTGGGGTGATTGCATTTATTTGCAAAACCGTAGCATTACTGTTCTACTGATTAAAGAAATGCCATATTGCCGTCTTTTAGCAGATTTATACAGCGACTAGTGAATTGATCAGTGATGTGCCGCTGCTTTCACTAAAGGGGAAGATGCATGAAAAAAAATTATAAACCTTGCATGAAGAAAAATTATAAGCTTCTCTGTAAGTCGACCACACACGGTACCAGAAGAATTGTTCTCAGAAATACTGATGACTTTCAGAAGTGTTCGTCTTAAGGAGGTTGTCATGACAGAGTTTAGTGTAATTTGTATGGGAAGATTAAGGGAAAAAATAATACGTAATATGCTGTGATAAAGTTGTAAAAATCAAATGAAGGAAAGAAATCAGAGTGATCGTATCTTGAAAATAACTTATTTGCTAATTTGGTGGATGCCACAATAAATATATAAATAAATAAAATAAATAAATAAAAAATATTTATCTCAAAAAGAACACAAAGTCAGCAAAATTGATTGCTGCCCAGTTTACACATCATAATCATTTTGAAACACAAATATTCCATTCTGGAATGATGGGTATGACGCTTGATTTTTGTATAAATGAAAATACCAAAGCTGGATATACCTTTTGAGAATATAATAGCCTAAAGAATGTGTGTATAGAGCGGCGATAGAGACCACGAAGAAGAAAGTATTAGTTATTCAATAATCGAACTAGATTATTAAACATTTATAAAAAAGTATTAGATATGATCACATTCATGTAGCTGTATATAAAATTGCACATGGAGCAACTTGCCTATCAATTATGTGCTTAAAATGCGAAAGCAATTTCTTACGAAGTGAAATTAAAAATTTCGAAAAAATTATGAAACAATTGAATACATTTTTATGTTCTGCTATATTTCACAATTGTCTAAAAAATATTGTTTTTGCAATGTTAAGGAAAACTTTTTCTAATTTTAGGAGCTTAGGAAATTTAGTAATATGAGTTTATTCTAGTATTTGGAAAAACTTTTCAATTCCATAGATAAGCATTTAAATTTTTGGTAACTATTATTCACGTGACGATATTTTAAGCACTATATTTATACATGCTGTTTCAACATTTTAAAAGTGTTGTAAAAGGTTAGGTTAAATTAAATTAGGTTATAATTATGGCAAAGGATTTAAGAGAGCTCTTCTTATGAAGAGAAATGCTTTTAATTATTTAAGTGTTATATTTATGTGTGTGGGACACTTTACGATATTTTCAGAAAACGGGGATTAAATTCTCATATTAGTGTCGAGTATTCTATAAATCATTTAATTTGAATTATCTTTTTAATGTTTGTTTCGAATAATTTCAGGTGCTTTAATTTAATGGTGCTAATTATTAAAAGAGTGGTTATTTTCAGTTCTTTTAAAGAGTGAATAAACTTTATCCGGCCAAATAAATAGTTTTGTCCCGCCTTTCCCAAAGATAATTTCAAATAAACTTTTTATATGAAACTCAATTTAATATAGCACTTCTGTTTTAATTCATTTGCTGATTTTAGTGGTATAATCGTTAGTTTTAAAAAGACGAAAGTTTTCCGTTTTGAAAATCTTATAAAATTTACTTTATAAAAGGCGAACCGAGTTTTCCGAACTTTGCATCACAGGTATCCCACCCCGTTTTAGCACTTTCTCCCCTTTCATTTCTCGAGAGACCTCGTTATGCAGACGTTTGGGGAAAATGCCATCATGCATAATTTCTCGCCATGTGTTCCAGTGAAAGATCTATCAGGAATAGAGCATTATTGGATAACTTCAAATCACGTGGCTGATAACAAGAGCGTGTCTCAAGTGGTTTGTGTCGTGCCGGCGAAGGTATTTGTGCATGACGTCATCGACTTGAGGAATTGATTTCTTAATCTTCCCTACTCGACGGGTAAGTATCCAGTGTCTGCTTTAAAGGCTTTTATAAACGTCATGTGTCATTCGAGCGTTTTCCGTGTCTCGTCTTGGTATTAGGATTCATTAGGGAGAACGCACAGTGCATTGTAATTTTGGCGGCAAGGCGACTGTTAGCGCTAATATTGCTTTCAAAAGGAGCTTCTTGGTGTTTTCTATCGCTGAATGTTTTGGAAATTTGACTTAAAGTTTGTTGAACGAAATGAAATGGATGTATGATTTGATTATTGAATATCGTAGTCGAAATTCGGAGACAAGGATTTATAAATTGTAATTTATTTTATGCTTGTGAGACATATTATTGTAGGATCTGTGATAAGCTTTTATTGAAGAAATTAATTGGGAGGGACTGAAAAACATTTAGTGGGATAAAATGTTAGGAAAGAGTATACCATGTTCCCATTACCATTATTGTGCATGGTTATTATTTATATGTTTGGTGTAGTTTTGTAAAAACAAAATAGAAATATGGTTCAGATCTGTAATGGCTAGTGTTATTTTTATTTATTATGCACCGCATTTTAATTTTTAGTACCTAATTTGGACAAAAAATGTTTTATAACGTACTAAACAGAGAATTGCATATGTGAAAGTTATAATAGAGGTCTAAAACTTTTGGAAAATGAGAAGAGTTATAATTTAATGGCATTTATAAAATAAATTATGAATCAGTAGATTAAAACTAAAACAAAATCCGGTACCTGAACGGAACGAAATGCTAATCAGTTATCGCGTACTTCTCTCTGAACAAAACTTATGTTAGGTTTCAGAATTACTGGAAAAATATTATATATCACACTATTTTAAAAGTTAGATTGTTAGGTATTATTGCACCTCCTTGTACGCGTTGGTTAAGTAGTCAGAACTTCTGGCTAGAATTGGATGATCTGTGGCGCAAACCTGGAGAGGGCATACTTGAAAGTAGTGTGAAACGGCCGGTTCACCGACAGGAGGCGGATTGCGGATGAGCCCGGAAGTAGGTGAGGCGGTGCAAGTCGGGAGGCGGATTGCGGATGAGCCCAGAAGCAGGTGAGGCGGTGCAAGTCAGGAGGCGCAGTTTGATTTAGTTGATAAGGTGTCGTCACACTTTGATAAGAGATTATCTTGTTGATTT
>KK113668.1:724773-749308 GCA_000611955.2 Stegodyphus mimosarum | reverse complement strand
AATATGTTGACGGCCGTAAATATTCAGTTTCACGGGTTGGAAAGGATAGGTGCACAGTTCCGCAAATATAGAATCAGCTTTTTCTTTGTCATGAAAATCTTTAAAATAGGACAGTATTAACTGATCATCAAATATTTCGGTCATCGTGAGTATTATAAGAGTTAAGAATAACTGCTTCGAAGTACAATCCTCCAAGATTTGCAATGAAATGAGAAATATAGTGAGATAGGATATTTCTAAACAACTTATTTATATAGTCATTTACTGATAATAAAGGACCATTTGATTGGCTAACCTGCTATGATTTCATTCTTCTAATCGATAATCAGGTTATTTATTCCGATAACCTCATGTTTTCCAGGAAGATGTCAATCACACTGAATCATCTAAGAATAAACAGAAGTGATAAGATCCCATCTGTTTTAACACCTGGATTTAGTCTACTGGATCTTGGGCCTGTCCAGAGTTGGCCTTGTCGAGAGTTAAGGGGGGGAAGGAATGTAAGGATTTATCCTATTTTGTGGTATTTACTGTTTTGATGTAAATGGTTGTTAGCATGTGGGAGTAAGCTAGTTAGTGGAGGATTTGTGATTAGAATTCTAACTTGAGTACAACTGATTTTTCACGTCTCTTCCTTCGACAAACCGAAAATTCTTTATACCACACACACACACGCAAAAAAATAATGTGCCTTAAGACTTGTGCCTTCTTGGTGAACTGGTTGGTTTCTTAACGGAAAGTCGCTGACATTTATTTTACGTATTTTATTAATATTAATTTACAAAACACTATACTTTGCACGGCATTTTTATATCATCTTTAGCCAACACTTTTTTCCCCTCATTACTGAAAAACGTTTTAATTCCATGTAACCAGGCAATTCAACCGCTGGGAATTGATTCCCGAAATGAATTACCATACACTCCAACCTATTTGCTTTAGCCACCAACTTAGCCATTGGTATAGATTCACCCATTATCTTACGTATAGAATTCTGTGTATAGAACTACGTATAGAATTCAATTCTGTGTAGGCTTTAATCGTGTTAAAGTATTATGTTTGAAAGCATTTTCTTTTCTAAAATAGGATAATGAAGATATTTTATTGCATTATTTGTCAACAGAGTAATTTCAGTTTGATATAGAATACTTATTTTTTCTAAAAAAATAAACAAAATACATCGCTGCATCGTCTTAGCATATGGCGTGACTTCATATGTTTTGATTTCAGTCAAATTTATTAATTAACATTTGCAGAAATTCCACGTTAGAGCCAGTTCTCTGAATTTTATCTTAAATCTATATTCATAGATTTAGTTATGAAGTTAGATGAAGCGGTTATTTAAGAGGAATTTCTTGTAAAATAAAAAAGTTTTAATAACATGTGTTTTAGAAGGAAAATATGTTTACCCCATTTTATAATAAGATTGGGTTAACATTTTTATTATAAACTGTAGTACGACTATTTTTCCTTCTAGATATAAAACGTACTAATCGGGAGGATTAATAAATTATTTTCATTGGCAGATTGATGTATTGAGTTGCCAGCCATCCCAAAGACAGATACTTGTTATTTCATTTCGTCTGTCTCTTTTCAATTTATCAGATTTAGATTCTCTTTCAAGTGTAACTTTAGAAAATAGCTAATAATTTAAGTGTCGAAGGAGACGAAATTATATGAAGTAACTTTGACAATTGTGAAAGTGACATTGTCATCTCTGAATAAAACTTAAAATTGCGCAAACTCAATTTTTTCCTGAGTGATTTTCAGTTTAATTTTTCTAATTACATTTTACTCGATGTATTCTTCTTAATCCTACATGGAGATTTTATGAAGCATTCTATGAACATTCAGCTAATGATTAAAAGTTAAATATTTGTGTTTAATTTTATTGCAGATCTTTAAATGGTACATAACTAAGCGTATTCACACGATTTTGTACACATTAAGTGTAAATATTATTTTTAAAACACGTTTAGTTATCGAAGTTCATTTTTTTACTTAGATTCTCATCAAAATTAAATTTTAAAAGAATAAAAATAAAATGAAATGAGTTAAAAACATAAATTAAAATTTAAAAGGTTGAATTAAATATGAAGTTGTTCTATTTTACCTTATATGTTAATTTGTTCAGTAATTACATTAAAGGAAAATTTTTCAATTCGGAATCTTTTTAAAAATGTCTCTTGGAAGATTTCCCGGTTTTTCATATTAAAAAAAATTGGCAGCTATGCTAATAGATTTTCTACTTCTTTTTGGAGAAGATGACAAATCTCTAAAAATTATGGCCGCAAAATCTTTTATTATAATTTTTGGGGGGGGGATAATGAATATATGTTGGCAATCAGATTTTAATAGTAATTAAAAATTATTACATAATTGTTTTTTATTTAGTTGGTTTGTATACATTTTTTAAATCACATCGAAAATTTTATGTTTATCTTTCTGTCTATAGCTGTAATATAAGTCCAAAATTTCACTTAAATGTACTATCACAAAATTTTACTTGATTGTGAAAGTTAGCTCCCTTTCCTATACTTTTATTCACTTGCATTTAAATTATATTCTACGTTTTTCATTTAGCAGTATATAATTCTGCTGATTATGGTAATAAAGATTTTAGTTTAATATATTTTGTGTTGATTGGGTTAGACTTTTAACTCTTTTTTTAGTAGCTAAATTATTTCAAGTTTTTTAAAAGACAATTTTAATTTTGAAAGAAATTAATAAATGTAACAGTTTCTCCAAATTAGTAGGAATGATAAATTTACTGCACATATATATTTAATATATTATTTAAGTATCGTGATTCTTTAAGATACTGCGTTAAACGAATTCATATGTAGTGTGAAGTTTCATGGTATGAAACGCCAAGCCTGAGCTTATGTATTGAGAACTTTGATTGATAGAGTGTTTTTATCTCAGCTCTGATTATTTGTAATATTCTGAATGTGGAAAATTTGTTATGTAGAAACTTTCATTTCCAAGTCACAGCAGAGTATTATTCTAATTAACAAATCATTTAAAAACTTTTTACCATTGAGATTTTGACTTGCAATATTGATTTTTTATTTTAATACCTTAGCCTTAAAAGCGAGCCGGGTAATCATGTTGAAATTTCAACAGATTCTTAATTGGAGGATGCGAAAAGTGTTCAGAAATTAGCTTTTCCGTTTTTTATCAAAAAATGGACAGAAATTTATTCTGTTTAATTAAATACATGGAAAACAAAGACAGAGAGAGAGAAACATTAAAAAACTGGGGGAAAAAAAGGAAAATCGTTGATGAACGTTGACAATTTCCCTTTTTCAGGTAATTATGCTTTATATTTAGAGCATAATTGAAAGTATTTCGACCGTCATCTATTGTTAAGCTTTTGATACCGCTTTAAAATTAAATGTCGTCGTTGAAAAAAGCATTGCTTTGGTATTTAATATGTTTGCTATTTCAAAAGGACTGCATAACCAAATACATCTTTTGTATGGTTTATTATAGACAAAAGAAGTTAATCATATGAGGTATATCATCAAACTTTTGGTTTGGGATATATACTATGTCTTTTAGTAAAATGTACAAAACTTAAAATTTTATACGTGTTTCTGAAGGGGGGGGGAAACGACGATAAAAGTATTTCCCGTAGACAGAAGTAAGTGAAGACAATTAAAAAGTAAAAATTACCTGAAATATTCTTAAAAAGGGAAAGGGATGCCTTCGTGCATGACTTTCAAAGGAAAACAATGTATAAATATTAAGGGGGCTAAGCATGCTATCTTTTCGAACGCAGATTTCTAAAATATAATTTTCATTAGAAGAGCATTAATTTATAAACATCTTTTTCAGATTACCATTTGTACAACTAATTAATTAGTAATTATATATTTAATGAAGTCTGACTTTTTACAACTCGTAAATCTATGTGACTTCCTTCGTTTGAAAATGCATTAAGTCGTCAAATTTTGACAAATACTGATCCTTGCAAATTAAAGCTAGCAAGAAAAAGTGCCATTTAAAGATGAAGAGTAAAATGTTACTTTGATTTTGTGCACATGTAGAAGAGATGTATTAGGTTAGGTTAAGTTAGGTAATTTGAAGCGGCAAAGCAGACGAAGGCTTTATGCCTAAGAAAAGAGATGCTTTCGTGTTCCTAAGGAAAACTGGCTCATAGTCACGTTACATATGGGGAAAGCTACGAAAACTAAACATGCAGTCGCCTGAGATCGAACCCAGGTCGCACTCTTGGCATTTAGTGGTCTTCACCACTCGGCCATGTAATTATGCGTGGCAGATGTGTTAGGTGGATGACTTCGTAGAGTAATAAAGATGGTCAGGCTCATTTATCCTAAGTATTGGGGAAAAGTTAGATCTTGTGACTGTAAAAGTACTTTTATGTAAGTAGAGGTAAAAGTTGTGGATGATGAATTATGATGAAATTCGCCTGTCTTGATACTCGACGGATATCCTTTACTTTGAAGTGTTTGAATTAAAACACGCCGAGAGAAGTGAAGTCAAGAAATGGAAAGGGTAGACCGATCACACTCCGGAAAATCTCCGGATTTCAGGCATTTTCCTGTATCAGTAAATGTTTTAGATTGTTCCAGAAAAGCATCAAGGACTGCATCAGTGTCCGACTAATCATTTTAATATATTAAATGCTGTGTCCGACTCTACGCTTTAGAAATCTAAGGGGGCATAAAATATTTTATTAGATAGTATAGTAAAATGTATGAAAAGGTGCATTTCGTATACGTTTTGCTGAAAACGTTGTGTGGAAAATGTATATTAGTGTTTTTCTGTAACTAACGGTTTATGGAAAATGCAGAATTGAGGATCATGGTCAATGTGTAGAGACATTAGGTTAATTACAAGCAGGAGAGATGAAAAATATACTTTGCCTTCGCCGGGGATCGAACCACGGACCTCTGAATTACCGGCTCAGTGTGCTGACCATTACACCACGAAGGCACGCTAAGAATGTGGGAGATATACCTTATAAATGGGTCTGCACTTTATCGAGAACTATATACACTAACGTTTGTGAAAATTGCAACACCAAGAAGGAATCGTCATAATTGAATGCAATTTAATACACAGTTGAGTGGTAGTGGTACAAATAAATGATTAAATGTTCAAAGCAAACTAACAAGAACAAGAGATCAGAATCAGTATTTTGTGTGGCCACCACGCGCCGCAATAAGTGCTGCTACACGACGTGGCATGGAGTCAAACAAAGTTTGAATGTCTGACTGAGGAAGAGCATTCCATATCGTTTGTACGCGTACCCAAAGTTCGTCTGCAGACGCAACAGGACGAGGATCACGAGCAAGACGCCGACCAATGACATCCCACACATGTTCAATTGGCGACATATCCGGGGAACACGCAGGCCAAGGAAGAAGCTGTACCTGCTGCGCTGCAAAGAAGGATTTAACAATCCGAGCAGTATGAGGGCGGGCATTGTCCTGTTGAAATACAGCGCCTGGCAAGCTTTGAAGGAAGGGAACAGCTTCGGGCTGTAGAACTTCACGGATATACCGGTTGCTGTTCAGATTGCCCACAATTCGTAGCAATTGAGATCGTCTATGATATGCTATGGCGCCCCAGACCATAACTCCGGGTGTTCGTCCACTGTGGCGTTCGATAATGCACTCCGGAAGGTGGCGTTCACCGGCATAGCGTCTGACACGAATGCGGCCATCATGGTACCACAAATTAAAGCGGGATTCGTCAGAAAACACGACATGCTGCCAATCAGCACGCCAGTCTCTATGCTGATTGGCCCATTGTAGCCGCAGGCGGCGATGGTCGTGCGTTAGGGGGATCCTGTATAAAGGAGTCCGTGCGCGCAGTCCACACTGCAGCAGACGTCTACGAATTGATGAAGCACACAATGAAACACCTGTAGCTATTGACCACAGTGCTGCCAATTGTCTAGAGGAAGCTGTACGGTCCGTCCGCGCCATGCGGACCAGGTGTCTATCATCGCGAGCTGACGTCACATTTCGGGGTCCACTCCCGGATTTCCGAGTTGTCCGACACTCGTCCGTCCACTGCTTCCAAACGCGCATCACTGTGCTGCTGTTACGCTGCACACGAGAGGCTACTGCACGATACGACAATCCAGCTTCACGAAGGCCGATGATTCTCCCTCGTTCAAACTCTGTAAGTTGTTCAAATCTCGCTCTCTTTCGTCGACGAGGCATAAGTACAGATTGAGTTAACGTTTACCACTAGCAGATAACCACCGATAACCATACACGCCTCGCTACAGCCGTCTATTTATTCGGATCCATCAGCCGTTCAGAGGGCGCTGCTCAGCATACGCATGCGCTACGGATTTGCAACTCTAATCATTTGCGTATCATGCGCTACTTTGCATTTCCTGAAAATTTCAGCTCACTCGCGTAAGTCCTTCATGGTGTTGCAATTTTCACAAACGTGAGTGTATTTACTGACAAATAAATGAAGTGACATTTCGATTTCGTTATGTATGCAGTCTTACTTTTCACCTCAGTATTTTTTTAATAATCGTTAAAACTGTTTACGAAGATAATTTGAAATAAATCTAACGTTTAATTTTGAAATTGTCTTTATTATTCCAGGATATAATCCTAATTTTTTTTAATGGCTTGACGCTTTCTATGTATTCATAAGCATTGGGTAAACAAAAAATGTGTTGCGCTAGCCGCTTTGCCACGCACATCTTAAATTGGCTATATATATATAGAGGTTGGCTGCCATAACGTTTTTTCTTGCATAGCCCCCTTTTAACGGAATGTTTTCTTTATCGACTTCCTTACACTTTTCTATGTAACATATGGCATGCAGCATAATGATAATACAAATAATTGCACATAAATAACTTAGATTAACAATTAGGTTAAGAATATGAACAAAAGTTTGACAAAATGTTTTATTAGATTTATAGTCTGCTATTTTATGTATTATTATTATTTTTAATATTACAAATATAAAGTTTTCAGAAACAAAAATCCCAGCTTCTAATTTTACAGAAGTTCGATTTTAATTAATGTGATGATTGCACTTACTATAATGATGCATTTTTTTTAATATTTGGTGTAAACTGCTTAATTTAATTTTTAAAATAACTCTTTCAAAAATATTGAATGCATTTCTTGTTTTCCATTCTCGTTTATCGTTTTTTCGTGTTCTAATTTTTGTTAATTGCGTTTTCTTGTGTGCTTTTTTATATTGTATTTATTATATAAAAATAAGTATTTTTTTAAAAATATATATTAAATATTGTAACGTATTCCCCCCTTATATTTATTTTATACGATGTTTTCCGTACTACATGATATAACTTTATATCAATAAACAATTATCAAATTTATTATTATTATCATTTTATTAGTCCAAAAGGGGCTTTGTCCCTGAAGGACTATTGTTTTCGTTTTGCGAGTTTGCGTCGGAAACATTAAAAGTCTGAATCACTTTTCAAACTGTTGCCACAAAATAATATCGCCCTGTATTATATTTAAGGAAATTAAATAATGAAGAATCTGCATAAATGTATGTAAATTTCTCCAAATGTGATAAAACAACGGTACCTACAGCCATCCAATTTTGAATTACGTACGTTTCCACCCGAATATACGCATCTAGAAGCCCGAATTTGTTTTATTAACTATTTCATATTTTGTAAAACTTTAACGAATTTTTGATGAACAAACTTGAACGATTTAAAAGCGAGCAATGGCAACACTCTACGGGGGGGGGACCTTTTTATCTAAAGCGCGCGGAACTGTGTATCAGAAATTCTAAAAATATACTCATTTAAAAATTATTTTGCGATATTGCTGTTGAACTGAATTTTATAGTTTAAGTGCGAAGAACATGATATTTGATAAATAAAGTTAACACACAAAACGTTAAAAAACGCCCCTTTGGACGTAATTTAAAATCTGAAACCTTTCGTATTTTTTTATCATTTTTTATTTATTTATTTTCTAATCAATGGGATCTTGATAATGCCGATCATTTGCTGGCGCATATTCGGCTATCGACTCTTTGTCATCATTGACCTCCAGGGGATCAATACCGACCTTGCTGGGAACTTTGATGTAGAGTATGGCTAACGCATTATCGCAAAATTTTCTATCTATATCTCAGTATGCAAATAGTGTTGTTATTAGACTTCCAATTTTGTTTTAGCATGACATTTTTGCATAAAGTTTTGATAGTGTGCATTTAATATGTGTCTCTGATAAAGATATGTCATCATATTACGGATGAGGAAATAGGTGATAAATATAAAATCCCATTGCATGAAAAGCAAAAACATTCTGTCACTCAGAAGAAGATAATTTGTTCAGAGATCGTTTGGTTTACAAATGTTTCTTAACGTACAATGTATCTCACTAATTTCAAAATATGACCGGTTTTCCGAGAAATCTTAATGCCGTCTGGTAATCTTATCAGGGTGTTTGCATATGCCGCGCGATATCATTTCATACTATCTCAGATAAGTAAAATCGTAACCAGTCTGATGTGCATTTCTGTGTTATTTGTTATTGCATGTCTGGTTTCTCACATGGTAATAAAAAAATGACTGTTTTTTTTTTAATTTGAATGTTGTTTCAACCAAAATTGGATCATTAATTTTCTTTTAATTAATTTATTATCGTTATGATATGAAATTGTCGCTATTTTGTTTGTAGAGGTTTAATTTGGTTTATTTCGATTATGGTAAAGCACACTAATGCTATCTGCCTGAGGAAAGGGATGCCTTCGTGCATGACTTTCAAAAGAAAACTGACTTGTATTCACGTTACACATGAGGAAAACCACCTTGGAGCTAGCGTGTTCGCCTGGTATTGAACTCAGGTCGAACTACTTGTGTTCATCGATATTACCTCTCAGTCGCTGGGGCGCTTTGCTTATAGAGGAGTTTTGGATATACTACTCGCAGAAATTCTCAAACAATAAAATTTGATTTAGCTTTTGTATTTAATTATCAGCTCTGCCTTAGCTTTTGGTAAATTATCATTTCAAGCATTTAATTAAGCTATAAGTCCTGACTGTAAATAAACACAAAAGCTCTAAATTCGAACAAGCTAAAGTTTATTACGCTTACAGCTTTAGGTATAACTTAAAGATAACACATAAAAAGCTTAATTAGCAGTTTTACTAATTCAGCAGGTAGTGCCGTGTAATTATATTTACAGTGAGTGCTAAAATTAAACTGGGAATGCATAACTGTGTGTGACACACACACACACACGCACGCACACGCACACAAAAAAAACCTCGGTTTTTGAGCTGTTAATAGTGGCTACAATCTCACAATTAAACAGTGGCGACAAGTAAAGCAGAAAAAGCTTTCTTGCAGATTTAAGATCAAGGCTAATTTCGTTCTAGTTAATCAATTACAAATGCCCGTCGTCCTAAGTGCTGCTGCATTTAATCTTTCGCTTACAAATTTTTGAAGTGAGCGAATGAAATGAACAAAAAGCTAATTGTTAAGAAAATAATAAAGTTTTATCAACTAAGAGCTCTCATCGCCGAATGTCCCATTGTTAATCACATGGAAGGGTTATCTGAAGTTGTAACGTATGGATAGTATTACGTTTTTTACTGACGAGTGTTTTCTGCTTTTTGTACCTTTTTCAAAGCCTTGATGTCACGGATTAGTTTAATCCTGTGTGTAAGTTATGTCACTTGTTTATATTCAGTATGATTCTTTTGTGATGATACTGGCTTTGTTTTTTGTACTTTTACCCTTTCTGACATAATATTTTCATAACTACTTTAGTACAAGATCGCATTATGCGTGAGAACTCAACTCATAGGTCGATCAATGGTTGGAGCTGGAATCTGAAAAGGTTGGATATTTCTCGTCTTCAAAGAATGCATATTATTCCTAAATGCTGCTAACTGAATTTTATATAAGAAGTTATGTTTTTATTAGTCCAAAGGGGCGTTAGCCCAGAAGTGCTATTACTCTCGAAACGGAATTTTGCGTCGAAGGATTATAAACGGCTGTATCACTTTTCAGACTGTTGCCACCAAATATTATCGCCCTAAAGAAATTAAATAATGAAGAATCTGTATGAATGTTTGTATGTTTCTTGCACTGTGAAAAAGCAACGATACCTAGAGCCATCAAATTTTGAATAACATAGTCTTTCGCCCTAGTATGGGCACTTGGAGGCCCGAATCTTGAATTTCGAGTTTCTTTTTATTATCTATTTCATATTTTTTAAACTTTAACGAATTTTTGATTAAAAAAACTCAACGATTTCAAAGCGAGCAGTGGCAACACACTGTTCGGAATATTTTTATCTCCAGCGCGCTAGACTCTCTATCGGAAATTCCAAAGATATACTGTTTTAAAATATTTTTAGCCCTAAAGCTCTCGAAACGTGTATGTATGTGGAAAAAACACCCCTTTGGGGGGTAATTTATTTTATTATTATTTTAGTTTTATTTTCGGCATAAACTGCGATACTGAGTGCTCTGAATATTTGTTTTTAGCAAAGAAATATTAGCTGTGGAAAATAAGGCTCTGCCAACTAACTGTCAGAAGAGTTAACTTGTGGCTTAAATTTTCTCTATATGTTTGTAATATACGTATATGTACTCATGTGCAAAATTAAGAGAATTTGCATATTATGTGAAATTTCTGAAAAACTAATAAATAGACAGATTTTAATGGCATTGGTATGAATATGCAATTAATAAGAGAGAAAGGGGTGTACCATTCAAAAGTAATTTTATGTACGCATGATTATTAGTAAAGCTCACAGTGTACGGATGTCCAAAATGCACGTTGTGATATCGAAAATAAAAGGAGTCTAACATGGGGTATGGCCCCCTTTCACAGCCAGACTGCGTACTGGACAGGAAGTAGTTGAGGTGCCCTTGTGCAGTCGATCACACTTCTGCAGCAAGGCAGTTTTCAGTTCTGGGATGGTTCTCGGAGCGGGATGGCAACATGAAATTCTCTTCCCAAGAGTGTTCCAGACGTGCTGTATAGGGTTAAGGTCAGGAGACCTATCTGGGCAATTCCATCGGCGTATATCCTCACTTTCAAGTAATCGTCGACCAGTTGATCCTTATGTGATACATTAACATGATCCGTTAACAAATCATCCATTAACATGATGGCCCTGAAAAGTCGAACACAGAGCTCTTAAGATCTCCACTCTGTACTTCGTAGCAGTAAGGAGCCTTTGTCGAACACATGCAGGGGTGTGCGACCGTCCAACATAATGCCTTTCCAAACCATTACAGCCACACCACGATAATGATCCTTTTTTCTCATGAGGGAGAGATGCTATTGTATTCCAGATTCTCTCCAGATACAGATACGACAGTCAGTGTCCAGGCTGAATCTCCACTCATTTGTAAAATGCGCCTTGCTCCACTGAAGTCTGGTCCAAGGCGCATGTTGTCTGTCTGCACCATGCTAAACGCACTCTCTTGGGTGCTGCAGTGAGGACAACGCAAACAACGGATCTTCAGGAAGTCTCATGAAATTGGGCAAATGTAGACCGGGAAACTCGAGTTCCAATGCTACGTGCGAACTGTGAAACTATTGCAATCATTTGTCGTCGTGCTGAAAATGTCAAATAACGATCCTCATTCGTCATTGTGGATCTTGGTTGAACTTTCCAGGTCTACTCGATATGGATCCACTATCCTGAAAATGTGTCCTCAAATTGCAGACAACGCTGGGCGTTACATTAAAATCTCTAGCCACTTACGCTTGTTATTGGCTAGTCTCCAATCTACTACCATTCTCCATCTCATTTCATCATCCATACTTTCGTGGCTACACATTTTACCCGACACCTTATAAAATTTACCGAACTCCTCCTAGAAAGACGGAAAATTTTGTGAAGGAGTGCGAGCACACAAATCACCAAATACGCATATATCCCTCCGCAATCACAGCTCCGCAGATTCGCACGTGCACGCTTACATATTGTCTCTGAATGTTTGCATAATTCTTCGGCGGCATAATTAATACGTTTGGTTAAATAGTTTTTATAAAAATTGGTATAATTTGCAAATTCTCTTAATTTTGCGCACGCGTATAGAGCTTTTTCCATTTTGTATTTACTCACTTTTATTTTAATTTTTCCCGAACAATCTTAACACCAATTTCAATAAACAGGGCCATATTTTAACTTTAGAAGTTTTTGTGAAATTTGTGTTGAAAAATTATTTCTCTACTTGTTTATTTTTGCTTGTTTAGTTCTAGCTAGTTAGTTTAACTTAATCTTTCTGTATATGTATACTCGCTGTTTTGCAAGGTCTCGAGAAAAAAATGGCTCTTATTTTAAACGAGAAATATGATATGTAAGTAGGCACTATTTGTTACACCTTTCTGTCTTTATTATGTGAGTTGAGAAATTTCCCATAAATCCTCTTTATTAACAATAAGAAACTTTTCTTCGGCACCGTTCCAATATTAATTTTTTTGTTTATCTCAAATAGTTATCTTTTTCTAGCCGCTGGTACCAAGCCTTTTAGAGAAAAGTATGTAGTAACTGTTGCTCGCTGATATGAATGTAATAAAATAAGCAGAGAGCTATTTCATGATTGTTAGGTGGTGGATGAGCTACTTTTGTTTTTGTAGCTTTAGCTACTGAATTTAAATACTTATCACGGTTATATATTTTTTCTTATTGGGAAATATGGTAAATTACGTCACTAGAAGAAGGACTTAGTGCATTGACATTGAAGTTTGGTATGGGAAAAGCGCGCACTTTTTTTATGTATTTCATGTAATGTAACGTGAATCTAGTGTGAATGTTATGAGCTCACCTTGCTTTTAAGCTTTTAATGTTGTTTAAAATGAAGAATGTACTTACAGTCAACATAAACTAAAACAATGCTTATAGTCAACAGGAAAAAAACAATGCTAAAAATATGATCAGCTAATCAAAAGGTACGCATAATTGTAAGAGATAGAGAAATTGAATTATTATAGAAAATAAAAGCTTATTTATTGTTCTTTCAAACTTCACTTTTATGTCATTATGAGTGTCATAAAATTATATTGCTACTTTTAGAATCCTTATGAAGTTTTGTTGCAGTTTCATATATACTGTTTTGCAGTGCTTCGATTTTATTTTCAATAGCAGTAGAAAGAGTTTGATATTCTATTAGTTTTTTCATAAAACTTAAGCTTTATTCCTCGTTGCTGATCTGAGCGCTTTCTTTATCCTTTCCGGTTTTCCATTTTTATTACCCTTTCCGCTGTTATAAATGTATTAATAATCTAAAATCCCTTTAAATGCACGATGAAATATCGCATCATATTGCTGTTGTAAATTAGCTATTACCAAATACAAAAGAAAAGTTTACTGTGCCAAAATTGATTTTTACTCCCTTACGTATCTTCAGCTTTCAATAAAAGGTACATTAACTTCTGAATATGTAATCTTTTTGACTTTTTAATGCAGTTTACCATATTAAGTTACAGAGTCATTAGATCATTTTGAAGCAAGAAGACGTGAAAAATGTGCAGTACCCTCGCCGGGGTTCGAACCTGGACTTCTCGAATACGCGCCGAGTGTGCTACCGTTACACCACGAAGACGTGCAGAAAAGAAGAAGGAAACACCTTTTAAAAAATGTACAAAGAGCTTTTGGTCGGTTTAGTTTATGGCAAAGCACTCTCAGGTTATCTGCGTATGAGAAGCGATACCTTTATGGAGGAAAACTACGAAGACCAGCTGTGCGGCACATTAATTAGCCTGAAACTGAACCCAGGTCGAACTCCTAGCATTCAGCGGCCTTAAATTCGGTCACTGGTGGAGCATGTTTTTAAGGGAAACTGGCTCGTTTTCACGAGAGAAAAGTGTCATGCAGCCAGCCTGTTCCCCGAAATTTTAAATCCGGCCGTTTATATGATCACAATGAATATTTGAAAAAAAAAAAATGGTGAAACAGTGACTAGGAGTCGATATTCAGTAAGAACTATGATTAAAAATTTCGTCTGGTAGTGTGGTAAATGCTGTAAGAAGTGGCTGCCTGATAAAGCTGATTATAGAGAAAAGAGAAGAGTGGTCAATAATATTAAGTGAATTCAAAAATTTCTTCAAGTGCATTTCTCAGCAACACTCAAGAAAGACCTTAATAAAGCAATTCATGCAAAAATTACCCACAAAATTCTTTATCTGGCTGGTTACAAATCTAGAGCAGCCAGAAGAAAATCATACATCAGTTAGCGAAACTAATCGAAAGAAAGGCTTTTTTTTACAAAGAGAGAATTTGAATAAAGGTATTATTGCATTTTGGTCAAATGTATTGGTTTTCCGATGAAAGTAAATTCTCATAAGGTCTTTGCAGTGGAGGAATTTAGTTTTCGGAAAACTGAAAACTGAGCTACGAGCAAAGCATGTTCAAATAACTGTAAAAGACGGCGCAACACTGTATTGGTATGGAGTTGCATGGTTTGAATTCTGGTTGAAAAATATAGAAGTATGCCTTGCTTTCTGTTTTCCCGAAATAAAACAGATGTATACCTTGCTTTCTGTTTCCTATAGGGTGTAAATTCAGGCGCACCATTCTCCAGTACATCTGAGTCCTTTTAGTCCCAGTCCTTCTGAGTCCCAATAGTATGAAGTCCGATATTTTAGTTTATTATTTAACTGTTTTTAGCCGAAAAAAGCTGTTAGTCTCGAAATGGGATTTTGTGTCGAATCGCTGTAAATTCGTCGTCTCACTTTTCATATTCGAGTCTGTTGCCATGCGGCAAAATGTAAAATATTTATTTTTCAAAGTGAGTCTGTCTGTTGTAGATTAACAAACTAAGCTATTTGAAAGCAATTGATGCAGTTCTTACTTTTGATTCGATTTGATTTAAATATTAGATCAGTCCGCAGGTGTCGGCAATTTTGAGTTCATTGATCTCGCAATGAACCAGCGTGTGTATTTGAATATCCTTAAATGCAGTCTTGAACAAAGGTCCTGTAAGTTTCATTTATGCAACAACTTCTACTTCCAGCAACTCGTTGATACCAAACATACGCCACATATTGTCCGTTTATGGTTGCTCTATTAGACGCCCCACACTTTTAGCCATCCAACTCAATCCTCTAATACAATCGGATATTTATGGAAAGGACTTGAAAACAGAGTGAGGGAACACAATGTACTGAATGTGGACCATTTGAAAAGGCTTCTCTTAGAAGAATTTCAAGGGCAAAATTTATTCTGAAACAGTTCTGAATAATTGGTGAATTCCGTGCCAAATGTGCTCAAAGCTGTTATCAGAAACCAGAGGTTTCACCACAGTGTAACGATTACATTTTATTCTTATATTTTTATCACAGTGCATCCTTCATTTTGATGAGTTGAAATGTTCTATGTATTTTTATAATTATGTTAATTTGAATTTGAATGTAATATTTAGTAGTTATGTTTATAAAATTTTAATGATTATTTAAATAATATGTTTCGGTAACAATAACGATGAAAATTCCCCCCCTTTTTTTTTAGAAAATGCAAAGTGTGCCTTTATTTATGTTCCTCACTGTATCTGTTAGATCGAGTGTTGTTATCGTTTGTAATGAAATAATTAAAGTTAAAAAAATCCTCTGATTTAAAGTAAAACAACATAAATTTATAAAAAGGAAAATTAGGTAGTAAAATAAGCCGTATTAAATCCTCTTAATAATTCTTTGTGAATAATCTCGTATGTAAATAAGTATTATTTTTTAAAAAACTCAAAAAATGACAGTTTATCGAATTTTAAGAAAGTTTTATCGGTATGCATTTTTTAAGTAACTGATGAGTTGAAAACTGTAGATAAATGCATGGAATAATATTTGCAACTATGATTTGCATTGTCTTCTTTATACTACGATAGAATTTTTGTATGCATGCATTATTATTCATGAGTAATTTAAAATTGCCTTTTATTAATTAATATGCAGAATTTTTATAAGCAACTAAGTAAGATAAAGGTGATAGCTTTGTGCGTCTTGTATTTTTCAAGTACTGAATAGATCGTTAGAAATCGTATACCAAATAACTAAATAAAATGAACACTATGCATTTTGAAATTTTTTATTTTCTTATATAAAAGTCAGAAAAATCTCATGTTAATCTTTAATAATGCAGATAATGTGTCTGTTGATGTAGCCCTATCAATATATCTTGATCTAGCTTAAAGTTTGGTATGTATTCCGCAGCACATATTTTGGTTAAAGCTAAGCCGAAATAAAATAGATGCATTCCTAGCATTCTGTTTCCTACATGGCTTAAATTCAGACGCACTATTCTCCAGTCCTTCTGAGTCGCATTAGTATGAGGTCCGATATAAAATAGTTTATTATTTAACTATTTTTAGCCGAAAAGGGCTATTAGTCTCGAATTGGTACTTTGCGTCGAATCGCTATAAATGCGTCGTTTTACTTTTCATTCGGGGCTGTTGCCATTCGGCAAAATGTAAGATATTTATCTTTCAAATTGAGTCTGATGTGGATTAATAAACAAAGCTGTTTGAAAGCAATAGATGCAGTTCTTAAGAATATTCGTTTCTTACTTTTGAGTCGGATTGATTTAAATATTAAAAATGCATTTAATGCGTGATCTATCTAATTAAAAGTATTCACTGTGACGGTATATTATTTTCTATTATTTATTTTATATTTTGTACAACTTTAATGAATTTTTGAATAATAAACTCAACGATTTGAAAGTGAGCAATGGCAGCATTGTACGGAATAAAATATTGTTATCTCGAACGAGCGAGATTGTTTATTGAAAATTCTGAAGATATGCTGTTTTTAAACATTTTGTGATTTTGCTGTTGAATTGAATTTTATGTGGCGTAAGTGCAAAGAACACGATATTTAATAAATATCGTTTTGTAAGCCATCTTATTAAGACAACTGAATATTGATACGATGCGCTGAGAAAGGACTGAAAATTGTATACCAACACTGTATCTGGACTTCTAAACATTTGCCGCTATGGGGCTTTTAAAACTTGAATTGTATATGGCGTAATTGTGAAGAAAACGATGCTTAATAATAATAATAATAATAGTAATAATAATATTAATAATAATATTATTATTACTATTATTATTATTATTATTATTAATAATAAGAGGTTAGCAGGAGTGAGTGCAACAGCAGACTGGTAGACTGCGAGCTCAGCGAGATTGTGCGAAACCTTAATAAACATTTTTGGGCGACCAGAACTGAAACCTTTCAGATGTTTGAAAATTTATTTTTATTAATTTAATATGATTTATTAGTGTTTCATATTTTTAAAATTTATTATTTAAGTTACTGAATTTTGTTTACCTTCTCTGATGGTCAACCATAGGGCTCCGACCCTTCTAACGTAGGAATTAAGCCCAGGTTCCTCAGGAAAGTATTGTTACAAATTTTCCCAAATGCATGATAACTTTTCCCAAAATGCGAGTGCTCTAATGCCAAAGGGAAAAGAATACATTTCTTAACTAAAAGTTTTATTGAAAGGATGCTCTTGACTTTCTGGGGGATAAGTAAATTAATTAGAGGCTATAGTGACTATTTCGTTTGTTCATTCAAAGTAGTCTCTGTTGTCAGTTACCGTGAACTGCCTTCTCCTTTCAGTGTGTAACAGATTTTCACCGATACTATCTACGCTTCTAACGTATTTCCGGTGAATACGGCACTGAATTCTAAACTGCTTCGCTGCGTAACCTTGGTCAAGTACCCATTCCGTATTTCCGGGCCGAACTGCCGCATGATTCAGCGGTGTTCGACGAGCGGAATGGCAAGAACCGTGCACTTGTCTTCTGAGCAAACGTTGAACACTGCTCCATTGAGTCTCAGATGCTGAAAAGGAGGGATTCTCGGAGAGGGGGGAGACAGATAACGCGTGCGGTGTCATTTTAGTTGCGGAATCTTGTTTTTCAGGGAATTGAAGAACATTTTCTTTTGAAAAGGCAATTTTTGCACGGCGTAACTGTGGGTCACTAGCCTCATTTTCTTTTGATACATAAATCTTATCTTTTAAATGTTCTGATAATATAAGATGCATTTGAAGCATTTTTATTTTAACATTTTAAAACAACATTTAGATTATGCAAAAGTAAGAGGGAAATATTACTGATATATATATATTATTAGCATACAAAATGCTTCTTTCTTACTCCGAATAAGCGGCGACCGAGTGCGAACTTAGCATACATATGCATAATTCCTCAAAGAAACATGAAATCTAAGTTTTTTTTTAAAGGTTTTGATAGTAGAAATATCTTTATTGTTGGAGTCTTGTCAAAGTTTTGGCTATTACGTTATTTTACGTTACACTAATCTGTATATATCGTCCAAGCGACATGGCAAGTGTTGGCTTTATACGAAACTTAATTCAACTGATAATTTTTGTAAACATTTGCAGCATTATTGTGAATGAGAAAAGATATTTCTAGCGTCATATATTACTCATTTCGATACAGATTCGTTTGCATTTTTAAAAAATGATCTTTGAATTGTGTTAATATTTTCTGGGCTTCTTTTAGACTTACTATCACTATTACATGCAAAAAATAAAAAAGTATCGCGAATGGTAAATCAAATAGTTAATTAATGAGGAAAAGGGGAATGCTAATCTACATACCTCCCAGTTAAAATTAACGCCACTTACACGAAGAAAATAGAAAATCACGTTTCTCATATCGGTACATATTTTTGATTATTTTTTTGAAACCGTTAAAAATTATTTCACGCTCCGCAATAAGAATTTAATTTAATTTAATTTTGGCTTATTTAATTGGGGTTTAGTTCAAGTTAATACCAAGTTTCTGGTGTTATAATTTCATATTTTATGGCGAATTTGTTTTATTTACATATATTTTGCCATTACGTTGTACGTTTTATTATACGTATAAAATGTTTTATATATTTTAGTCGGATCTTATCGTTATATTATGTTTTCCTTCTAGTTCTTCTAGTTCTATCGTTATATTATGTTTACTTCGTAGTAAGTACTCTGGTTTTTCGTCACTTGTAAGGCTAATTTTTGAGAGTTTCAGTTTTGAGTTTAACACTGATGTTACACTTCCGTGCGTATTGTGCATGCTTCTTTCGTACTCCGAATAAGTGGCGAGCGAGGGCGAACTTAGCTTACGTTATGTACACTGATGAAATAAATTAAGAGAATTTCCATATTCTATCAAATTGCATGAAAAGAACTGACCTGAAGGAAAAACCACTGCTTCTAAATAAAAATGCAAATCTTGTACGGCAAGTACATAAGCGCACACGTTTGTGTAGGCGGAGCCAGCAGAAAAACAGGCTTTATAAGCGCGTGGAGCGTAAGACGAATTGCGTTCGCTAGCACACCTCGGCGAATTTCTTGGCGTTATCTTGCAGCAATCGGTTAAATTTACATCGGAACAGTAAAAATGAGTAACTATCAACGTTTAGATGATGGAATGGGGTGGCGAATTGTGGGGAGGCTAGAGGCAGGCCAATCGCAAGTCCAGACATACAGAGAGTTTAATTTAACGCCCAGCGTCGTGTATAACGTATGGAAACAGTTCCAGGATAATGGATCCGTCGAGAGAAAGTCTGGGCAAGGTCGTCCAAGAGCCACAACGGCTAGAGAAGATCTCTGTTTGTTCATTTTAGCGACTCGTAACAGAGAGGCTACAGCTTCTCAGCTCTCTCGGAACCTGTATGCAGCCACAGGAACCCGTGTAATAACGGTGACTGTTTCCAAAAGACTGAATGAGAGAGGATTGTTTGCCAGAAGACCGGCTGTTTGTGTCCCGCTTGCGTCTATGCACAGGAGAGTCCGATTAGCATGGTGCAGGCAGCATAGTGATTGGAGTACGGGCAATAGGCGACCGCTCTGTTCACTGACGAGCCCCGTTTTAGCCTAAATACCGATTCTCGCCGTAATTTCATATGGAGAGAGTTAGGAACCCACTACCTACCCTCCAATGTCCTCGAAATCAACAATTATGCCGGTGGCGGTGCAATGGTCTGAGCAGGCATCATGTTGGATGTTCGCACACCTCTCCACGTCTTTGACAGACGTTCTGTGAGTGGTGTGAGATATAGGGATGAGGTCTTGGAGCCCTATGTTCGCCTTTTCCGGGGTGCAGTGGGCCCCGAGTTCATCTTACAGGACGATAACGCGAGGCCACATACAGCTCTTCTGGTCGACGAATTTCTCGAGAGTGAGGATATTCACCAGATGGACTGACCAGACATGTCTCCAGACCTGAACCCTATACAGCATGTCTGGGACGCTCTGGGAAGGGCAATTGCTACTCGCAGTCCCCCTCCGATAACCATCCAGGAACTGAAAAACAGCCTTTCTGAATGAGTGGAACCAATTGCCACATGCACTGATAAACTGCCTTATTTCCAGTATGACATCACGCTGCGAGGCCTGTATGGCTGTAAGAGGGGACTATACCCCCTATTAAACCATTTCTTTTGTGTCTTCTACAACCGCTGTTTCAGACCTTCAGACTCCCATGAGTATTACACACGAACATATTATTACACACGAACATACGATTATTACACGAACTATTATAACTATTAAATATTTATCTTATCTTGTTTATATTATATCAACCTATAGTCACACCAAATTTGATTAAAATCTGTCCAGTAGTTCTGGAGATCGTAGATCAAATATGAAAATTCTCTTAATTTATTTCACCAGTGTATAATTCCTCAAAGAAACAAGAAATCTAAGCTCCTGAGTTTTAAGTGCCATAACAGCTCTCTTGGCTGAAGATATGTACTCTTTTTTAAATTTTTTCTCTAACTGTTAATATAATGAAATGAATTATAAGTTAATGAAAAATTTATAATGGGTGTTATATGTACTCGTATATTTTTTTTAACCTTGCTTTTAACTGTTTAGATAACAGTATAACGTGTATGGGGACTCAACTTTGCTCTTTTCCGCACCATTTTAAATTTGTAACGAAACACTAAATTATTTTGAGAACGAATTATTGTGAAGTTTTTGTCTGCAGCTGATATTTATTAGTCTATTGTTTTTACATGGTAGTTAACATAAATACGAACTTTTTGACTCGGATGGCTGGCCCACTTTGACTGTGCGAGTGGTACGAGTTTCAGTAAGTTGCAGGAAGAGAACAGGACTTGGGAACTTCCCCTTCGTCCTTGATTTCCGTTCGGTTCGATGTCCCAGTCAGAGGAAAGGCGCGCGATGAAAACGGAAGTCCCCCCTTTTCCAGCCCCACGCGGAATAAAAAAGTAAGACCCTCTCCCCAGTTCTTATTTCGTGCGTTTTTTATTATTAGTTTTTATTTTTTATTTTCTTAGGATATGGGATGATTTCGGCATGAGTTGTATTTCCATGAGTGATCTTTCTTCGCTGTACTTTGCTACCTTATTTCGCGTGAATGATGTCAGGTCAAGGTTGAGAAGGGGATGATAAAAGTTTTTTTTTTTTTTTTTTTTAAGACAGTCGAAGAGAGTAAGTGGAGTTCGAACAGACTTCTGCGTTTGGCCCAGATTCTCTTCCTCTCTTTACTATTCATATCCCCCTTTAAAAATGCACTTATTTAGTAGGCTGATCCAACTGACTGTAGGTGCACTCTCGTTTGAGGATTTTGTTAAACTGCACTTTCTGTGGGAGGAAGCTAAGTTTTCTTGTTCTGATTTCTTGAGCAACTGAAAATGTGTCAGTCAGTCTCTGTATTTTATGTATTATATATGCTCTTATTTGTTAATTGGGGGGAAAAGAGCGCTAATAACAACTAATGAATAATAACTTATGTACAACCAGATAATAATTGTAAAATAGGGAATATTTAGTATAAAGATTTGTTTGTCTGTATACGTAATATTTATGTTATTTATTCGTTGGCATATTGTTCCGTTTAATTTATTGGTTGAATAATTAATCATTATTTAATTGCTTTGTAACTTAGTAACTTTTATTAACCCTTGACATACAAATAAAATACACGTTTAATTTGAATACTCATGTGCAAGCTTAGAAAGTTTTATTTTCAAATTTACATTGCTACATAACAATAATAATACACTGCGCGTTCTCCGAAGACGGTTCTTGATGTCTGGTAGAAGTCTACAATGGCACATGAAATCAGTGACGTCTCTCGGACGTCATTGTATGTCACAGCGGGTTAATTTATTGTGAAACATGTATTGTATTAGGAATAAATTAGTCATGAAGTTATCCGTTTGTGTGTTAGTGTGTGTGTTTATATCTCATGAATCTCTGTTTATGTATATATGGGTGAGATAATTATATGCATTATAAATTAAGGGTGCTTTTCAAAATTTGTCCCTTTTCAAATCTTAGCCTACAATGTTATTTAAATAGATTATTGTTCTTACCTTCTATTATTTGAACTGCAGTTATAAAACAATTCTGAAATCGTTAAGTTACAATGTGCACTATTTTTTTTTCCTACGCGAATTTTAGCGTCAGAATTTGCTGTCTGTTTGACATAAGACAGAAATATTCCTTATAGTTGATTTTGTGGATGTTTTCAAGTCAATTTGACAAAATTTTCGGATTAGCTTCTTTGAACCACAGTAATGCTCTTTTTGATATATTTGAACAAAAACTGGCAATATAATATCGGGTTTACTCGCATAGTTTCCCACTTTCTGACTAATTTTACCCTGTGAAAAGCAGGAAAGGAAAAATACGCATTCTATTACTATTCCTGAAAGGGGGCCTTAGATGATAAACATAGTACATTAAAAAGCACCATAAAGACACACTGTAATTATTTTCAATAACAACATACACGCAAAATACTTTCCTATTTACTATGCATATATTTTACATTTACCATAAGTCAGATATTCCTAAATCACATGCTTAAAAAACTAGAGGGAAAATTACGCGAGCAGGAGAAATTCGCGAATAGATTTTTAGTTTATCATTCCTTTTCTGACGACTATATAAGACCATTGAACACCGGTACTTCGTTTTGCGTCCAATTTTCTAGCGGATGGACTGTCTGCATGGAATTTTCTGATTGTAATGCAAGCCAGTTTTCCATAGAAAGTCATCCATGAATAGGTGTCTTTTAAGGCTGATAGCTCTTGCGTGCTTTGTCTGAATCAGTTATTTAAACCAAAGCTTTTTTGCTCGCTTCTTTAGCATGAGAGAAATTCTAATGCAATATTTGTGAAATAATGTTTCAAATTTTTTAGGTAACAGCTAAAACTTCACTAATTATGTTACAGGGGAAATATATTTCATTCTGTGCATTTGTAGAAAATTTTATTTTCTACGTTTCTACTAATTCTATGTTTCTCAAATAAGAGCAAACAGCGAATAGTTAATTTAGTTATAAACACGAGTGTAAGTTCTTTAGAGAGGAAAATAGTTAAATACACGACATTTCCGACTAAATAAAAGTTTGCATTATTTGAGGCCTAAGTGTTGATTGGTAATTTGTGTACGACAAAGCATGTCAGAAGGCCGTCTTCATGGAAGACTTTCTAAGGGAAAATGTTTGTACACTACCAAAGTTCGTTGTCGAAAGTTCGAAATCAGAACCGAAAACCTAAACAAACCTTTTGGGTGACCGTTAAAATCTGAAGCCTTTCAGATTTTCTCTTGTTAGTCCAAAGGGGCTTTATCCCTGAAGGACTATCGTTTTCATTTTGCGATTTTGCGTCGGAAACATTAAAAAGTCTGAATCACTTTTTAAACTGTTGCCACCAAATCTTGCAGCTGTTTTCCTCTTTTGTAATGTTGTATACTAACCAGGTCACTGTAGGAAGCCCTTCGGAGACGCATCGTATCATTTAAGGTCCGTCCACACGAGTACGCTCGCGACGTAGTTGCCGCAATTTCTTGTTTTGTCACCTTAAATTCGCATTACGCAGAGGACGTAAACCTGAGTTCGCTTGTGTTCAGCTTTGTCGTCTGCGACATGAACGAATAGCTAATATGATTGATTTAGTATCACATGTCATAATGTAAAAGAACTGCGTGTTTACACTTTTCAGTATGGCGTCGGAACTTCTTAGCGGTGATTTGTTTGTTTAAAGAGATCGTGATTGCCCAGATCAATGAAATCATCAGCACTGCATACGGCATCCTCAGTTCTCTGAGACTATATAAAAATTTTAAATTCTGTTTCAAGGGGGAGGACTGCATATTGGTAAAGCAAACATCCGACCAATATATTCATAAGCTTCATCTGCATGAAACACCGTAAGCAACAGGAATCTAAATAAATTACACTTTCTACAAAGACATTCTGTGTCCTTACAAAATGCTCCTGAATTGTTTCAAATACTCGCTATTTCATACATAACAAGAAGTTATATAAGTATTTCAGTATAAAATGCATCAAAAACTAACTAGTGCAACAAAATCACATTTTCCACATTTGACTGTAAAAGAATATATTATAAAATATGAAATTTTCGAAGGATGTTACAACCTAGGCCATACCGACACGCAGTTATTAAATATTAGTTAAACTGCCACTGCAGTGACTTCTACTTGTTCCATTATTTTTGTTCGTAAGCATCGTCACTACTAGCTGAGCGGACAGTGCACTGGATTGCGTA
>KK113668.1:691726-724719 GCA_000611955.2 Stegodyphus mimosarum | reverse complement strand
CCCCCCCCCCCACACACACACACTTTAAGAATTTCAGTTCATCACTAGCTTTTATCTTTTTTTTTAACTGGTTTCCTACATATAATCATAAATTATTTTATTCTTTTTTTATCTTCTTATTATTTTCAATTCTAATATTCTAATTTTAAATTGTGCACAGCGCATAGAAACCTGTTGTATACTGATTTATCTGCATGTCTTGTATAAAGTACCTCTTTATTTTTTCCTCCTTGCAGTTTTGTTCTGTACATAATTGTACATAACCTGCCCAAAGTTTGAGCCTCATCCTAAACACAAAAATTAAAAATGTTCACCAATAATAAAATTATTTACTTATTAATTTTGTAGCACCAAACCCATTACTTTCCAACTGATAAGAAACATTCTGTTTTAAGCCTGCAAAGATATTTAATATCAATAAGAAACAAATAAATTAAAAAAAAGTGGTTTGTTAAGACAAGTTATAATTTAACCATTGAGTGCATAGAATAAATAATATTTTTACGCGAATTATCAGGAAACTTAAATATTACTTAAATTTTTCAATTACCCCTGAATATCTTGTATATATAATGAAAATAAAAATGTCTAAAAATTATAGCCGCAGATTCTTTTTATAATATAATACTATATTTACGATAATCATTGGAAGTACACTGAGAAAACTATTAAAAGAATGAATGCAAATGAAAGCTGTTGTTCACATATGGTAGTCAAAGAAGAAAAGTGCTTCAGTGGAGTAGTCTTTAACTAAAAGCACACTATTTCAGAAATATTAATTTTTTAAAAACAGAAATTGGTATCGTTTCAGATAGAAACAAGCGATCACTTAGAGGCACTAAAATCAAAATGCAATACTTTTATTTATTTACTCTTTTTTGTCTTTTATTATAAATATAAATTTTATTGGATGAACTTTCATCGTCTAATTTATCTGTGTAATAATATTTAGAGAAAGATCAAATTATAAAGCACTTTACTAATTACACAGATTCCTTTACACGTATTCCTGCACCACGCATAAACAGGCAAGCCAAGAGGGAGGGGGGAGAACTATTAAAAACGCGAATTTGATTTTATACGGTAGATGCCTTTCAAGTCAGTCAGTCAATTCTCCTATATAATGTGTATTTAAAAATACTTTTAAAAATCTAAATCTATATTAAAACTTACTTGTGCGTGCAATAACTGTTTAGTCGCTTTTGTTAAACTATTTACTAAACAGAATTTCTCTGTGAAATAAACCGAATGTGACATCACACAGCAAAACAGCAAATGAAACGCTTTGCGCTTGTAGCGTTATGTGAGTGTCGCATGACTTTTTGCTTAGTAATTCAATCGACTAAAATCAGAACTCAGTTGCATTTTCGTTTTTGGCGACTTGGGTTTCTTTCTCCGATTTACGTTCCCTGCGTAGTCGCGTGGACGCACCTTTACGCAGAAACTTGTATGCTTCACGGCATTCAAATAAACAAGTAAACATGGCAGATGCGCAAGGTACGTAAAGTATATTGCAACAACAGTGTACTTTTATTCTTTATTACTTTATGATTATTAACTGTGAAACGATTGTTGTTGCTTGAAAATAAGGATAAAGATGTATTTTCTCTTATTCTTATGTAAAGTTTAACGACATACGGTATGAAACGAAGCTTAAAAGTGATATTGTGCCGTAAAAATAGTCAGTTCTTACATCTCTTATTTTTATAGTCGAAATAATTGCGACCTGTTTTATCCGAGTTTTGAGCCTTTCGACCTTGTAGCGGTCCATGTTGTCTTGGATTATTGGGGTTCTGTTGTCTGTGTATCTAATACATACCTAGGATTCATCCCTCCCCGAAATGAGAAAATGTGCAAATATAACGGCATTTTATTATACATTTTCATGATTAAACGATTACATTTTTTAAACTTGTTTTAAAATTGATATTTGCTCAAGGATTTCGCTTTTAAAAAAAAACTGAATACCTCTTTCAGGGTCCTGTGAACGTGAATTTTTTTTTTTTTTTTTTTTGTCTTTTCTTCAAAATAAGCAGGTAAATAAAATAAAATGGGGGGAGGGAGAAATGTTAGTAATAAAGGCACTCCCCCTTTTTTTACTCCTCTGAATGTTCAATCCTTAGGGCATTTCGGACAACCTGAATAACAAAGAATGCGTATTTCCTAGCATACTTTGTATGGTGTATTAGTGTAGTACGCTTATTGAAATAAAAACTACACTCACTTCCACAAGTTAAGCACGAAGATGTAAAATGCAAAATAATTGACAAATACTGCTTTGATTGACACAAAATTCGGCAGGAAAGTAGCATATGTATTTATACATAAAACAAAATCAATAATTATATACTGAAATGAAAACAATATTAAATTTTTGTAAGTTACCAGATAATGACTACTAGAGACTTAAACAGAATTTTGTATAACGTGAACGGCTGAGAGCATCCCAAAGATTTTCAATGGGATTAAGGTCGAGCGAATATGCTTACCACGCCATACGCGCAATTCCTTCACTCTCCAGGTAGTCATCGACGATGTCAGCTCTATGGGGACGTGCGTTATGTTCTATTAAAACAAAAGCAGCGCCAACTGCTGCAGCGTACAATCTCACAATGGGTTCTAGGACTTCATCTCGATACCGGATAGCCGCCAAAGAACCCCGTTTAAAGATGTGCAGGTCGGTGCGGTATCCTAATGAAATCCCTGGCCACACCATAACGCTTCCGCCTCGGAATGCGTGATGTTCGGTGATGTTTTGGGATTGATTGCGTGTTCGTTGTTCACACCATATCCTTATACGCTTGTCATCTGGCTCCAGAGGAAATCTTGACTCATCAGTAAACATGACATTGCCCCAGTCAGACACATTCCAGTTGACATGTTCCCGGCACCACTGTAATCGTGCCCCTCTTGATTGGACGGATAGAGGAACACAAACTCGAGGTACCCGGGCGTACAGCCCACTCATATGTAATCTTCGGCGTACAGTAGCTGTAGATATCGCCTTACCAATGGACGGTGTAACCGTAGATGTCACACGTGTGGAGGTCGCTCTGCGATTCCGCTTGGCTACAATAGCAATCTTCCGCGGGGGGTTGTTACCGTTGGGCGACCGGCTACGGGCCTTCGGACAACTGCCTGTGTGGTTTGGAATTGTTTCGATAAACGTGAAATTACAGAATGATGAACGCCGAAGAAAAGAGCAACATCTGTAATCGACTGTCCTGCTTCAATGCGCCCCACAGCGCGCCAGGGCTCAGAATCTTCCATTCGTCTTCTGGAAGTCATAGAAACACGTATGTCTTGAAAACAAATTGTACGAAAGTTTTAAACACCTTCTATCAGCACTTATAATCAACTTCTGTAACCTTTAAAGCTGGCTTCTTATAAGACTTTTTTGCATATTTCTTGACATGAAAGCGCGATTGGCTGTTACCTAACATATTTTCATACTTCCATCTACCTCTGCAGCGAATTGCATCCTCTTCAATTCTGATAGGCTTCCGGAAATTAACATTTTCCTCTCCGAGCTTAACTTTTGGAAGTGAGTGTGTATGGCTGTATGCGCAAATCGAAATCTTTCTTGCTTTTCACTCATTACGTCATCTAGTATATTTGAATATTGTAACCACGTGCAGTTGTACGTATAGTAGTATGTACAAATAAAGTAATGAATGTAGATGTGAATTTGCGGTATTCCGAAGTTTATAAGGTGCGAAAAGAATTTATTCGAGGTAACCAAAATTTGAATTATTGAGGAAAAGGGTAAAAGTTCTTTCGTTTCATTTTGGTTAATACAAGGTCCATCCTCCTTGCAAGGAAAGTCTCTGAATCATGAACTCTACAGTTTTCTAAAAATACATATATATGAATCTACTCATCTAAAAATGCGTTAAAATGAAATATTTAGCTGCTAATTTTCCGTAGGTAGTCGATTAAAAACTGTAAAAAGTAACGAGATTTAGAAATATAGTGCTGTATCAGAACTTTTGAAATTTTCAAAATGCCGTTTTAAAAATATAGAAAATCGCCAAACTGATGGATTCATGCAACGAAAATATGAAATAGTAAATAAAGAGATATAAAGACAAAAATTGCATATTTTGGCTATCTGTACACAGTAATTTAAATAAGAAGATTATATAGAGCTAAAGGAAGTTTAACCTTTGAAAAATTAGTCCAGAATATGCTACATTTTGGAAATCATATAGAAACATGGCTCATACTGTGATCATTTTAGGAGATACAAATAATACACATTTTACTTGACAATAAATACGCCGACTGCGGATTGAGCGTATAGCAGAAATAAGTTGAGGTGCTGCTAGAAAATGATCAAAGCAGGAATCGGTTGTACCTCAGGCTGCATATAGATAACTGAATCGAATTACACGTTTTGCGACTATAAATAACTGTAGTTGATTTAAATAAAGAATTAAATTATAATTAACTTCAAAGAACAGATTGTAATGTTTTGCAAGGCAAAACTATGTGCGGGTATTTTCTTGGCCTAAAACTATAAAAAGAAAAGAATTCTTAAAACGCGTAGAATCCTAAAAAATCTAAAAAAATTAATCGCCTTTGGGGCAAAAAATTTTATTTTCTTTAATTTCAAAAAAATGTTTTTAATTTTGTTTCAACTATAAGAATTTAGCAATTAATTTTAAATATATTTTCTTAATCTTTCTGAGATTATATAATAAATTATATTCCCCCCCCCGAATCAGCTAAAAGTTCATGTAAGGGCAGAATTGTAAGTGCAGTTACAATTGAAAAACTGAAGATGAAATTTCGATGAGACATTGAAATTATTAGTAATAACGTGATACGCAAAGAATTGCAGAAGTCTTTGCTCATTTAGAAGTGCATAATGCTAAAAGAATCATCTGCTAGATCGATGTAAATAGGAATGCATATGATTATATAGCATATACTATGTATTTATTGTAGCAACTTTGTTAAAAATATATTGGAATTAATTAAGGAATTATGAATTATAGAAGCAAAATTTATAGTATGAAATTACATTGAAGACACATATTTAACAGCACTGATTGAGAAGTCATCGTAAAGTATTGGAATTTTAAAATGATAGAGCTCAAAAGCGGATAAGCTGATGGAAATAATCTTATTGTTAAAGTACTATGAAGTCGGATGGTTTCTTTTTATTTTTATGGGTTTCGATATTCGCTCCTTTTTTAATATGGCAGACTTTAATTATTTTTATGCGAAGTCTGTTGAATTTTCCAGTTGCTATGGCTTTCATCTGATTGAAAGATGCCACAAGTGAGGAATATTTTAGATGCTATATTCTGAATATTCCTGTAGTTATCTTTATACGGAAGTTTGAAAAGCGACTAAGTTTGAAGTGGTTGATAGTATCGGGCACAACCCATGCAATACTTTTCATTGCAGAACTGAGAGAGAAGCTAAAATCAAAATGAAAGTTATTTAATTCTCCTTAAGGAACATGATATAATATTTGAGGAAATTTGAATCTATTGGGAGAGAGAGAAAGGGTTTGTTTGTTAGAAAATTTGATGTGTATGAAAATCTTTGATACAAAACGAAATTTTAATTGAAAAAATTCAAAGTATTGAAAAGAAAAAAAGCTTTCAAATTTTACATTATGCCCAAAGGGGCTTTTTTTTTAACGTTTTGTGTGTTACCTTTATTTATTAAATATCATGTTCTTCGCACTTAAACCATAAAATTCAGTTCAACAGCACTATCGCAAATAATTTTGAAATGAGCATATCTTTAGAATTTCCTATCCACAGTCTCTCGCGCTAGAGGGGGGGGGGATTTCGTACAGTGTTGCCATTGCTCACTTTGAAATCTTTGAGTTTGTTAATCAAAAATCTTTTATGCCTGACCAAATATGAAATAGATAATGAAACAAATTCCAGATTAGGGCTTGCAGATGCCCATATTCGGTGGAGGATTACGTTATTCAAAATTTGATGGCTCTAGGTACCGTTGTTTTATCACAATGCGAGAAACATATACATTTATGCAGATTCTTCATTATTTAATTTCTTTAAATATACTACAGGGCTGTAATATTTGGTGGCAACTGTTTGAAAAATGTATCAATGCAAAATGCCAAAGCGAAATTTACCCTTTGGGTTTAAAAAATCATATTTTGAGTAGTTGCTACATTGTTGCGTCTTCCCAAGGTACCTGAGATTTGAATCCCTGTGTCGGATGTTTTATTTAGATCAAGAAAATAGGGCTACGCTGATGGAATGTAATATTTATCGCATTTTATTTTGAAGTACAGGGTGGTTATAATTAAAGTTACTCTATTTAGACCTACGTAGAGCCCTATTTCGTTGAAACTTGGTGTATACGGTGTATGCACTATGGTTGTATGGACCGTTATATAGAAAAGAAAACTTCAATAAAAAATAATATCTCGGATTTCCACCAACAGGGTGAGAAGGGGCCTATGAAGAGCAAAAACGTAAACAGGAAACACAAAGCTTTATTTAATCACAGCATTTATTCAATGTGCAATCCATTTGCGTCAATCACACGTACAAAGCGTGTTATAGCGTGTTCAACAGTAGCGTAGAGTTTCACGATCAGTTGTAGCAGAATGAAATGTTATGCTTGCTTTCAGTTCAGGAATAGGCCGTATGCTTCCTCCATAGACACGATCTTTCAGGAATTTTTACGCTGAGAAGTTACTGTGACTCAAGTATGAAGGCCAAGCAGTCGGAAACCTTCTCGAAGTTATTCGATCATCTCCAAAGCTTTACAAAGCATCTCCATTACATCTTCGGCAATATGAGGTGGGGCACCATCTTGCATGAAGACAGTAGTCTGTAAATATTATCGTTCTTAAAAAGCAAGAGTAACTTGCTGCTGAAGAAATTCGCCTTAACGTGTACTCGTGATGGAACACCTTTGAGGGCCTCGAGGAGTGTTCCTCTTAAAGCAAAAGTGGCCAAAAATGAAATTAGTTGTAAAACCACACTATACAGTAATGAAATCAGGATGCAGAGACCATTCATGCACAACATTAGGGCTTGCAGTACCTCATATGCAGAGTTTTGAGTATTAACTGCTCCTTCTAGTGTAAAGTGCGACGTGTCCGACAACAAATTGTTCTTAGGCTATGAGTTGTTAGCGGCTATTCTATCCAAAAGAAAGGCTAGCAAAATCAGTCCTTTTGTCGGGTCTGCATAATTCAGCTCTTGTAGAACTTGGATCTTGTATAGATAGCACTTTACAAAGGCTCTCAGAACCTTTCCTACTGTCGCTTAAGGGAAGACAAATCACGTGACATCGCTGCAGCATTTGGCGAAGAATATTGGCAATTGGACATCCTTTTGACCAAGGCAAGAGCGATTTTTTCCAGAATTTCATTTGAAATCGGTTTCCATCCCCTTCCTCGCAGCATACAGCTCTCTAGTCTCATCAGATTTGCTAATAATCTTTTTCAAACCCTACGTCAACATAGGTCTTTTTCGAAAGCCATCGATAATCTCGCTGGGCAGTTAAAAAATTTCTGCCATTCTGATCAAGCAACTTGATCGGTAAAGCTCGATCTTTCTCTTCTAAAAACATGGTAAACAAATATTCCAAATTTTCGTATGCCCTTTTTACATTGCATGGAAAGCGCCATCTGTCGGTCGAAATTTGAGCTATTAATTTTTATTAAAGATTTCTTTTCCTCATGGTCTTTATAACGTATATATCAGACTTCAACGATATAGGTTTACCAGAGCGGGCTCTACATAGGTCTAAATTAGGTGACTTTAATTATAACCACTCTGTACGTTAATTAACCCTTTAAATCAGTGTACAGATAAAAACATCTAACTTAAGTTTTGTAAATATCCGTCTTCGCTTTCGGAGAATAGAGCTTCCGGTCAACGCTTCAGTAAGTTGATAGTTTGCGGCTATTTGCAATTCTTTCTGAACTGTTCATTTATCCATTTTTGATGGGAAGTAAATAAATGTTACTTTTTCTTACAGCAGAGATCATAGTGTAAAAATGAAAATTAAGACAGAAGCGCATAACTAAATTTTGTACAAAATTTACTATGCAGTGTTTCTCAAAGTTTGCAGTACCGCCTCTAGTGCATATTTCAATGTGGGGAATAGGTATCAACGAGGGTAGTGGCAAGGCTTTAGGTTTCATAAGGGCTGCTGTATTGGCAATAATATTATTGCTGTTATTATAAAATTAGCGATAATTTTCCAGCAGTATATTACATACAGAATAACAAATCGCTTTGCATTTCTGTTCCTTCTGCTTCTCTTTCCAAATAACATTCCAAACATCATACTTACTAAAAGAGTTTAGAGGTGTGTACTAACTTTCCACAAAAAAAGAGGAATTACTTACAATCTACTGTACGTAATTAACGAAGTCTGGTAAAGATCTCAATTCTGCTATTCATAAGTGTTTAAGTTTTCTGCGAGCTCCATTGATCAAATTGTAAATGTGGTGATTTTACTGTTTCTCTGCTACATAATATAATTCAGTACTATTTATAATGGAAACATGCTATTACATATGTAATTTGTATTATGACTAATTCAAAATATGCTACTTATTATTTGGGTTAATTTTTAAGCAAAAATAATGAATGTTTTTGAATCTATCATTTTTCAATGTAATTAAACTACATGGGTACACACACAAAAAGGTTGAGAACATAGCAAAAAAGTAGTTCAATCGAGAAGGCGATTGTGCGAAAAATTTTTAAAATAACTATTCGATGTGCTGTAACCTTTTCATTTCTAGTACAATAACAAGTTTTTCTTTCTCCCTTCTCCCATCATACATTAAGAACTTGTTTGTTATAAACCAGAAACTTATTATGACTGTCTATATGTTTTTTGTTTTCGACTTCGAAAATAAGGGTAAAACTGAATGAAATTTGGAATGAATTTTTTAAAATATTGAATGAGTTTTATAAAGTGATTTGGTCTAAGGGTTTGAAGAAAAATTTTACTCAGAAAAGAATCGTTGAAAAAAAGAAGTATCCATATTTATCACCTGAAAGAGAATTCAGCAATATCCATTATTTTAGCCACGCGCTGCTGTAAAGTAAACATTTCGACATACCTTCCCTCTTTCCTCTACTAATGGTTGCTATGATTTATGCAAGCTGAGTTTAATCAGTGTAGAATGGAGTAAACGTCGAAACGGAAATAATAAAAAGCACCGTAACCTAACATGTTTGTGTTATAAAAATGATGAGCTTCCATTTTTTGCTGAGCATAATATTTCATCTTTTTTATTCTCATAGCGTGCGTTTAAGTTGGAAGAAGGAAGGGGGGGAGAAGTGGAAGTGAAATGGTGAACTCGATAATATTCCCCCGGAAATAAAATAAAAATTAATATCCACGCAAGAACTGTTTGATTTCATAGGAATTTTTAATAACTCAATCAGAAATGACTGTAGTGTGAATGATTTTTGCTGTAGTCAAAGCTGGATCCAGTTAGAACATGTAAACAGATGGTAAGACAGTTTAAATTAAAGAATACCACTGTATGCTCTTAATTTGTTTTCTTTTCCTAATCCCCGACGAGAGGTATTCGTACCATCGCTGTACTACAGTCTCATCCGCGAGTGTTCTGATTCGTCCAAATGACGTTTCGTCGCTAAGTTCTTCCCCTCATCGACGTTAACGACTCCATCTGATGAAACTTTCCCTCCGCCCCTTCATCCAAATGGAGGTAAGAATAATCACTTCCTACCTCCATGATCTAAATCACTAACCCCCATCGAGTGGTCATCTCTCCAATATCTACTGTTTTTTTTTTTTTTTGGTTGTTGTTGTTCTCCAGCTTTAATGGCTTAATGTGCCTTTAAGTTAAAAAGGTTAAAAATACAGTCGGAGCGCAGAAATATCTTTTTCATCCCGATTGTGCGGCTTCTCTCGGCATTTTTTCTTTTCTTGTTCGATCATCGTGCCATTTTAATGAAGGTGCCTGTAATTAATACTTGAATTTTTTTTTATTTAAATGCCTCAACTTATATTGTTAACTAGGTTCTTTCTTCCCTTGCCCCGTCCTAGAGATTCGAAATACTTTCTCTTTGAATTTTTTCTACAACTTCTTTCCAGAAAGTATTCCGCATAACAACATAATTTACAGTATTTTATATAGTATTAGTCTCTATATATTATTACTAAGCTCGTTAAACATGTGAGATACTTAAAAATTGTAATTTATTTCATAATTATTTACCTACTTAAAGCATGATTTAAATAGGTTAATTAGGATTCCGTCATGTAAAAATGTGAAGTAAATTAGAAGACTAAGTTTCCAGTTAAACAAAATGCTTGTTTTAACGCTTTTATTAGCAATTTAGACGTTGTGTTATATTAATGAATGATTTGAAGGTATTGAAGATGTAACTTTCTATTCAGGCAAAAGTTCAAAAAACATTCTACAGTGTAAGTGGTATTCTTAGAGGTTAATTGCTTTGAATTATTGCTTCTGATGCTGACTCAGTTGAAAAATCTCAGCTTTAAGGCATTTTTTTTTGGCTACAACATCAATCATCACATCATTTGTATTTGAATTTTTTATATAATCACGTACTTATTGTATTGATTTTTAATTATTAGCTTAAAAGAAAATATTCTTGCCTCAAGAATACTGCGACGATCTACTGCTAGCTTACGATCAAAGTTTTGGCGACCACAGTATTTCTTTCCGTGCATCAAAAATTGAAACATCGTATATTCCGGCGTATAACTTGCACCTATAATTTCAAACTACGTTCTTTAATTTTTAGGTGTAGTTGCCGTATAACCCGCACCCTGCTTCACGTCAGTATGGAAATAGTGTATGAATAGATAATAAAAGCATAAAATGAAATTAATCCCTACATAATTCAAAAGTAATTTAAAAATGTAGTATATCTAACAGTATAGATGGAACAGAAGATAGTCATTTATTTATGGACCAGAGTAACAATGATGGTAAAGATAGAATTTGATAATAGTCTGAATTCTAATTTTACAAGTCTGAAGATATAACGGAAAACGAATAGACGAACTTTTCCTGTTATCCGATAGTGAAAATTCTTAAGTTCATAGTGTATGTCATTTCTTTTAAATAAACATGATTTAGGTACATGTAAATCTAATTCTTGCATGCTTATCTTTTCCTTATTTCTAAATCTATCATTTCCGGCGTATAACGCTCACCCATAAATTTCTACTTTATATTTTGTATTAATAGTGCGCGTTATACGCCGGAATATACGGTACTTATAAATACTGCATTTGAAATACAAAATTTTGAAACGTCTGAAATTTTCTGTTTTGGATAAGACATTCAAATGTGAAACAACGGCCTGAGTTAAAAGCAACAATATCTTAAGAATCCTTGCTGTGTAAAAATTTGTATATTTTCATGCAAAGTAACTTTTTGACGAAAAGATTTCTTACTCGGGTTTTCGATATGTATAACGTGAAGACAAATCTGTTTCTGGTAAAAAGCATTGCATGAAGACATCCCTTCTACTAGGCTGATACCCACCAGCGGCCGAGCGGTAAAGTCGCTGAACACTGGTAGTTCGGCCCGAGGTTCGAATCTCGCAAACGGACTGGCTGCATGGGCGTTTTCGTGGTTTTCCCCATGTGTAACGTGTATACGAGCCAGTTTCCCTTAGAAAGTCCACCACGAAGGCATCCCTCCTTTAGGCAGATAGCCTCGCGTGCTTTGCCGTAATTGAATAACCTAACCTAACCTAACCGAAGATGCTTTCGGCTTAAGTTTTTCTTTGCAGTTTATTTGCATAAAATATTTTGCATATCAATACAGCATAAATAACAGCATTTTACATCGTATTATTAGTTATTTATGTGATTAGTGCTAAACTCAATAAGCATGTGCAGTATTCTAAAATTTTAATTTATTTCATAACTACTCACCTATTTAAAGCAAGCATTTTGACGACTTCATGAAATAATCTAGGATTATAACGATGCTCGTTTATTTCATTTATTAACTGTTTGCATTTTGCATTATAGTGTTGAATGCTTTGAAAATGTCAAAGACGCAATGTTCTATTGAACCCAAAATTCAAGTTTCCGTAGTTAAGTAAGTGGTTTTCTTAGAGAGAAGTTGCTTTAGTTTTGATAAATCTTCCACGCTAAGATGCATTTTGTGGTATCTCAATACTTGTTTCGCAGTACCGAGTGTAGGAAGTCCCAGTCAAGTAAGATAGTTATATTTTCTTCCTGCCATTTTTAGCTGTAATAATTAACATAATAAAAGTAGTTCACCCAGTGAGCTGAACTCTATTTTGCATAAAATTGTCTTCCCGGTGACGCATAACGTCATAGGAAATTTTTTTGTAGTATTTTAAAAGTATACGTGATGGAACTTTAAAAGAATTCATTTTTCAGAAGGTTTCCACAATTTTGACTTCTAATGTTTATCTGTGAATGCTTCATTTTGCATTTTCAAAGAACTCTAAATGTCAGCCATCTCCAAAATCCGTGTACTGTAATATAGATAAATTCTTTCAGTTTGTGTTGCTGCAAGTTAACAGTACTTTCTTTCTGTTTCAGGCTTTAATTCTAGTTTGCAAAAAAAGTGTCTTCGTAATACAATTTTTAGTGAGAAAAATTTGCTAAGATATGACAAATTATAAATTAAGGAACGTACATGAAACTTTTTTAGTCTCTAACAAATATGAAAGTATTTTAGTATTTTCACAAATAACTGACCTCTAAGAGGATGTCTTATTTCGTAGCGTCGCTTATTAATAATTTTGTACTGAAAGTGCTAGTACATAAGAAGATAGTAATAATAAATATTTCTTACTTGATTTAACAGTAGTTGAAGTTGGCGAAATAAAAACGACTGAGGCGTGGTTTTCAGTTCCTCCCTAAACTCTCAGTGAAATCACCTCTAAGTCAAACGTGAGTTTGTGGTACAGTTCCCTGGGCTAATGTACTACTTTATGACTTATCGCTTGCGTTTTTATTATTTTGTATGCATCATCATCAAGAAAGAGAATAAAATAATGAATTCTATTTTTGCTTGCTGAGAAATATCTCCAGAAAAGGGTACATTTTTAAAGACATTTAACTGCTTAAATTTTTTTTTATTTATTTATTATTATTTTTAATATTCTTTAATACTAAAAAATAATAGTTCTAATAATACTAAAAAATTTTATCCGCTTCTCTACCATCCGCGCTATAGGCTAGCGTTGTAATGGGTTCACGTATCGAATTTAAATAGGCATCATATTATTTAAGCTGTAATTTTGTGTGGAAGGGGACAGCATTTCATTCAAAATAGCACCATATTCAGAAGAGCAACGAGCAAAAATTTGGATTGCAGAGTTTACACTGATATTTCTTCTCATCGATCCTAAATGAAGAATAAACTTATTTCGACGCCAATTTTATGAGGCGTTTTCGTCATTAGATGTGGTATAAGCCAAACAAAAACTAAACAAGAAAATAATTAACTAATCAGTAGACGCTGAAGACTTCACTTTCACTTTTGCCCCCTACTAGTAATTGAAAGATTTTTAAATAGTAAGCGTGTTGCCAGATCATGCGATTTTTCGCAAATTTGCGACTTTTGACAAACTTGTGCTAATAAAATTTTAGTATTTACAATTTTGCGAAATTTTTGTGACCTCCATCATTTCCTTATGCTATGTTTTGCGACGTAAAGGTTTTTTTTAATATATCGTAAAATGCTTACATGTTAAAATAATGTATCAATTAAAAATAATTTATATTTAAAAAAAAGTTTATTTAGGCTTATATAGAAGTTAGCATCTGGCAGTCATTGTGGGCTTTCCTTTGCAAAGCTGTACAACTTTACGCTAGTATAACGAGAATGGGATAGGGGGATGGGAGAAAAAACTGCTTCTTAAAAAACTTGGACCTCTCACCTTCCCCCCTCATCCCCCGTATGTTTTGTTTTTATGTCAGTTCACCCTCCCCCAGTTCTATGGTGATAACGAATCGAACAAAAGAACTTGCAGCTTGGGTGCCATATATTGGGTACCCAAACAAAGAAAGATATGAAATTCATTCTCCTGATTATAATACTGCTAAGTACTAAGCAATGGAAATGAATTAAAAATCAAAGTAAAGGCCTTTTTCTAAATAACAATACAAATAAATTTAACAGTGAAAGGAGTAATCAGATTCTGAAATAAGCCAGCCAGCCAGAATGGAAAACTCACTGAAAAACATTCCTCAATTAATATGTTGGCAATTAAGCAAAAATAAATAAATAAATAAAAATCAAAAACAAAATTAACTGCCAACTTAAAATATTTAGTACAAAAGCGCTAACAATCTAAACGCGAATCTCTTAAGAATGAATATGCACAAATTAATTTTAAAATAAGACCTAAATTGAATGAGAATTAATTTAAAAAGACAATTGAAACAATTGAAAATGAGCAATATATTTTTAAGTTTCGTTAAAGCTAAGATATGTAATTAAAACGCATACGTAATTAAGAATCGAATACAGTTTGCAACTTACAGAACCAATAGACAGTAAATTTGTGATGTCAGAGGTCATGTGAGCATTCATAACTATGACGTCAGAAAAAATTATGTGATCTCTAACGTCATTTGCGACTTTTTGCGATTTTTTTAGTCTTCTTTTGCTACTTTAGATAAAAAATTTCTGGCAACACTGATCGTAAGTTAAATAAATAACTTAAAATAAAGCTAGAGGGGGAAAAAAAGTATATGCGTGATGCTGTCAGTATACGTCGAAGATATGAAAATAATATCAAGTATCATTTTAAGTCTACATTTACTATCAACATTAGAATCACAGTCATGTAATGTATTAAAAACTAAATATAGCTCCTTTTTTTTTCTGAATCTTTTATTTCTTCAAAATACATGTCTTGCATTTGGGATAATTATTGAGGGTTTGGTTTGGTTTAATTGATTATTGCAAAACACTTGTGAGGTATTTTCTCCCTCCGTTCTGCATGCCTTCGTGGTGTAATGGTAGTACACTCGGCGCGTATTCGACAGGTCCAGGTTCGAGTCCCGCCGAGGGCATTGCTCATTTTTCTCGTCTGCTTCATAATAACCTCATGTCTGTACAGTGGCACCCGAACTAAAAAGGTGGTGGATGATGATGCTTCACCGCCAGTATTAGAGTCACCTAATCGCAGCGGCCCTTACTTCGTCATTTTGATTTTATCGACCATTTTCCACTGATATATGATACATCAAATGTTATGACAACATTGTTACTAACACCTTATAAAGGGTAGAAATGATGCAGTTTCTGATAACCAACATACTGATTATAAATAGTTATCTGAAGCACAATTTCAGAACTCCGAAATTCAGAATTCTCTTCCTCAATCTTGGACAGTTTTTAAGCTAGAAAAACATAATTTTCCTTTAGAAGATGTTACTCTTTACTGCAATATGACACAGATATGCCTCATGCGTTCATTCCTGAATCTTTGTGTCTAACATTTTTCAGAAGATTCACTTTCTTTCTCATGCTGGCATTTTAGCCTCAACAAAACTAATCACTAAGCGATATTATTTTCTCCCTCCTTTCTGCATGCCTTCGTGGTGTAACGGTAGTACACTCGGCATGCATTCGAGAGGTCCAGGTTCGAGTCCCGGCTTGGGCATTGCACATTTTTCACATCTCATACGTAATATAACCTAATGTCTCTACACGCTCAACGGCTATCTGCGTAAGTGGAGAGATGCTTTTGTGGAGGCATTTCTAAGGAAAACTAGCTCGTATACACGTTTTACATGGGGAAAGTTACGAAAATGCCCATGCAGCCAACCCGTTCGCCTGGAATCGAACCCAGGTCGGAACTACCAGTGTTTAGCGATTTTACCTCTCGGCCATTTGTGGACGATAATTGTTGAAGATGTAATTACATATTTAGTGTGCTGTTGTTATGATTAGTACTGTTGCGAGTTATGGTTCGCGCTGTCTCTTTAATAATCACTGCGGATTAACAAGAAGAAATTCACAATTTATTATAAATAGTAATGACATGCAGCAAATAAATATCTGATAGCAGGATAAGGAGAACACGCATAATAAGCAATTTAAACATTTACCGATACGAGAAATATCGTAAACTGTTAAAAATCATTCTCAGAGTAAACTCTAAAAACGCAATTGAGAAAACTCTTTTAAACGTAGTCTCAGAGTTAATAAACAACTGAGGCGCCTTACGAGTACACATATAATACTTTATTGCTTGTCTGTTATGCGAAGCGCAGTTTTCCTGGCTCGGATGAAATTTGGGTCTTTCGGCGCTTGACAATGAATGTTTCTTGGTGGTGAATTCCGTATGAACGGAAGCTTGAATAGCTAACGCGCCTTACATCGGAGGCCTGTTTATATCGTGTTGTACGGACGTCTGAAAATTTATGGAAAAGTCGTTCGTAGAGCTTCCAGAAAGTTTTTAAGCTGGCGAGAAATCTAGAGATATTTTCAGCCTGACGACCAAAAACTGTCACCAAGACTCGTTAGGAAAGCCCACATTTCGTCTTCCGCTTGAGCTATTTTTACAATTTAAACGTTGCTGGATTAAAAATTGAAATATTTATAGTTTTATATAAGAAATAAATACATATATACAGAACATATATTCAGAAATTCAAATATAGGCAAAATAAACCCTAAAATAATTATCCTGTAAGCAACAAATAATTAACTAAATAAAAAATACACAGTTATTATAAGAGTACATGAAAAAGCAATACAATCAAAAGAATTTAAATATTTACTCACATTTACAACAGTGCTTTAACTTAATTATACTTCATTATTCAACTTATGTAACCATTTCTTTCCCAGCATTATGAGCCAGTATTACCTTTCTTGTTATATTGTATTCCGTTAGTTTTTGTTTAGGTATCTAATCACTTTATTAATGCATGTGATTGTACTCTTCAATCATATCAAATGATAAGGTAATCTTAAGCGACATTCTCTGTCTTTTGAAAAGATAAATTAATCGAGATTCGTATCTACCGAACGCAGAAAAGTTAACCTTACAATTTCTTTCAGTCATTCAGAAGCAGAGCGTTGCTTTCAATCATTTTTAAAGCCACCGTTCTTGAGACATATTTGCAAAAGTATAATATCGTGCAGATTACTAAATAAATAATATAAATAATAATAAAAAATTATTTTTATATTATTTAATTTTGTTTTTAAAAGTATATTTATTTTTGTGTTTTTATTTTTATGTTACGCCCAAGGGGCCGGTTTTTTAACTTTTTTGTGTTACCTTTATTTATCGAATTTTCTTCGCACTTAAACCATAAAATTCAGTTCAACAGCAGTATCACAAAATATTTAAAAAAGCCTATCTTTAGAATTTCCGATACACAGTCTCTCGCGCTGGAGATAAATTCCCCCTCCCGTACAGTGTTACCAATGCTCGCTATAAAATCGTTGTGTTTCTTAATCAAAAACTCATAAATGCTTTACTAAATATAGAAAAGATAATAGAACAAATTCCAAATTTGGGCTTCTAGATGCCCATATTCGGATGGAGACGTACGTTATTCAAAATTTGGCGGCTCTATGTAGCGTTCTTTTATCACAATGCGAGAAACATACATACATACATACATGCATTTATACAGGTTCTTTATTATTTAATTTCTTTAAATATAATACAGAGCTCTAATATTTGGTGGCAACAATTTTAAAGGCTGCCAGGGCTGTGTGTTCAGTGCATATTCTTGGCAAACATCTTCGTGAAACTCCTTAAGTCCTCATCTTGAACAGGGAGCTGATTGCAGCTATGTTCTGTGGTAGAATACTGTGATTCAGTGGTAGAAGAACTGCACTTGAAAGGGATTTAAAATCCTCTTTTATTAAATCATTATTATTTACAAACCACTTCCCAACTCGGGAGGGATACAGAAAGTAAAGACCACACTTGGGTCTAAAATGAACAATCAAATAATTTAAACTAAAACTAATTAGAAATTGAACAGTCGTCGCTCACAGAGCTATAACGTGAGGTTGGCCTCTAAACTAAATAGTGCGTAGCAAGATTTACTAATACTGGCGCACTTGGATTTATTTCAATAAGCAATTACATAAAAGCACTATGGCTTAGAATTTAAATGCTAGCTAGTCAGGCGAGCGTCGAATAGAGTGACCGTGATCTGAGACTAAAAGCTCTCTCACACTGAGAGGTTTCTACCTTTCGTTTAAATAGAACTTGGCTCCACTTCGAATTAGCATAAAGCTGAAAACGCGCGCTTCTTCTAACGGGAAGTTGAAAATGAGAAGGGATAGAAAGATTTAAATTAAAATAAAACTTTGTTAGTTTAACTAAAACCTTACAAGGCGATGCGCCGTTTATAGTGAATCAACGCAAAATACCAAACCGAAATTAATAGACCTTTGGGCTAGTAAAAAATGTCCTCTATTCAAGTTATTTAAAGACATTTAATATTGTGAAGAAGAGTCTTTATTTCCATTTATTGTAGCAAATACGGATGAACAGTTTCTCTTTTTAGGGGATGGGGGATAAAGTATTTTTATGCCCAACAGTGGGTATACATTCCACATAATGAAACTGCAAGGTACTTATGAAACAGTATATCTAAATCGGTATTTATTTTTTGGTAGAGGTTAATCTGTTATGGTTACATATCTATAATATTATTCTACAAAACTTCCTTTTTTAAAAAATAGTTCTCTAAAATACTTTAATAGATTATAGCCATTAAAACATTTATGTATTTTTTTACACGTATTCGAAGAGCTATTTTTCTTTAACTGCTATTCACATTTGTAATTAGGATTAGGATGAAGTGTTGTACATTTGCTTAACTTTTTGCTTCAACAATGTTGACCGCATTCTGTTTAAGCACTCCTCGCAATCAATTATATATTTAACATTTTGGTATTTTTTATGTTGCCAATATGTCTGTTTACATAGCGCTTCGAAACGGATTGATATTATAAGCCAGGAAACTGGTTGTTAACTAAAAATAGTTTATAATGATCATGATGTTTCATTGCTTTTGTAGTATAGCTTTTAGGTGCATTTGCGAATGCTTCTGTAAAAAGTTACGTACGCCCAAGCTTTAGAAATTTTAGCTGTATTAATGTAGCATTTAGCGTAAAAATGATTGCAGCTGTGTATTAGCTGGTTTTTTTTTTTTTAGTGCTTCCATTCCTCTTGTAGCATTTATGAGCAATTTACGTTTAATACATTTTTGCGTTTTCTTATCCTTCAGTTCCTTCCGGCTTATCCCATCCTACATGGCAGATCCAGCAGAATTGCTTCAGTTCGGACCACCAGATCGCCTGAGTGTGGCGTCATCTGCTCGCTCCTCCCTCCCGTCAATCATCGGAGAAGGGGAAGAAGGAGGGGGAGAAGACACCTGGTCCCAGAGTGTGATTGGTGATGCTGTCAATAACATGAAATCAGAAGAAATTAACTGGAAGGAACGTTACCTGGAACTTGAGATGACTCTAGACAAATTTCGGATTCAAGCTGCAAAAGTTCGCGACGTGCTGAAAAATAAGGTGAGATTTGCTTTGTTTTCCTTCAAAGAATGAAACAAAAGACGGAATAATCTTAACCCCAGTTCTCAGAAAGAAATGCACATCTCATTTGAGATTGAATGCAATTAATTTGTATGATTATTAATTGTAATTTTATTTATTAATAGTGAGTTGAACTTGAATAGCCCCCCCTTTTTTCCCCTTTTACTCCAAATACTCTTTTTAGGAGAAGCATGGTAATGGCGTAATAAAAAATTTTTAAACGGGGAACACATTTTTTTTCAAGTATTTCATAACATTACAATAACATAGCTTTGCTTTAAAACGTTTTTGGTAACAATCAGTTATACATTTACGCGTACTTAAGAAACCATTTATTATTTATAATGTTCTTTTGCTGTGTATTTCCAATGAGCCGTGGATTATTTAAGTAGCATGAGCAAGTTTTGCTAATATCTAAAGACTTCACTGAAATGCCAATAAATGTTTTTGTCAATATGAGTTTTAAATTTTTTTTTCTTGATTTGGGCCGCTCTCTGTTCGTGTTTCATCTGTACTGATTGTCAATAAGTTTATTTATTAGACTTCTATGCCGTTACATGTGGGGTTACGCAGTTTTTGTCCTGATGCCTAGAAACATGAACTTGTTCACTTAGGTCTCATAAGTAGGTCTTTTTAGTGTAACGAAGCGAGTTCAAAAACAGATCAACCTTATTTCGGACGTCCTGTGCAAAATGGAAGATAGCATTAGCTAAATGCAGCTGCAGTTGTGAAAAAAGGTAGAAGATCGAAGGAGGCGATTTCGAGGCTGTATGGTGGGTGTGGCAAAAGATCAAATTCGAGTCCATACAGAGTCCAACCGCTGAATGCGGACACATGTTGTCTTGCATTATCTTGATGGAACATAACCTTCGACGTTTTTCCTTGATAGCACCGTCAACACGGACTAACATCTCGCTGTACGCCTTACTGTCTAGGGTTTTACCTTTTTCCAGATACTCTTTGCGGTTAATACCATGGCAATACCAGCAGAACAAAACATGACCTTTTTGTTAGTCAAATTGGGCTTTGCGACGCTGCCGGCGGTCTTACCAGGCGCAAACCAACCCTCTTTTCGGCCTATGTTGTTGAAGTAAATCCACTTTTCATCACAAATAATGATCCGGTCCAGAATTTTGCCCTTGCGTTGATATTTGAGCAGATAAGTGCAGGCCAGAACACGTCTGTCCTTATCTGCTTGAGTCAGCTCATGCGGCACCCAGCGATTGAACTCGTACGTCAATTTTATGCGATGCATAACGCGATTAATGGACATTGGCACTAACGTCTAACTCCTTAGCAAGCTGTCGAATGGTTGCATACTGATCTTCTTCCACATGTTCTCGCAGGCGGGCCTCATCAACTTCAGTAGGCAGGCCAGAGCGCTTTGCTTTTTGAGTGTCATAGTTCTTGTTTTTGAACTTTCGGTACCAAACCTGCACAGTGTCATATGATATAACATTAGCACCTAAAGTTGTAAACATGATTTGGTAGCTGATATTTTGCAACAGAACAGGAAGTAAATGATATGGTTCTAATCTGGTAACATGATAGATCTATTTCAGACACCTTAATGATAACGATATTTTTTTGCAAATTTCAAAACACAGTCTTCTAACACAGTCTCTTTCCTTCAAATGCCAAAAGTCGTTTGACAAAATATGATTAAACGCGAACTGTTTGCGCAGACGATATTTGCGGTGGCCGGAAACTCGTTTTTAAAACTCAATATTTATTATTTTTTGAAAAAAAAATTAACCCAAATAATATGTAACATACTATTTTTATTTCTGAATAATGCAAATTACATATGTTTAGTCTTATCTCTAATTTTATAATAATAACAATAACGTTATTGCCAACACCGCAGCCCGTTTGAAACCTAAACCCTTGCTACAAATTTTTTCACTAATCTGAAAATTCGTCAAATTGCACTTCTGAGACCATTTGTAGCCGCTATGCTTTTGAATTGTGTCATATTTTGTGTGTTTATTAGCTATAACTGTATATTTATATACATATTTTTAAATCGCTGTTTATAAATTTATTAGTGGTTACTTTTTAAACAGAAAATGAGATCTGTGTTTTTCATAACGGAAGAGGTTAATGCTTTAATTTTTTTTCGCGAACGGAAAAGTATTGTTGTTATTAGTCTTATATTCTTTATTTGCCGTGAATGGGAAGTAGGATTAAGAAATTAAATGTTAGTTAAAGTTTCGGTTCATTGAAAACCCATCGAGCGTTGCATGATTTCTCTACATTTATTCTATTCATTGATATATATATATATATATATGTCAATAAACAATAGTATATATCTATATATACACTGGTGTGCAAAACTTAAGCAACAGTGTAAAAATTTAGCAGATAGCCAGGAAATTGCAGAAAAGGAGGTCTGGAGATCAATACAATGAACACGTAAGTCAATAGAAACGTCATGCGTTTGCAAATATCAGGAACGAAACATCAGAGGCGACGTGAGCGTACACAAAACGTGTGATGTCGGCGCGAGCAGCTCAACAGTAGAATAAAAGGAAGGACGGATACGCAATTCAACATATTCGCTGCAAGTGCCAGTGAGTCAGTTCGTGAAATATGGCTAGAAGAAATCACTTGGACGACTTCACCCGTGGAAGAATGATCGGAAAGCTGGAGGAGGGGCGTACTGTCACCAGTGTAGCTGCAGAGTCGGAATCAACAAAAGTGTCGTTTTGCGCGCTTGGAAAGCGTTCCAAACCACAGGTACAGCTGTTAGAAAGGTTGGTGGTGGCCGCCCGAGGACGACATCTGCAGGGGATGACCGATATATCTTCCTGCAGTCGAAAAGAGGCCGACAGCAGTCAGCAAGCGCCATTGCTCAGCAACTCTGTACAGCAACCGGACGACAAGTGTCACGGTTTACTGTGCCCAGACGCCTTCACAAGGGGGGGGTGCCTATTCGCCCGCCGTCCTGAACGCTGCCTCCCGTTGAAAGTTGGACACCGACGCCACCATTTACAGTGGTGCAGAGAGCACAAAAACTGGACAACTGATCAATGGAGTCATGTCCTCTTTACGGATGAGAGTCGGTTCAGTACCAGAAGCGATTCTCAACGCGTTTTGATTTGGAGAGAGGTCGGGACCTGGTTTTATCCCAGTAACATCAAGGAAAGACACCGTAACGGTGGTCCTGGAGTTCTTGTCTGGGGAGGCATTATGCGAACTGAGCTCCACGTTTTCGACAGAGGGTCTGTAACCGGGGATCGCTATTGTGAGGAGGAACTGCTTCCCCATATGCGTCTGTTCCGAGGTGCCATTGATTGGCCCAGACTTAATTTTTATGGATGACAATGCAGGGCCACATCGGACTCTTGCTGTTGAGGAGCTACTGGAAAGGGAAGCTATCACTCGAATTGATTGGCCAGCGTACTCCCCAGATTTAAATCCCATCGAACATGTGTGGGATGCTTTTGGGAGACGCATTGAAGCACGCTTACATCCTCCGGAGAACACCCAACAACTTAAACAGATGCTGATTGAGGAATGGGCACTCCTATCGCAAGAAATGTTGCACCAGCTGGTTCTGAGTATGCGGAGACGGTGCGAAGCAACCATTGCAGTGAGGGGAGAGCATTTCCCATATTAAGGAACATCTGCTTGTTGTTCTTCCTCATGGATAGACAATCATGAGTCACGATACTATGCTTTTAATAAAGCTTGTGTTTGTTTGATTCCATACCGTATGTATTGTATTCCTTTTTCAGCTCCGATGCTTTCGTCATCCTTTACGTACGTAATACTCTCCTTCATTTCTGTATTTCATGTCTCTCAGTTGATTTCTCGTGGAGTTATGGCAAAAAACCCTGCTGTTGCTTAAGTTTTGCACACCAGTGTATTTTCCAATCGATTTTTTTTTTAAATTATGAGAGATAGTGAACCTTTCCGTTTTTCGAAATTTTGCCAAGCCAAAATTTCCACAGTATTCCAAAACTTTCTGTAATAATACTAAGGGAAATATTTAACCTCAAATTCTGTTCTCACTAATTTGGTCTTTCTGAAGAATTCTATTTAGAAGAATGAAGGCAGATTCAACTTTCTGATCCTGAAACTAAATTCAGAATGAAGTAATGATTGCTCAGTAGAAAATGTACAACAAATTTTAAAAGATTGCTGATTCATCCCCCGCCTCAATCTAATTATCTTACTATGTGGCTGATGGGGCGGAGGAGAAGGAGAAGAAATCGAGATTCCAGGAGAGGGGTATTTAAATGCATTTATTGTATTATGAATGCATAATGATATAGTGTCATGAATTTTTAATTGTGCGATTGATTCGTAATAATTTGAGAACATTACAGTTTGCTTATTTATCGCTAGTGTCGAGGGTAGATTATGTCTAATATCGGCTATGGATTGTTATTGAAAATAATTAAGAATGCATATTATAATCATTATATACTGTATGAGATAAAAAAGTAAATTTTTTTTATCTATGCAATTGACAACTAATCAGAAATTTGTCATAAAAGTCGCTAAGTAAAAAAGCAGAGTTATATCTCGGAATATCTAAGAAAACTTACCTCAGATGTAAAACGATTTGCCCCAAAAACATATGGGAGGGAAGATAATTAAAAACGGTTCGGGAATAGTAGTACTCTTTCAGCAGATTGAGCAGCAGCTTTTAATTTGAATAAATAATTAGAATTATATACTCTGCTGATGGACTGCATTGAAGTGCTTTTCATTATCAGAAAGTACACAGAAAGGCAAGAGTAAAACGCAACTAGGCTTTTTTAAATGTATTTTGACGTGGAATTCTGTCGTCCTTACAGATCGTCACCAGAAATGGGATTCTATTTTTAACTGAAATTCAGCGATTCTGATTTTTGTTTTTTATTTGCATTGAAAAGAACGAATCTTTCAATTGTATTTTCGGATGTAGCAGGAAATGAAATATTACTGTAGATTGTTTATCGCACTGTTACGATATCCGCTTTATCTGAATGAATTTAAAACTAAATGTGCAGAGTAAATCTAATGATAAATTACATATCTTATGAAGGGTATATTTATTTATAAATTTTTATGCATTTGCAGTAACATATTTTACAAAACATCGAAATAATTTCATCTGCAATAGCAATAATAAAACAAATTCATATTGAAACCCCATTTGAACAGCATTAATTTTCATCGTCTATTTTCCCCGTTTCCTTTTAAATAATTCAGATGCATAATTAAGCCATGATCAATGATTCCCCCCCCCAAGAATAATTTTAAGATAAGCGTTGGCGTTTGCCTTCTTAATAACAACTGGTAAACCCTAACGTGTCATATTCACAGCAAACGTGTTGTATAAATTCATCGTCTTGCATTTTCGTACACCTTTCCTCAGTAAACTTTCAAGCAAGCAAAATTAGCAACAACTTGTGTACAGTACAAATGGATCTCAGCCGTTTGTCGCCATTCAGCTAGATTAACTTCTTCCCTTCGCAGAAAGCCAAGTATTTATTATATATATCCTTTGACAGTACGGCCCGCTAGCGTGATAAATTTGCTGAACACTGGTAATTTGACCTGGGCTCTGTTCCAGGCGAACGGACAGGCTTCATGGACATTTTCGTGGTTTTTCTCATACGTGAATATCAGCCAATTTCTCTTAAAACGCCCTCCACGAAAGTATTCCCTCTCTGAGGCAAAGACCTCTAGCGTGCTTTGCCGTAATCTAACAAGCCAAACCAAACCAAACCGCTGTAAAACGATAGCACACTGTGGATGACAAGTCAGTGACTATCCACATCCAGTTTGATCTCATGAAATCGAAAATTAATGTGAGAAATGCCTTTTTATTTCATTACAATGCTTATATTAATTGTTTTTTATTTGAAAAAAAATTGTACCTAACATACGCGAAGCATTAGATGTAAATAAACAAGCAGTTCTGATAACAGGGACTCGAATAAGAGTACACCTCCATGTTGGATGAAAGCGAATCCGTTGTTCTCATATACTGGAAAATAAAAGACGGTTTATAAACGATTATTTAATTTAAGCTTTCGAATTATAGCATATTACCTCTTACAATGAAAAAGGGCACGGCTTTCTTTGCACTTAACGCTTCATATGATTATAATAGTTTCTGCGAAGCAATTCGGCTAGTATTTTTCACTTTCTGAAGCATATTTTTATTCGTTCGAGTGTTCAATCCATGACTGAAGTTTTTCTTTCTCGCAGCCAAACGAGAAAAATGCGCTGTCTGAACGATGCATTGTGTTACCAAGCAGTTATGTTTCTATGATTCGCTGTGTAGCTGTAGCTTATTTTTTTTTTATCCCTGTCATAAAACTGTTCCTGACTTTTTATAAAATGTACTGTTTAGGATCTGATGGTGTTATGAAATAAAAGAATAAAACTACTAAAAACTGATTATTATTTTTTTCCTCATTTTTTATGGAAACATGCGAAAGAGTCCTGTTAACCTGGTTTAGTTTAAAATCTGTCTGAAATTATTTGCATTACATTTAATTATTAATTTATCGAGGACGAATGATATCGCGTATTATAGCGCGTCAATATAGAATTCGCAAACTCTAGATTTTGTTGTCCTTCAAATTTCTTGCAATCTATGTATAATCATTAAGTTTTATCTATATTCTTCTTCCTCCCCTCTTTTTTTGGAATAAATAGTTGGAATTTTCATGCTCTGTTAACTGTTGAATTTACGTTATTTTGTTTTCCCCAATTCTCCCTTAATTGTTATATACATAACAAGGTTGCGTGGTAATTTATCTAATTAAAACTAGCAGCATATTTTCTTAGAATTTATAAGCAGTTTGCTGTCCAGAAAGTAACGGCGTTAATTGAAAAGTAAAAAAATATGCGACTAATTTGCAGTAAATGTATTGTATTTTAGTATGCGAACTATCAGTATCTCCCTCGATCTTTGTATCTTGTGGCCAAAAATCTAGATTGTCTAAGAAGTTTTACTGATAAGGGAAGAGATTAGGTGTATATAAAATATTCGTAGGTAACAGTACATAAATTATCTCATTCTACCGGTGTGTGCTGTCGTGGTATGTGGTAGCATATCCTTCTAACAGTTGGAAGATTCATAATTTAATTCCTGGGCAGAACATAGTTGTTTTCTCAAAAAATTCTAAAGCAAAGTTTAAAATGGTTCCTGAACTAAAATTCGTTACAATATGGATTTGGTAGACTGCGTCTTCTGTCTTTTCTTAGTAGCCATTTAAACGGGGGGGGAGAATATAAGGAATTGTCGCATATCCCCGTTCTCGTGATGTCAAGTGTTATCCAACTAGCATTTGGAAGATCCGTGATTCGAATCCCGGTGAGAGCATAGTTGTTTCCTTTATTTCTGGCTCCAAAAATTCTGAAATAGACGCTTCATCAGTAGGTATATGATATACTCATAATGTTTCTTTTCACTACCACAGCTAAAGAAGAAGGTTTTACTTAATTTTTCGAAGCTATAGTCGTGCAGGTTTACTCACGTTACGCCGATTTCTGGTACCATTATATTAGTTGTTTTAGCATTAAATACTTATTTATTTATAAAGAATATTATATTTTTATTCCTGCCGCATTTTGTACTTTGTAGCTAACTGTTATGAAGATTTTTAGAACTTATTTTGTTCTACTGACACATATTGTGAAGCGAGTATCTTTATGGTAGCATGATACAATTAGTTACATATATGAATTTTCAAAATCTTTTCGTTATTATCTCTACGAATATAATTCGTGTGAGATTATCTTCCGTTCTTTATTGGTACAGTCAAAAATTTAGAAGCTCATGTCGTCATATATATATATATATATAGTGATGATATAAATGTAATACATATATGTCATTTATGTTTAGTGTTATTATCACCTATTTCATCTTATATAGGGCTGTTCTACGTTATTTTTTGCTCATCATGTCCAATTAAACAACTTGACTAAAATGAACAGCCAGAATGCCCTTTTTCAAGAACTACTTGGATGCTTTTAAAACCTTCGCGTCTTGCAGTAGAAAATTGTCGTCTCCAATTACAGCTCTACCCTTGGGCCCCTGGACGTTGCTAAATTTGGCATTAGCTGTGCTGCTGCTCAAATTATGAGCGATGCCTGCTGCGGCAGGGTGCGATTTTGTGGCAGATGTTGTGCTACATGTTCTTATTGGGTTTCCACGCGTGAGATGAAATATAATTTCTCCCACTGTGGTTGGGGGTTCATAGCAGAGGCTAATTCATCTGCTTGCAGAAACACGAATGCATAAAAGTAGGCAGTGATGTAATGGTGCACGGCGTTAAATGAAATCGGTGGAGATGCTTTTTCTTAAACGATGCTTTAAAAGGAGGGAGCACAGAAAATATAAACTTTCTTCTAGAAGTTGGAATGACGTTCGTGATAGATACATTCATCTTAATAGTTCTTTCAAATGAATTATTTTGAGAAATTTTGAGGATTGTTTTGCATTGCTGCATTTTTCTTCACTATCTATTTAAATGCGAGGATTTATTTTCCTTATATGTCATTCCTTATCTAAAAACATTTTCTGTTATTCTATGCCGCGTTTTTGACTAACAGATAAGTAAATCCACCTGATTATGTACTTTATTTTTTATATTTCCATAACACTAATGGTAACACATGTTAACTTGGTTACAAAGTTAATTTTTTATAGCACTAACACTATCCATTGATCAGAGCCGAAATGCTGGTGGTCTTTGAAAAATTCGAAATACTAACCAGAGTATTATCCTTTTAAAGGTGTGCTAGTAAATCTTTGGAAGGGGGACAATCAAATATTTGTGAAGTACTCTGTAGCCTTGAAAAAAGGAAAACTTTAAATTTCGTTTTCTGTAAATGAAATTACGGTGTATATGGGTATTTTATATCTGTAAAATAATACATGCCTATGTTTATTGTAATCTCTATATCGGATTTTATAATCGCTTAACCTTTTTTAATTAGGGAAGAAATAAATAATTCCAGTACCTTAATTTAAAATGAACTTAAATGCTCTACCTACTTGATATGTTTGCAGTTACAGCTGTTTAAATTTTTAATTCAAGAAGAATTTCTTAAACTTGCTGTGCATTGGAGTTAACAAACAAAGCAGTATTTATTATTTAAATTTTCCCCCCGTTAAATGTTTTGACAAAAGTTAACCAATTTTAACAAAGTGCTTTTCCTCAGAACCGTTAAGGGAGTGGCAGTTATGTTCATGCTCGAATGCTAACTAATTGTTCATCGTCATTTAGACTGCAATGCAGTTTAAATCTAATTAAACGTATCTCAGAAAATATATAGTTGTCGTTGGACTTCTGCGAGTGACATTTGATATCCATTTATCTTTAGTATAATTGTTTCATTTATTATTCATATCGTTCATTCTTAGGTTTTTATGTTATATCTCTAGGATAATAATAATTAGTAGAAAAGTGTGAGGACATTAGCATATGTCATTTTTTGTTTGTTGCACTTCGTATGCTGAATTAAAAAATTAAAATTATTATTATTGATATCGTGTAAAAATATTATGTCCTATTATATAAGAGTTGCTTTTCTTTTTCTAAAAGCGAGCAATGGCAACACTTTATGGGGGGGGGACCTTTTTATCTTCAGCGCGTGGAACTGTGTTTCGGAAATTCTTAAGATATGCTCATTTTAAAATTATTTTGCGATATTGCTGTCGAACTGAATTTTATGGTTTAAGTGCGAAGAACATGATATTTAATAAATAAAGGTAATACATAAAACGTTAAAAAAGCACCCCTTTGGACTTAATTTAAAATCTGAAACATTTCAGTTTTTTATTTATTTATTTATATTTTTTTTAAACCATGTAATGGCTGCGTGGAGAATTTTCTGGCTCGTATACACGTTACACACGGGAAAAAACTCCAAACCTCCCATGCGGCCAGTCCATTCGCCGGGCTTCGAACCCTGGACCGAACTACCGATGTTCAGCGAACTGACAGTGCTCGTTCGCTGGTGGGGCGAGTGTCATCACTGACTCAGTATTTAAAAATTTTTAACAAGCGTGTTTCATCCCGATTTCATTCCCAGCCGGAAATAAACTGATCGCATGTTCATCTGGGAAACCCCAGTCCACATGTAAAATTAGTATTTTCTTGAGCATTTCAAAGACATTTCGCTTTTAATCAGATAGCGCTTGCGACCTTTGGTACTGCTTCCCTATCTCCTTTCATCATGAAAAAATATATATGAAGAGAAGGTATGTTTTCAAACATATTTTGCAAGGGGTTATTTACCTTACTCTGTTTCATGATAATATGTAAATTTGCTTTTGCTGGAAATGAATATTTTATGAAGATTTTTCTGTATGCGTTGGTATTCTTGTTTAATTTCTTATTGCTGGTTATTTAACGATGTTGCTGGTTTTTTCACGACATCAATAACAGACATTTCGTTACTGTACCGTATATGCTACAGTTCAACTTTTTATCATTTACATGTAATTAATTATCAGAATAGAAACGCCTACTTTCATCTAATATTCATTTGTTGTGCAGAGAATGTTTTCGACACAAATGTCTAGAAACTATTTCGTAAGTTCAAACATGTCTAGTCTTTGTTGACATACACAGTCCAGTCACATTAATGTGACCATCTGTCAAAAGCCAGAATAACCACCTTTCGCAGAGCGGACTGCTGCGAGACATGCAGGAAGAGAGTCACATAGGTCCCTGAAGGTGTTCTCTGGGATGTTGAGCCATGCCGACTCTAATGCCGTGGCCAGCTGCGCTAGATTACGCGGTTGAGGATCCATGGCGCGAACAACTCGATCGAGATGGTCCCACAGATGCTCGATTGGGTTTAAGTCAGGTGAGTTTGCTGGCCAGGGGAGGACGGTAAACTCATCCTGGTGCTCTTCGAACCACGCACGTACACTGGCAGCTGTATGGCACCTCGCATTGTCCTGCTGGAAGATGCCATCATCCTGAGGAAAAACAATGCCCATGTAGGGGTGAACATGGTCCGCAAGGATAGATGCGTACTTGTATTGATCCATTGTGCCTTCCACAATGATCAGTGAACCTAGAGAATGCCAGGAAAACATTCCCCAGACCATAATGCTCCCGCCTCCAGCTTGGACCGTTCCGGCAATGGTTGCAGGGTGGTTCCTTTCAGAGGTTTCACGCCTTATACGCCAACGTCCATCTGTCCGATGGAGCATAAAACGCGATTCATCCGAAAACGCAACCTGTCGCCACTCAGTGGACGTCCAGCTGCTGTACTGGCGTGCAAATTCTAGCCTTCGCCGTCGATGAACAGCAGTCAGCATAGGTGCACGAACCAGGCGTCTGCTTCGGAGGCCCAGACGCAGCAATGTTCGCTGAATAGTACTTTGGGAGACACTTTTGGTAGCCCCTTGGTTCATTTTGGTGGTCAGTTGCTCAACGGTAGCCCGTCTATCTGCCCGAACGCATCTCCGCAACCGTCGTTCGCCTCTGTCATCTATGGCCCGTGGTGCACCACATTTGCCACGTCGCTGATTTTGGACAGTCCCATTTTGCCATGCACGGTACACTTTTACCACGGCGGCACGCGAACAGTTCACAAACTCAGCCGTTTCGGAAATGCTTCCACCCTTGGCCTGAAAGCCAATGATCATGCCCTTTTGGAAGTCGGATAAATCGCTTCGTTTCTGCATTACGCCAACGATTGAAATGTTTTCCGAAGCCCTCACACACCCTTTATATACGCTCAACTGCACTGTGCTGCCACCTGCCTTCTGTGATTGGTTATTTAACTCTGACATGGAAAGTACGTGGTGGTCACATTAATGTGACTGGACTGTGTATATACTTTCCTCTGTTCTCTGACGTCGCCAATTACATTACTCAGTATTGCATTTGTTGATTTTGGCATTTATTTTCTGCCATAGTACTTGGGCGCTGCCACATGGATAGTTGATTAATGAAATCGCTCCCATCATCTTGTACTTAGTCATCTTCTCTCTTCTAGAAGTATCATTCTGTGTTGCTGCAACCCGTTTTCATTCTGCTGTGGATCAAAAGGAGGTGAAGTTTCTCTTCAGTTATTAATTCCACGTGGTTCAATAATTTGTAAATTATGTTATTAAGAGAAAGTCACCTCTCCCGTTATTTCACATTCACGACCTCCTTCTCGGTAAGGGATAATTTTTTCTACCTCTTCCATTGTGTGGATTAAAACGTTTCTTTTGTTTTCTCTGAGTGGTCTGCCAGTAGTCGAGTATTTAAGAATGCTGAGTACTGGTAGTTCGACACGAGTTTAAAGCCCTTGATCAAGCTGGCTGCATGGATATTTTCATGATTTCTCCCATGTGCGATACAAAACAGTTTTCTTTAAAAAGTACTCTACGAAACCATTCCTACTTTTAGCATACAGCTTTCGTGTGCTTTGTCTATTCAAATAAGCAAACAGCATTTCAAGTGATTCGTTCGTGAGACTATAACACTACTATAAGAACTGTTAAGTTCACTGCTGCTTGCTAGTTTCATGTTTTGAGCTTTAAGTAAGGAAAACGTTTAAACTGGAATGACTCAATATCTCCAGTTCTGTTAATTTAGGGAAAGTCAGGCTGTTAAAAATCTCAAATTATCAATAATTGCAGTAAAAGTTCTTCTTGGTTTTTTATATTTAAGGACAGTATTTCTCAATTAGAGGTTTATATCATTTTAAATTAGAGTATACTTTGGTGTTTGCAAATAATGATTGCAAATGTATATTTGGAATTTATTTACAGCAGAGATAAATTTCTTAAATTATGTGTCACATTCTCTGTTACTGTGTTTTAAATTTTATCTGCAGTTATTTACTTTTGTTTTGTGGAGAAATTTTGGAGATGTTATTCTTATTTCTCTTAGTGGTTCAATACAAATTTCAGAAGTGTCATGAAAATCAAAAGATGAAATTTTAAGCAAAGAATAAATGAGGATTTATCAACCGTATTTTAATTCTTTAAATATAATGTAGCCGTTTTATTTTAATTTGATTGCTGTAGAAAATGGACCAAGTATACTTAACAGGATACGTTTTAAGGTTATCCTTCTTGGACATCGATTCTGAACCTGGATATTTATCGATTTAAGGTTCGAGACTGTATTTTCTTATAGCTGTTACCAAGGGTACTTTGAATATGCAAGAAACAATTCTAAATGGAGCTAGTAATGAATTTCAAAACACTTCCGGTCAACACTTAATATGCTTTTTATGTGGGAGGTTGAAGATTCAAATCTCGTAGCTACAATTTCTTTCGCTGTTAATCGAGGTCCTCCTTTTATTTTTCTACAAGATGCAATATTTTTCAGATTTTTTTTGTGGATTGTTTTTGTAACGTAACTGTATCTGTCTATACGTCTTTAAAAAGAGACGTATAGACAGATATAGTTACGTTAATCGTACAGTGTTAGCTGATCCTAAATAATTATCGAACTGAAATAAAAAC
>KK113668.1:635052-691664 GCA_000611955.2 Stegodyphus mimosarum | reverse complement strand
TTTTTTTTTTTTTTTTTTTTTAAAGTTTGGAAGATTAATGAGATTCTATTACCGAAGAGAGTGGTTGTCTTTCTTAGGCGAGTTGCTCCTATAAAGATATCCCTCTATAAATATATATATATATTATTTCCAATGGCTAAGCAAAAAGTTACAAAGAACAAAAAGTCATTGCCTAAGAAGCGCTCTTGCCTCTCAGTATCTCGACTTTTCTGTAAGACCACTAAGAGCCCCACATCGAAGCAGGTGGTCCCTGTCCATTTTTTCTCCAAAATTGCAAAGTGGGCAAATAAGATCGTTTGAAATGCCTATGCGGTGCAGGTGAAGGCAAGGCAATCATGTCCTGTAGACAAACGGAAAGCTGCAAATGCAATACGTCTTGGATTATCGGGAATAAGAGAAGGACTTATCATTCTCCAACTTTTCAAGGCTGTACGAGTCTGAAGATCTCGTAAGGTATTAGATGTAAATAAACTTTTTAAAAACAATTTAATCCTCCAATAAGAAACGGCTGTATTTGGATGTTGTAGTAAGTTGGCATCTCGTTTTGCAAGTAAGTCCGCTTGTTCATTGCCCCAAAGGCGACAACGGCCAGGCACCCACTTCAGGACGATTTGTTTCCCCTTTAAAGTGAGAGTTCTCAGGAATTCGTGGCATTGCAAAATTTCAGGTGTTAATGAGTGTTCAACAGAGCTAATTGATTGAATGGGTGCTTGAGAATCAGAAAAAATGACTGCCTTTGCAAACTTGTAATGAAAAGCTATTAATTGCTGTAGGACTAAACAGATGGCTACTACTTCGCCATCAAAGGAGGTACCAAGGTATCCTGCAGGGGCGTATAATGAAAAGAGATTCGAAAAGACACCAGCCCCAACCTTAAAATGACAGTCAAACTGAGAACCACCAGTAAAAATGTGCAGCCAATGAATAGGTGGATATGTAGTCGCAATGGTCTCCAAAGCGAGACATTTCAAAACGCTTGGTGCAACATCTCTCTTTCTATAGATGGTTTCCACTAGGTCTAGCCTTACTTCGACATTAATCACCTCCAAAGGGCTTTTGGTTGTCAAGAGAGGTTGTATAGTACCTGGAATCTCAAGATCTTTTTGAATAAATCGATCTTGGGTTTTTAATTTCCTGGGCTTCACTATGTAGTCCTCCAGTAGAGGTCCTCCATTCGCAGTAGCATTTCATGGAGAATCAAGGCTCTCATTTTCATAATATCTTGGAAGGGTTTATTTCCTGTCAACAATAACATCGCATCGATAGGAGTGGACTTCACAGCTCCTGTAATCAAGCGAAGAGCTTGGTTTTGTATCACTTCAAGTTTATTCATCACCGATTGTGGGGCAGTGATGAGAGCTTCACAACAATACGTCATTAAAGGCAGGATATAAGTATTAAATGTAATGTTAAGAGTGGACCGAGCGCACCCCCAAATACATCCTGCTAGACGCTTTAAAATACTAAGTCTATTTGAAACACGTTAAGCTGCTCAGCATGAAGCTTCCAACTTAATTTATTATTAAAAGTCATTACCAGATTAGTAAAGTTCTCCGTATTGGTAATCAAAGTATCTTGGTACTTTAACTCTGGGCGAGAAAATGGGTTAGAGAAAAAGATTGTATAGCAGTCTTTTCCAAATTTACAGTCATATTATTTTCTTCACACCAATTCGTGGACACCTGCAGGGCCTTATTTAATCGGCTTTCAATAAGGTTTTTTGCACCGTGTTTTGGAGCCTCGGTCCAAATTACCAAATCACCAGCAAATAGTAGACAACTAATACCAGGTGTTGATTTAAGAGAAGAAATTAGATCGTTGATATATATATATATATTAAATAAGGTGCAGCTACTAACTGCTCCCTGAGGAAGCCCAGTTTGTAAATTATAACATTTGGAGAAGGAATCTTCAAATTTTACCCTGCATGTCCTCTGGCTTGTGAAAGACCTAATACAATTTAGATGAAACACCAATATTGAAGAGCTTTTGGTAGAGCTTTTCCTACAGACAGAATCATAAGCCCTTTAAAGGCAACATAAACAGCTGTCAAAATGTTTCTGTCATCCAAAGCATCCTTAATAAATTGGCTGAATTTTGTCACCTGGTCACACGTTGACCTGTTCCTTCGGAAACCAGCCTATTCTACATCTAGAATGCTATAATCCTCAAGATACCAGTCCAAACGGTTTACCACAAGTCTTTCCATAATTTTCGCAAGAATACTCGTAAGCGAGATGGCCTTATAGCTGTTCAGCTCTCCAGGGTTCTTATTTTTCTTTAGGACTGGGATAATAATAGCTCTTCTCCAATGCGCCGGGATCTGACCTGATTCCCATACTTGATTAAAGACATTCAATACTGTTTTTCTTGCGTCTTTGCTCAAATGGATAAGAAACTCTGTATGGATATAATCCACACCAGGAGATTTCTTCATTTTAAGACGTTGGAGTGCGAGTTCCAGTTCTTGTGCACTAAAGGGAGCTTCAAAAATAGCCTCCCACTTAAGTTCTTCCCGAGCATTCTGCATTTTTATTAACCTTTTAGATTCAACTTTGATCTTCCTTGACATTTCTCTTGCATATTTTCCTTTTCGCTGTAACTGGGAATAGAACTGTCCAAAGGCGTTTGCAATGCCCTTATCCGAAGACAGCAATTTATTTCCAACGGAAATTGGATTCTTCCTAGACGAGGGTTTACGATTTTGGATGTTAGAAATAAACTTAAAAATTTTTTAACTATCCTTTTTATAATCAATGTGTGAAATAAAGTCGTCAAAGAATTGACATTTGGCTTCTAATACGGCTTTTTTTACTAAGGAAGCATGCTTTCGCCATGCAACGACATCAGACTGCCTTTTAGTGAGCTCAGCTTTTCTTCGGAGTCGATTCCGTTTCTCTTTATGTTCTTCCAATTTAGAAGACCAGAACCACTTATAGCCTCTGATTCTGCCGCGTGGTATGCATGCCTTAGCACAAAACAAGATTGCCTTTGTTAAGTTGTTAGTAAGTTTTTCAGGAAGAAGAGAATGATTGAAATTCGCTTCCCCGAGTTCTGTATAAGTCATTTCTTCAAACTGGACCCAATTTGCTTTTTTAAAGTTCCAGGATTTCTTTAAACTTGACTTAAAGCGGCCTGCTGGGTGGCGGAAATTAATAGAAGCCATGACTTGCCTGTGTCCTGAACCTGGATCCTTCAAAACCGTCCGTTCAGTAGAAACACAAATGTCAGATGATACACATAACAAGTCTGGTAAACTACCCGAACCGTTATAACGGATGTAAGTCGGTGGGTCATCGGGTTTAAAAATAAGCTCAAAAGAATTGGAATTTAGGAGATCTTCAAATTCTAATCCAGCAGCATTTGGTTGCTTATAACCCCACCTTCTTGAGTGAGCGTTCGTGTCACCAATAATAACTGTCTTTGAAGATACCTCAATACTGGACAAATCTGGCTTAGCTATTAGGAAGGATATAGAGGGCAAAGATCTTGAAAAGGGTCTCATACTTCCATAGTTGAATCTTCACAATATCGCTTTTCTCAATACTCTCTCCCTTACATTTAATAATTTTAAAATCAGGGATAAGATCTTTTCTGACACCAATTAATATGCCGCTAGCAGTTTGCCTCTATTTTGGAAGTATGTATATCCGGGGAAAGGATAGGACTTCATAGAGTCCTCAGTCAGGTTAGCCACCATGATTGCAAAAAGATCGATATTATACTTTTGTAAAGATCGCTGAATCTGGATTTCCTTGGACTGGGAAAAACCACCCGCGTTTCATGGATGAAGAGTAGGAAGGCTGCATGCCAAAACTGTAGATTACTTAGCCGCAAAGCGTTTCCAGAATGCACCACGACGAGGTAGATCTACGTCGCATCCCCTCTATAAATATATAAAATATAGTAGCAACTCGCCTATCTATCTTTATAGAAGCGAATTTATCTCATTGCTTTATGCAATGTATTTTAAATTTCTTAATTTTTCATATTTTTTAATTAATTTCATGTTAATAAATATAATTTTTAAAATTTATTTTGAGCTTTTTTTATCAACCTGCGAGTATGAATTTTATACTTACAAGTTTACTGAACACTTACTACTCGTGTGTTATAATTCAGAAACCTATCCGAAATAATCTATTTTCTGATCGTGCTTTCTGTTCCATAAATGGTAACGTGTACTTTCTGCAAAAAATCGAATAACTTTCCAAGGAAAATATGTGTTAAAAAATTTGAAACGTAATGCAGAAATATAATTGTAATGTGCGAGTGAAAAATTAGTAAAAGGAGTATAGTAGTATTTGAGAAGTATATTTACAAGTATACTGCGTAGATGATGGTTGGTTTCTGAATTTCTTTGGTTTGATACACGATCAAAAATACATTAATTATAAAATATTTATTTCTTACATTATATTACGGCTTGCGTACATATGATTTGCTGTTTTATAGAATTACAAAAATAATATTTTTTTGATGAAAAGTATGATACTGACGTGTATATTTGTGAACAAAAAGATTATAACAGATTTTTAAAAAAATGCTTCATTCAGATCACATTAAAAAGTTAGAAACCAAAAAAATTCAAATGCAGTGCATTTTAAGGTAATTATGCATTTTTCAAGGCGAGTGGGACAACTTTTGGCTTCGCATTCAGAATCGCAGGATCGTTTACTAGTTAAATACACTGCTCGACATTGAAAATGCAACACTAAGAAGGAGTGGTCAGAAGGTGATCAAATTTGGAAAAAAGACAGAGACAGCAAGCAGCATTTATTTCAAAAAGATAGTCAGAATACAGAGCGAGAACGGCGTCGGCTCAGTAGGATGTAGGACCACCGCTGACAGCGATGCACAAAGAAACACGTCTAGACATAGAGTCAATAAGAGTGCGGATGGCGTCCTGAGGGATGGCTCTCCATTCCCTTTCAACCATTTGCCACAGTTCGTCTTCTGAGCGAGGCAGGGGAAGAGTCTGCAAACGGCGTCCAATCACATCACACACATGTTCGATTGGTGACAGGTCAGGAGAGTACAGAGGCTAGGGAAGCATCTGTATACCTTGCAGAGCATGTTGGCAGACGCGAGCACTGTGTGGTCGGGCGTTATCCTGATGAAAAATTGCATTAGGCAGCCCCTGAAGGTAGGGCATTGCCACCGGCCGCAGTACATTATCCAAGTATCGTTGGGCCGTCATAGTGCCCTGAATACGAACTAGAGGTGACCTGGAATCGTAGGCAATAGCGCCCCAAACCATTATGCCATGTTGTCGCGCAGTGGAGCGTTCCACAGTTATTGCCGGATTAGATATGTCGTCACGTCGACGCCACACACGTATGCGGCTACTGTCACTGGATAAACAGAAGCGTGACTCATCTGAGACCACGAGGTTTCGCCATTCTGTCATCCACATCGCTCCAGTCCGGAACCATTCTAAGCGTTGGCGTCTATGCTCTGGGGTCAATGGCAGTCTTCTTAACGGACGCCGTGAGTGCAGGCCACGTTACAGGAGTTAGTTACAGGAGAATTCTTAAAAATATTCCCCAAAACTGAAAATGACCACAGGAGCAATTCTGCAGGCCACGTTCAACCAATCGACGAGAAATGGTTTTCGTCGACACGGGAACATCCAGGGTATCTTGCACATGCTGCAAAATCGCGGTACAAATGACTTGCGGGACCGCCACAGCTTGTCGGCGGATGCGTCGATCGCGTGCTGACGTCACTCTGGCTGCACCTGCACCCCTCCTTCTTCCCACATTCCCTTGTTCCAACCATGTTCGCCATAGCCGATGCACCGTGCTCGCATCCATGTGGGTATCAGCTGCGATTTGACGTAAGGACCAACCCGCCCTTCTCAGTCTGATCACCATACCCCTTGTAAAATCGTCTATCTGCTGGAAGTGCCTTCGTTGACGGCTGCCTGATATTCTCTTCTATTAGACATGTCCTCCGGGACAAAAACCAACTTTCTTCGATAATTCGTCTGGCAGAAATAACGACACGAATATTGCCCATTCTGCACGTTCCTTTCCTTATATCTTACTCCACGTGCGTCGGAGAGCTGCGCACATCACATCATTCGCATAACTGAGTAACGTGCGTCTACTCTAAAATTTGCATAAATTTCTGACCACTGCTTCTTGGTGTTGCAATTTCAATGTCGAGCAGTGTATAATTCCGTTTGAACTAAAAAAAATCTCGACTTCGCATTCAGATTTTACGGTATCGGTAAAAATTGCTTATTTTTATCTCAGACGCCATGTGTCGTTAAAGTCAATCTTATGGTGTAATAATGATGTATACGTACTGATGTAACTATATGTAAACATTCTTACTCAGGAAAAAACATGCTTCTAAAAATTTTTTAGAAGTTTCTAAAGATATTAGAATTTGGAGAAAAACAAAAGGAACTAAGGAAGGAGACAAAAAACAATGCTGGTATATCAACCTTCAGCTTTCGGCAAGTGATCTATCGCATCATCAACTGGCCGTTACCGGAAGCTCTTTGGAATTCATTATACGACGAAATGTTGAAACTTTAAAGGATTGTAACTTGCTTTGTAAAGGTAATCGGAAAATTAACTTGAATATTCAAAATACATTTTACCCTTGCTTATCCGAGTGCGGATTATCCGTGCAAAGGGGTAACCACGCTCAACGCTATGCGCGAGAGTGTATAACACACACGCGCAGCTTTGAGCGCGGAGAAAGATTTTTCTTTATGTAGAAATCGGAGATTTATCTAATATTCAAGAAGTTGAGGCAATGAAGTTATTACTATAACATATTTTTAGTAATTTTGTTTTTAAAACGATTTTGGCAGGCAGTTGAAGTTGTATGCCGAAAAATTTAAAAATGTTCTTCGGAAATGTCGACCGCGAAAAATCGGGGAATGCTTCGATAGTTGATCGACTAAGCCTGACACTGAATGCTTTGAGTGATGCGGATATCGTTTCAAATCTCACAAGAAAAGAAAAGACAGAGAGTAATACTGAAAATACAAGCGAAAAAGATACTGAGAATTTATGACATTAGTTCCGAAACAGCAATGACTTCCATTGAAACACTATTGGACTTGGTCGACGAAAGGAGATTCGAATAAAATTATACTATTTCGAAAACTATGCAGTGAAATCCGACAGATATTTAAACGTTCTCAGAAACAAAGTAGTTACTGATTTTTTTAAGAAGTAATTACTGACTTTTTTAAGAAATAAATGCCTACAATATGAATGAAAATTGATAAACTTAGATTATTCGTGTTTTACTTGTTACTTGGAGTATCCATGAACTACTTCCTCGTCATTAGCTCGGATAATTGAGAGTACATTGTACCTTTGAGAAAATCTAGAAATGAAGTTAGATCTCGAGCCTTTGATCTGGAAATACTGACATTATTCTCTTTGTAATACCACTGCATTCAAAGAGATAAGGAAAACTTTTCTTTAAGTGCTTTTTCTTCGAATTCGAGTAACTTTAATAATTCATGCCCCTCCCTTTCTAAATGACCTTTATTCTGTTGTGAAATTCTTCAGATGTTCAGAACTTTCTTGAGGTTTATACAAAGAATCAAGTCGGTATTCGGTATTCTTACATGCACAGATTGGGACTCCTAGCTACGCTGTTTTGATGTATTTAAAGTATCTTACATTGTCATATTCTTTGTTTTCTTGTCGTGCATCTTAATGAATTTTTGCTTTGGTTGAGGTGTAATTCAAACTATGTAATCACTTTGCCTAACTTTTAATCTAGCATATTTAATTAAGTTATATTCATTTAGACGTTCAGTATTGGCTTTGAGTCATTTATTGATCCTTAGATCAAAGCATGGCATTTTCAAACTAGAGTAGTGTTGTTTATTCATTGTTGTACCATTTTAAGGGAATCGATGTACCTAATTTTGTAATATTGATTATATCAAAATAAGGCAAGTTTAACAAATTAGTTCTGAAGCGAGCTGTAGTTTATATTTTAATCCAATCATTTACACATTTTATGTACACTGCGGGGGGAGGGGGAATGGGACAGTTCTACACAGTCCAGTCACATTAATGTGACCATCTGTCAAAAGCCAGAATAACCACCTTTCGCAGAGCGGACTGCTGCGAGACGTGCAGGAAGAGAGTCACATAGGTCCCTGAAGGTGTTCTCTGGGATGTTGAGCCATGCCGACTCTAATGCCGTGGCCAGCTGCGCTAGATTACGCGGTTGAGGATCCATGGCGCGAACAACTCGATCGAGATGGTCCCACAGATGCTCGATTGGGTTTAAGTCAGGTGAGTTTGCTGGCCAGGGGAGGACGGTAAACTCATCCTGGTGCTCTTCGAACCACGCACGTACACTGGCAGCTGTATGGCACCTCGCATTGTCCTGCTGGAAGATGCCATCATCCTGAGGAAAAACAATGCGCATGTAGGGGTGAACATGGTCCGCAAGGACAGATGCGTACTTGTATTGATCCATTGTGCCTTCCACAATGATCAGTGAACCTAGAGAATGCCAGGAAAACATTCCCCAGACCATAATGCTCCCGCCTCCAGCTTGGACCGTTCCGGCAATGGTTGCAGGGTGGTTCCTTTCAGAGGTTTCACGCCTTATACGCCAACGTCCATCTGTCCGATGGAGCATAAAACGCGATTCATCCGAAAACGCAACCTGTCGCCACTCAGTGGACGTCCAGCTGCTGTACTGGCGTGCAAATTCTAGCCTTCGCCGTCGATGAACAGCAGTCAGCATAGGTGCACGAACCAGGCGTCTGCTTCGGAGGCCCAGACGCAGCAATGTTCGCTGAATAGTACTTTGGGAGACACTTTTGGTAGCCCCTTGGTTCATTTTGGTGGTCAGTTGCTCAACGGTAGCCCGTCTATCTGGCCGAACGCATCTCCGCAACCGTCGTTCGCCTCTGTCATCTATGGCCCGTGGTGCACCACATTTGCCACGTCGCTGATTTTGGACAGTCCCATTTTGCCATGCACGGTACACTTTTACCACGGCGGCACGCGAACAGTTCACAAACTCAGCCGTTTCGGAAATGCTTCCACCCTTGGCCCGAAAGCCAATGATCATGCCCTTTTGGAAGTCGGATAAATCGCTTCGTTTCTGCATTACGCCAACGATTGAAATGTTTTCCGAAGCCCTCACACACCCTTTATATACGCTCAACTGCACTGTGCTGCCACCTGCCTTCTGTGATTGGTTATTTAACTCTGACATGGAAAGTACGTGGTGGTCACATTAATGTGACTGGACTGTGTATATCTCCCGTTCTACTGGGCCGATTGACGAAATTCAACTTGCATTTTTCGTATGTCGAAAGCGCGACTTAGGATATATATCAGTTTTATATATAGCATTATTGTAACATAGGTATTTTGACACAAAATGGGTCTTTTTCTGAAATAACATACCAATTTTTTTCCATATTTCGATTCTACGACTGAAATTAAGCCTAAATATTAAATTTTGTAAAATTTGATGTGAAATTCACAGAGAAATTCAAAAATTTAATTTGGCGAATTTTTTTCAGTTTGCGCCACTTGGCGAACTTCTTAATACGTGGCAACCTATTTTCCTATCCCCCCTTTTTTTTTCTTATATTACGTGCTCCGCCCTAAGGCACTACACGGAAAGGGAGGGATGCCTCGTGGAGGTCTTTTTAAGGGAAACTGGCTCGTATCCACGTTACACATGGGGAAAACCACGAAAACGCGCATGCAGCCAACCCGTTCGGCGGGACTCGAACCCTGAACCGAACTACCAGTGTTCAGCGGCTTTTACCGCTCGGCCGCTGGTGGGCTTCCTATCCCTTCCATTGTAATGGAGCGGAAAAAAGTCACATCGTTCTTCTTTCAAATAATTTCAACAAAGTGCGTAAACCACATTAGATGTTATCGCTTTCAACAAATATGCCAATGTTCAAAACGCGCAATATATAAATTCACGTATATCTTCGAAAATTTTGAATAAAAAGCTCTAATTTTTTGTAGGTATACTTAAAAATACATCTACTTCAAGTTGATGGTAAAAATTTTATAGGTTATAATTCAAAATTTTTTTTCAAAAAATTTATAAAAATTATTTAAAAATACAATTAAAGGCCACGCGTGTCTCGTTCTGTTCATTTATTAGGTAAAAGAATAGTAACGACTTTTGAAAGTTTTGAAGACAGCTTGTCCGAAGTTTCAGTGCAATGAAACAAATCACATTGTTAATAACTGCTTACAGCATTCGTTTGTGTGAGACATGGGATTGTTAATAGTGTCTTAAGATAAAAGCATTTGTTTCCTTATACGCCTCTTCCGCACTTTGTACTTCCGGCTGGAAGATATATTAGGCAGGATAAGTGTGTTGTGCTTCATGTAGTTTATTCAAAGTTGTCTTTTTTATGACAGCTGGCTAAATATGACATTTGGAATTTAATGGAGCTGTTCAGAGATAAGAGCTATGAGAATAATTTCAATAGTTTATTTAGTTCAGACTGCGTATGGGGTTGGTTTTATGTTAAATTAAATTCAGTTATTTTATTATTTTGGCTTTATTATTGCTTCTGCTTCCGTCAGCTCCTATCAGAATGCGAATTAGTTGATGTATTAGTTGCGGAGTTCGTAAGTTTGAGAGAGAGCCTTTGCAGCCTTGGTAACCTGTTACGCTGTTTACGCCTCCTTGCTACATGACTTGATTATCAACTTTAACTCTGGCAAGCTGCGTTTGCCTCGTGCGAAAACACATGTTACGTGCTAATTTGTCACGTCACCAGATGTTATATACTAATATCGCGGCACCAAATGTTCTGTGGTACCAAATGTTAAATACTAACTGTTACAATAATTTGTCTACAATAATATCAAAACCATAATTCATTGCGTTGTGTATTTCTAACCCGAACAACCCCTAAGACCAAGCAGGAGTACTGGTGTTAAAAACATTCACACAAGTCATCATAAGAAAAACTCTGAATCAAATATATATATATAACCAAGGATATTTATTGCAGCATTAAAGGAAGACACTCAATCTTTCAACTTAAATTTCTAGATCTATGGTGTGTTCAGGTGACAACTATTTAAAATAATGCATTTAGAATTATAATATATATATTGCTAATTTCAAATATGCACCGAGATGAATTAATCAAAAATTTACACCGTAAAAATTAATATTAAATTTTCATATGCAGTTATCAAACTCTGCTGGCCAGCATAAAAATACACAGGAATTTAATGAATCACCGAGCATGGTGTCTTTACCAATATTGATAGAGATTACTTAGTTCAAGAAATTTCTTAATTTACTCAGGTAAAAATTACATACATAAATTTAGCAAATCCCTTAGGCAGTTAGAAAATATTACATATTCAAGTAGACCCGTTGGAGAAAAATGATTACATTTATTCCTACATTCAATTACACAATTAAAGGTAAAGTAGAATTTAAATTTTTAATCGTTCCTTAATTTGCAAAAGTTAAAGTTAATTCTCAACCAAAAATAGTAACAACTTAAAGTAAAAAGGTAAAATTTAGATAAGTTAACAAATTTAATATCCTGTCTTAATTCATTATATATAAATTTTAATTACAATCCAAGTTAAAGTTAAAAGTCCTAAATAGATTAATAGTGCAGCAGTTGCTTAAATACACAGCCTGGATTTAAGATCCAGCAGCAAAAAAAAACCCTTGACTAAAAGTTAAATAGAATTTAATTGGAAATTAAATACACATATAATTACTCCTTACATTAATAATTCATCACTGGAAAATTTACTTCAAATAATCAAATCTCTTAAAAAAAATTTTAATTTACCATATTACTTAGGAAACATGTTCACGGAATTTAAGTCGCAAGCTGTACTAAATTTCAGGTGAAATTAACAATCAAAAGGTTGAACTCACTTGAAGGGAAGAATTGAAAATTTAATTAAGCATTAACTCATCTTATAGATTTTTTTTTCCGGATGTCCCATTCATAACAGGTGTTGAACAAGGCTCTGCCGACGACCAGTCCTTCGCAGATGTTGAACGAGGGAGTCCGGCGAGAAATCTGGACACTTGGATCAGACACTATGAAGATGGTAAAGTGCATTCGTGCAGCAAAACAAGAGCTCCTAAAGGTTCCTCCCTTTTCCGTCTATTCTCATCCAGGCGAGTTGATGGTAGTACTCGGATCTAAGTGACCGTTCATGAAGAAATCTGATAGCTGGATTCAAATGGCATCCACTATTAACATATTAATTCGATGGGGAAAAACAACATTCTCGACTCCAACACGGGGATGGTAAAGTGCGGAGGAGTAAACTTCAAGTGTTTTTTTAGATGTTCATCTTTATCTTATTTCCCATCTCCGGCTCTTCCAGAGGAAGAAAAAATAACGTGCTTCTACAGCTGCGAATCCAAGGCAAAAAGGGCTGAGCATGGCCTTGCATGACGATTTCAATCGTCCAGAATCCAGAATTTTCGAAAATCACCAAATTTGGTGAATTAGTATGCAAATCTCGCCAAACACAAAACAGTGCTGCGAAAACTTAGTTTTTCCTTCTTCACACCAAAAAAAGTTCCACCCTCGCCACCCCCTTCGCCAACAAGGAGGGGTGAGGGAAAGAATGCGACAAACCTATCACTCCCCTGCCACGCAACCGGACGCAGTACATGACCTTGACGAGAAAAGTGCTCAAAACGGCGCTTATAGCAGAATAAATTTCTAGACACGAAATTCAACAATTTTAGCAATTAAATGGGCATAATTCTCCAACGGGGCGACGTACAGTCATGAAAGTAGGTTCATAAGAAGGGTAAATTTTTTCTCTTTAAGAGGTATAAATTTCAACCATGTGAATAAAAAGGAAGTATTTTTAAATTTCAAATATTACGCAGAAACAACCGATTTCCCATTGTCTCCTTCTCCCGACGGCTAATACTGTCGAACGCGTAACGTAAGAACGAGAACTCTGTTTAACTCGTATAAAAATAATTGATTCAATAACATAAGCAATACAATTCGTGAAGAAAAAATTTAGAATAAGCATAAATTAATGCATATAATTTACTCACTCAATAATTAATTAACAAATAACTGCAATTAACTACACATTAATCCATAATTCTAAACTAAACAAAAATCACTACATAACACACATGTTAATTTGTATTTCATATTTTAATTTGACTTAGCATTTCCCGCAAGTTGTGGAGTTAAGTTCTGTTTTTTGCGTTAGTTTTATCAATGGCTTTTATTTTAAAACCTTCGATTTCAGTTGTGTGTGCTGTAATAAGAAGGTAAGATGAGATGACAAGTCATCTGACTTTACGGCTAAAGTATGAATATCATTTTAATTTTTGTGAATTTTAATTTTTGTAATTTTAATTTCATCTCGAATCCTGTGTTTCGCATGTTTATGTGGCGTGCTTTTTGGTATTAAATTCGGTTGATTATGCCAAAAGTATACTTTTTTAATAACATTATGATTGCATTTGACATTTTTTACCATTTTATGCAATTTCTGTGAAGATAATGTTTTTCAAATTAAATAACACAAAAAATATATAAATATAAAAATCGAAGATTCAGTTAGTTTCTATATTAGGAAAAAGTACTTGAGGGCTATCCGCTTTAAAAGAGGTGCTTTCATGAAGAAACTGACTCTCTCATTTACGCTGCATATAAGGGAAACCTCATACCGACACTTCGTTCAACCGCAAATTCGAAGAGGAACGAACTACCAGTGCTTGGAGGTATTACGCTGTGGTTTTATTTCTGAAGCAACCTTTTCTGTTATTCTCGTTTTCCAACCGACATTTTCTTGCCAAAATGTTAATGAGTCAATGCGCGTTTATTCAAATGAGGTAGGAAGAAGTTAGTACATAAGGGAAGGTTTTTGGAAGGGGAATATTGAAAAGAGAGGAAAGCGTGTTCTGCAGCCTGAAGGCCACGTAGCTATCTGTGGCTTTGAGCGCTTCTAGCCATTAGGCGTGTCTACGTCGACTTTACGAGTCAGAGCCTGCCTGCCTGCGTGTTAAGTAACCTGCCAAAGGCCGTTAGGCTAATTTTAATCCTATTCTATTCTAAGTTACTTGTTACCTTTTGACTTAAGCCAGAAGTGTTGGCTTTTGTAAGCGTGAGTCGGTGCCATCTATGAAAAGATAGTTAATAAAAGCTTCTTTGCAAACTTTTCCTGACTTTGTCGTACTTAAGACTTGAGGATAATTCCTCACATAGTCTTCTAGCATCTCGTTAGTTTATGCTCGCTAGAAACACGAGACGCTATAACGCATTCACTGTCTTTGACTAAAAGAATCGAAACAATAAGGCTTGGTTTATTGTTATACAAGCAGATAATCCGGCTTGCTTTCCTACAATAAATCAGAAACTTAAATAGCTCCCAGAATTAGTTTAAAAGAAGTGGACTGTTTTTGTAACAAAAAGTATAATTTCTTAGATATGGTTAGAATTGTTACATAACTAACTTCATTTCTTATGCAGTGATACATGACAGATTCAGAGTATAAAAGCTAACTTAAAACGCTTTCTGAGAAAAGAAGTGCAATTTATGCTACTAATAGTCAAAAGAAGCAAAGAATTACCTAATTCATAAAGAAAATCAAACGAATCGTAAAATATTTTCGTTCAACCAGTTTCCTTCATATGAATCTTATTAGGGTATGAGAAATATGGTACCCTTTATTTAAAAGAGAGGAAGAAAAAAGAAGAGGAGGAAAACTAGCTAATAAGCTGATTTTACTTAGAACATACAGAACTTTACCATATCGATTAGCAGCTGAACTGCAGTCTATCACATCGGGTACTTTCTTCCCAAATAAATACGAGCCAATATTTCTTAAAAAGTCGTTCACGATGGTATTCCTTCACTTAGGCAAATAGACTTAATGGTATGCTTTGCTGTAATCAACAATTGCAAGCCTTAATGGTATGATTTCACTGAGTAATTGTATAATAAAGATTAACTTCCATCCTGAAATTTCGCTTCCTTGCTGTCATGTAAGAATGAAATACTTCACACAAAAGAGTAAGAAGAATAGAAAGGATAGTTCGATTTTTTTTAAACTACAGCTTTTGAAAACGTAGTTTGTTTAGGGTGTTCGAAACAAGGTGGCTACGGGAATAATTTTCTTAAAATATTCCTATTGTTCCTCTAGTTGCAAAGCTTTCAAAAAAATCTGATGTGGATGCCACATGACTTCGTTGTACGGCCTGTTAAATTATACACATTTTTTGCTGCACTTTATTTAAACTTATTTCCTCGAATTATTCTAATTTTATTAACCGGTCCCTCAAGGCAAGTCGAAAGTGACATAAAAAATTGCAAAGTTTGAAATCAAATCGGGGTAATTTTTGTCATTAGAGAGTTAAAAACGTCTTCTAATTTTATTTTTTGATAACAAGTATAAAATTTTCTCAATTATAAATATGGAAACCGAGTGAGCGAAATAAAAGTTAGATTTTGTTATTTGTGTAAAATAATTTATTTATTTATTTATTTATTTTTTTTATTTAGCTTTGCGAAAACATGAATATTTTCGTCATTTAAAATACTTTTGTAGTTGGAAGTAAATGACTACGACCAACGATTGTGAAAATAAAGGCCAGGTAAGGGGGTGGGTATGTATATACACACATTTGGTTTTGTCGATTGCAATAAAAGGGTGGTGCACAATTAGCTGTTATAGCAGTGCCATATACAAAATTTCAACGTTCTACGATTAATCGTTTTTGATTTATGTGATATACTTATATACATACCTACAGAACAGACATTACGAAAAAAACCCCTTTTTAATCTATTTTAAATCCATTTTATAATCCGTTGTAGGGAATAGTTCTTTATTCTGTCGAAACGTATTGACACCACACAAAAAAATCGTCCAAATGGATTCCGGAACTGTCAGAATGGATATTTCTGTTGAAATATGATATGCGAAATTTTTCACGATTGCAATACTTCCTTTACTTCGTATAAGGAATTAATAAAGCAGATAATTTTTTGAGGGCATTATCAGTACTGCCTGTAAAATGATTTTTTAAAAATGCAAAATTTAACGTTTTATATAGTCCTCGAAAAGCAAAAAACCCGAGTAATAAAATATTAAATATGTACTGCAATAATAAATCAAGGACTCTTTTAAAATCATTAGGCTTTTTTGGGGGGGAACAGGAAACATGAAAAATGTGCATTGCCCTTGCCGGGATTTGAACTCTGGATCTGCTGATGCTAGCCGGACGTGCTTTCAATTACACCACAAGAGCACGCGGAAAGGAAGGAGAAAAATTTCACACCCTCTACGAAAGAAGTATCTTTACTTTAAAAATTTGTGGAGATACTCGAGAAAAAATTTTTAAGCTCAAATCACTTTTTATATTTTTAACAAAATTTTAAATATTTCGTAATTCTGAGAGAACATCTGCGGAAAATGAGTTGAGTAACTCATTTACTTTGCGGTCAATGAATAAAAAGCCATTAGCTGCCTCACTTTTCTAGCTGGCCTCGTGAATTTTGCCGCAGAGATTCAGAAGTTTTCTCATTTAACTCATTAATGCATGATGAATGCTTTAGTGACTGAATATGTTGCTCCGCGGGGACCTGGTAAAAAGTTAACTTTAGTATTTTCAAAGCTGTTTTACTGCTAGTGAAATTTTTTTTTTTTTAAAGTTTTGCTAGTTTTGAGAAACTTCGTACGTGCTCGCGTACATATAACTAGGATCAATATTTAAAGAAGCCTGTAGCGCCTTTTCCAGTATATGTATATTTGTTACACTATGAATTTCATCGGTACTTTTTATTAACGTTAATGCGCCACATTTTTATTATTATTATTATTTTATATTTATGGTTTGCTTTGGGAAGGAGAATCTCCATTTTATGCTTTTTGTTAAGAGAATTAAATTTCTCGAAAGCTGTTTTTGCTTTTACATTTAACTCCCCCATTCCATTACAAAAATTCGTTATTTGCGCTTAGTTTTAAAATCATAAAATTTGTATTCCCACATTTAAGTGTTTTCTTTGCTAAAGGTGTACTTAATGATTTTTAGTATTCCCTTGTCACAAGAGCTTCAGTGGATGAATGTATTTATTTATTCATTTCTGAATCAGCTTTGTTATGTATGCGAGCAAAATATTTATGCAGCGCATTGAAATTTTCCCATTTTGTTATTCGTTTCGCTTTGGCTTGCTAGTTCAAAAATTTTCCATAGTTAAAGAAAGACATAATTTAAGGTAAGGGAGCCTTGCGATTTGAGAAAATTGACTTTTTCTTTGTCATTAATGGCGATTAAATGTTTATAAAGCCTTTTTTTTGTTTCGAGTCTTGTTTGGGTATTTTTCTTTAATTGCAAGTCTTTCTTTATGTTCTCCTTTCCCTTAATAATTTTAATTAATTTTCAGCAGTTTTCCCCTCTGTCGAAAAGACTTTAGCGCGTGAGTTTCGCTTTTAATTACTGCACTGAATGCTAGAAAGAAGAAAATTTCGTGCTTAATTAAATTATTCATGCATATCCATTTGTTCTTTTATTTTCTTTACCGTTGTTAGCGGTAATTAAGAGACATATTGTATATTTTGTTTGTAAGGATTTCTATTTTTGATTTCGTGTTTTTAAATAATGAGATAATGCTGCCTTTAAGCTGTTTCAATATGGCTTTTATTTCAGTTTTCTGTGGGTAACTGTAAAGTAACATTTCATCTCTGTTCTTTGAAGATATTCTGCACGCATTTGTGAATAATTTCCTTGCGAACTATTATGTTGACAGCTGTATTTTTTCGAAGTGCTGAATTTCGTTTGATTTTGTACAAGACTTGTCAGGACTGTGTGTTCGGTGCATATTATTGGCAAACATCTTCGTGAACCCTTAAGTCCTGATCTTGAACAGGGAGCTGAATGCAGCTATGTTTTGTGATAGTATACTGTGACTAAGTTGGAGAATAACTGCACTTGAAAGGGATTTAAAATCCTCTTTTATTAAATTACTATTATTTACAAACCACTTCCCAACTCGGGAGGGATACAGAAAGTAAAAGACCACACTTGGGTCTAAAATGAACAATCAAATTTAAACTAAAACTAAATAGAAATTAAATTAGTCGTTGCTCGCAGATCTATTACGCGAGGTTGGCCTCTAAACTAAATGGTGCGAAGCAAGATTTACTAATACTGACGCACTTGGATTTATTTCAATAAGCAATCACGTAAAGCGCTATGGCTTAGAATTTAACTGCTAGCTAGTCAGGAGAACGTCGAATAGAGTGACCGTGATCTGAGACTAAAAGCTCTCTCACACTGAGAGGTTTCTACCTCTGGTTTAAATAGAACTTGGCTCCACTTCAAATTAGCATAAAGCTAAAAACGCGCGCTTCTTCTAACGGGAAGTTGAAAATGAGAAGAGATAGAAAGATTTAAATTAAAATAAAACTTTGTTAGTTTAACTAAAATCTTACAGACTGTCTTGATTGGAGTTTAGTACTTCACATTTATTGGATATCTTAGGAAGGATTAATATAAGATCAGACGTTTGACGCTGGAAACCTCTCGTTTACGATTGTAGTGAACTTGAGTTTTGTATTCTATTTTTCAAATTTTGGCAAAGCACCCGAGGGCTATTTGCTTAAAAAGAAAAATGACTTCATAGAGGACCTTTTTGAGGGAAACTAGCTCGTATTCACTTTACGTAGAGGCGAAAGCACGAAAACGCGCAAGCAGATATTCAGCGTTTACCGAGATTCGAACCCGAATTGAATTACTAGTGTTCTGGTGTTTTAACAATTCGGTCGTTTAAATCAAACTGGGAGTTGGCTGAATAGAGCGATCTACCAGTGTATTAACAGTTTTGGTTCACTTGTATGTGTTTACATTTAGGTTAGGTTAGTTGATTAAGGCAAGGCAAACGATGCCTGTCTATCAAGGGAGGTGTGCCTTCGTGGAGAACTTTTTTAAGAAAAAGTTAACTCGTATTCACGACTCACGAAAACATCCCTGCAGCCAGCCCGGTCGCAGGAACTCAAACCTGGTTCGAACTACTAGTGTTCAGTGTTCTAACCGCTGAGCCCCTTGTTTCGGAGTGGGATTTCTTGAAAAAACTACTTTGCTGTCGCCGAGAATTAACTCGTGTCTTCAGATTTTGTGACTAATATGGTGACAACTGCACCGCAAGAGTCATGATGGGAGGAATATCATAATTCCTTTGCCATATAACCACCTATGAACTATAATTACCACTGAAGTGCTAAGTAGGTATGTGGATTAAAGGCATCTCCTTTACTTCTGTGCCACATTTAATTACGGAAACTATGGAGGAAACGGGGAAGAACCATAAGGAAATGCAAAATTGCGTTTAGGCTTTACTATGATGAGTTTCGGTCATGGCTTTTTCCGGGATATATTTAATAAATAATAAATAACCATTTAGCAAATTGGATTGTAGTTTCTCGTTAACGGAAGCGCGTTATCAGCCGCCAGATGTTTGTTAGAAGAAAAAAGATGTCTCGAACTTCTTTTCCGATCGTTTCCATCCCAAAATGAGAGATGAGAATCCTTTCATGAAATCTGTGTAGTTTGGATATTGTTCAGCTTAGACGTTAAAAATTAAATCGCAAAATTTACTTAATTTTATAGGATAACGCCCTCTTGTTTTCTTTGTTTGTTGTTATTGTCCATGCAGGGCCGCCTCGAAAGGCGGTGCAACTAGTGGTGCAGCCTCACTGGGCGGCAGAAATTAGAGGCGGCTAAGGTATTAAAATTTAGGAAAGCACCGGGCGGCAGAATTAAGAGATGCAGAGTTTGCACCCGGCGACAAAAACTCCAGCTCTGGTCTTGTGCCCACGTATTAAATATCGAATAGTTTTGTCGTTTTAACTGAAGAATCACCTAGACTCTGTGTTAACGCTGGGATGTAAATAGGATGTACACTCAACTTTTGAATTACAAATTATTTTACGTGGCACTTGTTTATTATATTAACTTCAAAGGCAAAATTTTTCTTGGATATGTTGCTGTTGCTAGCAAACCTATTAAGAGGAAGTAGAATGCACCTGAATTAGAATACATTAAATTGTAATTAAGTTCTACCAAATTTAGATAATCTCTGATTCTTGCGCGTGTTTGTAATTGTTCTAAGCTAATGAAAGAGAAGCTTAGAATGTCAATATGCCTTTTTTTGTACTTTAATTAATTAAGACGTTGATTTCACTGATTAGTTAATTATTTACGCAAATGTCTTTTTTAGTACGAAATACGAATATTTTATTTGAATGGCTACTTAATGCGTGCAATGTTAATTTTTCTTTAAATATCTGTTGCATCGAACTGAATTATAATTGATTAAAATTAAAACATAAAGTTTGTTCTTACAAAGTGTGAATTCGAATTTGTCGTCTTCTCGGTCAGCATCTTAACGAGTGAACTTTAGAGACGCTGGTTTCTATTTAATATTTTATATTGACGCGAAATCGATTATTCAGAAATCCCTAATCTGAGGCGCAACATACTCCTGTCTATACGTATAATTGATAAAATTTATTCTTTACGCGCAATTTCAGATTTTAGCTCCATTCTGTAAACTTTTGTCTGACTTTGGATTTAATGCCTCTGTCTGTGAAATACTACTGCCTTGGTTATTTGAACACTGAAGCTTTCAGTGCTTTTATTTATTCCCTGTAAAATCGAATCTTTCAAAAGTGTTATAATTGTATCGTATTATTAAACGGAAAATTGAGTTCAATCATTTAAAAGGTATGTTTGTTTGAATGCACCAAAGCACACAATTGCTATCTTGTCTGAGGATAGGATGCCTTTGTAGAGAATTTTTGTAGGAAAACCACCTGGTATTCATACTCGTATTATCTCAAAGAAAACCGCGAAAGGCTTGTTGAGTCAGCGTGTTCGCCGGAATTCGAATCCAGTCGAACTAATTAATGTTCAGCTGTATTATTCACTCGGCTGCTAGTAAGCCTCATTCAGAAGATAGAGTTTCACAAAGCTGCAGTGTTTCATCACTACTTCCAGTATACTCGCTTAAGTTTAATCCTCCATAGTAGTGATACTAGAAGCAATTCCAGTATAGCTGATAACATTTCGAAGTTAGGAAAAATATCAGCTCATTATAATTCTTAAAATCGTTAAGTTTTATAATAAACTGCAGTTCGGAAGAGTGTTTTAATTAAAAATTTCTACATTGCTCTTTTAGTATTTTAATTTCTGCAGTTTTGAATTCCTTATGTGCTAACTCCTGTTCATTAATTTTGAGTTTGGCGCTTTCCACTTTCATCTGAAGACATTTATGGTAGGGCATTCGGAGATAATTACTGTCAGGGGAAGTTGAAACTGAGTCTGAAATGAGAGGAGTAACAGCGTCAACTCACGACAGTTTTCCTCTTTTAGAATCTGTTGGAAAAAGTATAGATACTCTTAATTGCAATTAGTTAATGCATTCTGAAAGTTAGCGTTCACTGTTCAGATGACAGGAAGTGTTAGTTTCAGATATAGAATATGAATGACATTCCAAACTCGATAATTTTAATAGATTCAGTTACAGTAATCATAGATTGTTAAGAATTTGTTACATTCTATCCTATATTAAGCACCAGTGTTGAATGCTCAATTAGACGTAACCTAAGATGTATAACGTATTAGTAAATTTCCACAAAGCTACATTAGGGACTGAGATATACGTGTAAGAAGCTTGATCGTATTTCAGAAATCGACTATTTAAAAAAAAAAAAAGTGTAATGGCTTTAATTCCAAACTTGGCTTTGCGAAATAACAGATTCTGTGAGTATTGTGTATTGGGTTTGCCTCTTCTTGGATATTCACAGTTATCGTTTTTTTTTCGCACATTGAGCTGAACAGACATTTTTTTCGAAGCAAAATCGTATTTCATATTTAATGCACCGAATTTCTGATTATCCATGCATCGTCCTTGCTTAATGTCTCGGACTGATACTTGAAGATGAAAATTTTTGTAAATTTTTAAGAATCGGATAGAATTTTCTCCGTTATTGTAAAATGCAGTAGAGCTGCCTTCCTAAAGGGAGGGACGCCTTCGTGGAGGACATCTTGAAAGAAAATTGGCTGCTATTCACGTTGTACATAGAACAGGTACAGAAAAAAATCACGAAAATATCCATGCAGTCAATCCGTTTTCTGTGATCCGAACTTGGATCGAGCTGTCAGCTTTGAAACAATTTTCAGCGATAAAATCCAAAAATAATTCCGGCTTGTTCGATTACCGTGTCTGCTACAGATGCGACTAGAAAGAGCTAACTTGAGTTCAGGTCAGATAGATTATATTCATAGTCTTAAGAATGGTTATCTTTCTTTGGATATTTCTTGTAGTAATGTTCTGAAGAACGATTTGAAGAAGTTCTTGAGTATACCCCGATTTAAAATTTTCAACGACTTGCTATAATTTGCTGTAAGGGGAAGGGGGCAGTGTTTACATTTCTCAGTCAGTCAGTCGGTTGCGGATAGGCGCTGCATTGATCCAATAAAAACAAAATTTTACGGTTATGTTATCTCACTGCTTCGTCCATTTTCTTGCCCTAATCTGTAAAACTGTCCACGTTTACCCATAATGTTTTCATTCGCTTCTATGGCAAAGTGTTTATATTTTTTAAACACCTCAATTTTTGCAACTTGGATAATTTCTGTCGAGTGCTCGGTAGCTTTTTTTAGTGTGTGTTTTTTCATTTTCGGACTGGATTCTCCGTTCATGCGTATTCGCTTCTATGAAGGTAATATTATATTGTATTTCTAAAAATGGAACAGTATTTCATTCGTGGTGTATTAGAACAAGAGCGTAGATTTAAATTTTGCAATCAAGTGTGTGATTCTGCAAGATGGTTTTGAGCATTGTAATAGCTGGAATTTGTTGTCAGCTGTCGTTCAGAAGTCAGGTCCTGAAATTTGATTGTTATTAATAATATAAGTTCTGATGTTAGACTTTGGCGGTATTTGTTTCGTAAAAAAATTGGTTACCTTTCAAAATATTCGAGTCACTGTAGGCAAATGTTTATGAACTCTCTTTCTTTTTCTAAATCTTAAAGTATTAGTAATTTGAGTCTTAATAGTGAAAAGGTATTAAGGTTTCTAAAATAAAATCGAATTAATGCCTAGCCTTAAAGGTTTTGTAATTTCTAAAAGGTGTCCATGGCTTTTCATGCATACAGTGCTTAATTTGGCAAAATGTTTGAAGAAAGCGATAACTATTTTCAAATGTTGAAAGATTTTGAGAACACTTTTAAGAAGTATTGTTTTGCTTGCTCATCGCCTCCTTTCATTTGTCTCATCTTATTATGTCCATAGTTTTTTTTTCTTTCTTTACAAGGAAGGTCTGGAAGATTTGAGTTTGAGAAATATACAATATATATATTAAAATAAAACCAAAAAAGAAAACAATAAGAGTAAGCTTTCTGTTCTGCTTTGCTGTATCTGAATATACTTTTTCATTAACTTTCAATTTTAATTTTGATTTTATCGCAAAATTAAATAATTCAAAAAAAGTTTTTTCTCTTATATCAATTTTATGCACTGTTTGTTTATATCAATTTTATGCACTGTTTGTTTATATCAATTTTATGCACTGTTTGTTTGCAGTGTTTTGAATGAATTTAATTTTTGTTGTACTTTTCTACTATCTGAATGTAATTTTTGAATTTGCTTTTAATTTTAAATTGGATGTATATATGAATGTGCTCATCTAAAAGTATATAGTGATAAAAAAATAACTGTAATCCTAAACTTCTAAAGGAAGTAAAATGTATATAAAAAATAACTGTAATCTTCTGTAGGTAAGCATACCTTACTTAAAAAAGATCTTGCATGATTCAATTTTCAATTTTTTGACCAATGTCATGTGATTGAGCAGAAGGATCATGTTTTTATCCCTTAAAAAATGTACTCATTATATTTCGCAAACACAAAAGGTAAGTTTTTTTAAGGGAAGTAAACATTGAAATATTTAATGTGTGTATTACTAATTGAATGAGGTAGGCAAGACATACAAGCCAAGGCATCTTTTTTGCGTTACTAAAATTGTGGGAAAATTTAGATGATTATAGTAGCTTACATCGTTTTTTTCTTTTTGGTTTATATTTCTGTACAAGTATGAGACTAGAACCACATTGTTACATTAAATATTTTGTGCTAATCTGTTAAAACACATGTAATCAAACATTTTTATGCATATTTTAATTTTCATCCTTATTAATTTCATGAAGAAAATTTCAAATATTTTTTTTTTCATAAATTGCTTTTGAAATAGAGTTGTGAATAATTAATGGATTTTATGTAATATTAAATGTGCTAGTCTTGGGAATATAAAATATGAATTATTTATTGGAAAAAAATTGCGTTAAGTGAAACCTCATATAGTGGTTATTTTCTCAGATAGCCACCTCTGACAGCGACACATTTGTCAGGAACATAATTATATAACAGTACTTAAAATCACTGATAGTTTTGTAAGGCTACAAGAAACTGGCATTATCTGGAATTGTGGAGTTAATTGTTTTAGGAAAGTTTCACTGTAAATCATTTGATTTAGGTATAGTAATTTTTACGTGGATATGAATTTTGCATTAGTAATTAAAAGGTTTTACAAGATAGTTAAAATCTAAGCTTTTCAAATCATGAGTCTTGTAACGGCATTGTTTTAGCATTACTTTCAAATATAGTTAGAGTAATATTGAAGCATTATTTTCTTGCAGAAATGGTCGTTACAATTTTCTGCACTAAATTTATTTGGTTGTATAAATATTAACGTAAAAACTGTTTGTGAACAAATTAACTGTATGTGCTATGTCTGATAGTAATTTTAACTGTGTGTGTATAAAGCTGTGTAGAAGATTTATTTATATTGCTAAATACTGCACTATATGGATTTCATTTGGCAGTCTAAATACAGGAAATGCTCAGCACGAAGTGATATTTTTATAGTATATAATCTACGGTCAATAGCAATAGCTATCTTTTCAGTACTCTACTTTCAGTCTACTCTTCAGTACTCTACTTTCAGTCTACTCTTCAGTACTCTACTTTCAGTCTACTCTTCAGTACTCTCTATTTTACTATTTAGAAATTTTGCAGTTCAAAATAATATTTCTGTATAGTTTTTAAAGTATTTTTTCTGCAGTAGAAATGTAAATAACTTAAACCTAAAACACCGACTTAAATTTATTCCAATAACGCATTGCTTTAATTAAATTTATGTTCCTTGGAGATGATATACGAAACTCTTTTTGTAAAATAAATTATTAATATGCTTGTATACAGTATGAAAGTTTATTAAGCATTTTTACGTCGAGAACTACTTGTTATGTAAATACCTGTTATGTTATATATTTTATTTATATAAAATCTGTGGAAGGTTATACAACACTAAAACTGCGATACAGAATAAGATATTATATGCTATGAGATATTTCCTCAATTCCCGAACTAAGAGTTGAGAATCGGTATTTGTTGAATCTTGTAAATTTTTGAAAGTTTGTTTTGTTACAATATAACTTATTACATTTTTTGGTATATAAAGTTTATTATATTCTTATATTGATGTTTCCTCTATATTCTGACAGATACAGGTAACATTCGAAGTACTGTAAAAAGATGGTCGACACAGTATTTGTATATTATTATTTCTTCGCTACATTATATTCTAGGATTCAAATTCCATACAAAACATCTATGTGTATGTGTGTCATAATAAGCTGCAGGGTGTTGCTATGAGTAGTAAGGGAGTTTTAAGGAGATAGCAAGTATGCTAAATTTGAACTCTTTCTTAAATTTCTGATAATCAAGTCCCTTATTCTTTTTGCTTGCTTGTTTATTTAATATTTTTACTTGTAATAGTGTTTCTCTTCCTGAAAATTAGGGTTTTGTCTAGTTTTGTTTAAATTTGGTTTAGTGTATTGTCGGTAACTTAAAATTTAAGCAGATGCTAGAAAGTACGATCCTTTGGCAATACATTTCTCGTTAGGTGTCAAATTTTTAAACAAGCTGATGTGATTAAATTTCATTGTTTAATTTCCCAATTAAAGAACTGAAATACAGTGTAAGACACAATCACAATAAATAATAATCACAATAAATTATTATAAGGAAACTTTCCATATACCATCTGCAAGTTTTCTTATTATAATATATAAATATATACTTATGTATCATTCGATTGTTGTGAATCATGATTTTGATTATTATCTTTCTATTATTTTTTAAATTATATAAAGGAAGTTTAAATTTTATAAAGAGAATATATATAAATATTTTGTAATATGTTTATAGGTACTGACATGCAAGAGAAGGACAGGGGCTTGTAGGCTTCCTAGATATTTATAAAATTTGTTAAAGTTTCTTCGTATTGAATTTTATTTAAAATTACTCTGTGTGTCTCCCCCTATTTAGGTCTGTATATTTTATCACTGCTAATTGTGTACTTCTGCTGGTTCATGCTTATAATTATTAGTTTTTATGGAAATTTGATGTATGGTTCTATTTTTTTTGTATTGTTTTTTTATAGGGATTCTATGTATGGATACTCCACTATGGTAAATTCTATTGGTTTTGTTTATGGGTTTTTGTCTACTGTTTTGTGCAGTGATTTTGTCAATGGGTAGCTGTATTAGTCTGTAGATTTTTGTGTACTGGCTTTTACAGCGATTTGGCCTATGGGTATCCACATAGGTCTGAGTTTTTGTCTACTGGTTTTTATGGGGAATAGACATACAGAATATCCATTTATTTAATGGAGATTTGGCCTATGGATACGCATAAAATTCTGGCTTCTGGCTACGGGTTTTTACAGGAATTTTGTTTATAGTACCCATATGTTCTACAGGTTTCTGTTTGTTTATAGTACCCGTATGTTCTACAGATTTCTGTTTATTAGCTTTTATGAGGATTTGGCCTACTGGTACCCATACAGTTGTATGGGTTTTTGCAGGGATTTGGTCTACGGGTTCCCGTACAGCTGTACGAGTTTCTTTCTATGGGGTTTTTGCGGGCCAATTCCCTGTAAAAAAAATTTACGGGTTTCTACGGGGCAGTTTTAGCAGGGCCCTTAAGTTTAGCAGGGCCTTTCAGTTTGGGGCCCACCAGCGGCCGAGCGGTAAAGACGCTGAACACTGGTAGTTTCGGTCCGAGGTTCGAATCCCGCGAACGGGCTGGCTGCATGGACGTTTTCGTGTTTTCCTCATGTGTAACGTGTATGCGAGCCAGTTTCCCTTAGAAAGTCCTCCATAAAGGCATCCATCCCTTTAGGCAGGTAGCCCTCGTGTGCTTTGCCATAATTGAATAACCTATAACCTTTTCAGTTTGGTTATTTCTCCTTTCTGCCCCAGAATAGTAAGTGCTTATAATAAACCTCTCAAAACTGTGTCATTTTAAAATGATTCCCTGTCATATGATTCTTACGTAACGCTGATAACGCAGGCACTTATATAATGCTTCAATCAACCTAACCCAAAATGCATTAAAATTTGCAAACGAAAACATAAGCAACCAATGGAGATGACACTAAAACAAAACTAAATCATTCTAAACCAGGATTTCATCTTGGGCGCATAGCACTGCTTCTTTCTGCTTTGCTAATGGTCTCTGCTATTAGCCCTTTTTCTATCGCCAACTATAAATACATGAAACGTAACTGTGGAATAATGGGTAACCCGCCTTTAGACTTCTAGATTGCTTTACTGTATTTTATTCAACGAACTGTACGAAAAATAAAGGGTAATTGGGAACTGTCTGTTATAAAACGAAATTTTCACCAGCAAACGCATAAGCATCATCATGTGTCTTATTGCATCATCATTCTTATTGCATATGAATCATCAGCAGCAGCGCATATATACAAACATTAATGTCTGTTTTCAATAAAACAGAAATTGCGCACTTAAATGAATTATTTATTAACAACCTCAACAACACATTAAAATAGAAATGTAATATAAAAATGAAAAAAACTTAATTTCTTTGAAAACTAGCATTAATTTTACTCATTTTTATTTCTGTTAAGGATTCATTCCGTCGTTGGCATTTAAATACAGTTATCGCTAAATTTCTTTGTTTTAAATCAACTGTGTATTGAAAATGAAGATCCAAATAAATGAGTAGATCACCACTAATTAATCTGAAATCGGCTCTAGAAGTTTTCCTGAAATAGTGGGCTTGGTTTTATGATTAACAAACTAACTGGCCAATCTCTTCCAAATGCATCAGTAGGCCCACAAGCATCCAAGGTGGAAAATCGCTAAACACTGCAAATTCGACTTCGGTTCACATTTTAGTGAACTATCTAGCTGTATGGATGTTTCGTGGGATTTCACCATCTGTAGTTTAGATACGAGCCAATTTTCCTTGCAAAGGTATCCCTCTCGATAGGCAGACAGAGAGCCTTCGAGTTGCTTTACCTTAATCAGTTAACCTACCCTAACCCAAAATGCCCCAGTCTGTTTTCCTATTTAGAGTTTAATTGTAAAAAAATGCTGTTTAGAATCGCTTCACAAGTCTGACAATTAATTTTTATCATAGAAGGTTAGTTCTTTAATATTTTATGTGTTTCTTCAGATTAGTCTAAAATAAGACCCATTTTATACCTGAAACTGAGACAGAATAAAATTATTTTATTACTGAAGTGTTGTAGCGTGTTTAGATGCTATGTATGAGTTTATACCGGCGCACTTTTTCTGAGTGGAGGGGGTAGGCGGTGGAATTTGATTAAGCTGGTCCTCGTCATTCGTTTTATCGTCAAGCAGAAGCAGTAAAATCGTTACAAAGCGTCGCTTCATTTTTTTCGCATGTGAAAAGGATAAAATAAGCATTGTTCTGGTTTTGACATTTAGGTACAAAGTGGTGTAAAAATAAAATATGTTAATGGTTCCGTGATAAATGTACGCTTTTGTTACAAAAGTTTTTTTTTTTTTTTTTTTTTTGAAAGGAATTCAGGATAACGTAAAATGCGTAATCTAAAACGAAAATTAAACAGCTTATTTCGTTTGGCTTCGGAACACTCCAGTTAAAAAAGATTCTACTTGGTTGATCATTATTATTATGTATATGTTTAGTTTTCCCGCCTAGTATTTAAATCATAAATTTTAAAATTTTGGCCTAAGACAGTCTTTTGAGTATGGTACGCTTATCATGTGTAATTTGACTAGGTTTTCGAATCACGTTACAAAGGGAGTTAGGTTATTTTCCATTGCAGAAAATGTTGCTTGGATAATTTTAAATTTTAGTTTGCTATTAGTAGTTTTGAAGTATATTTTTACTAATTCTCCATGGTATGTGAGAAATCAAAAACTCCATGAAGAGCTACGCATTGAGCAGCTTTTCCTTCTATTGTCGTAGCGCTCGTAAAGTTTTCAATTACCAAAACCGTGTCAAAAACTCAGTTATCAGGGTATATGATTATAACGTAAACGACCCATCCTTCAGTAAACGGCCAATGGCCATTCTAGGCAATCTACCAGGTTAATTTTTGTAAACTACTTTGTTATGGACCTGTGTCTCTCAATTGTTTTTTTTACAAATAAGTGTATTTGTATCATATTTTGTGTAATGTAAGTTACTGTAAATTACCATAGCGCACCTTTGAATTTGCACTTAGTTTTTCTTTTATATTTGTATATGTCATTATCAGCTTGACTGGTTATCACCAGCTCCGTAGCCCTTTTCAGCTTTCCAAATAGCATTTTCATGATTTTGTGAGATTTTGCACGACCCATTTTATTCTTATTGCCTATTGCTATAACTACTTACTCAGTTATTAAAAAAAAACTAGCTATGTAAATATGTATATATATTATTTTTGATATTTATATTATATTTTAGTACTCCTTCAGTTATTTTACTTGTATCTTCCGTAAACTAGGTATGCTATTCGATAAGGGGTAGGGTCTTGGACCTAGGCACCCCGGTGCTAAACTAAAAATTTTCTCTCGTGCAAATTACAAGCGATTAACACATTGTTTAAAAGACAGTTCTTAGATGTTGATTTTAATATATTAAAATCTGTATTTCTATGACTCAGGTAGAAAAGAGTATTTGGATAGATGGTTTATATCAGGGGTTCATTTATTTGCCCCATGTACCCCTTTCACCATTGCTAGAAGATTATTCCTCCTTCCTTTTCAAAACTCGAAAAGTAAATATATACATTTATCTACGTTTAGATGATTTTTGAACGTATCTTATAAATGAAACAACAAAAATTATAGAAAATATTGATAAATACTAAACCATAAATAAAAATAGTTTTTTATATTCATAAATTAAAACAAATGTTTAACATATAAATGAAACGCCGATCGCATTGCCTCCCTGAAACTATTAAATTCCCCTAAGAGGGATTTTCCCCCCTGGTTTATGTTGTGTCAAAACTGTGCAGGTCGAGTATAAGTAAATTCCTTCTCTTTTTATAATGTAATTATATGCATTTGCTTTTCCAAACCAAATACTGTTTTTCCAAACCAAATACGCGTTCCTAAGCAGTTTATTTAAATTATCGAGACCTTGTGTTACTCTTTCTGACATTTTTATTGCATTAAGATGTTTATTGATCCCAAGCTGATGTATATAGGATGTTTCAGAATGATATCCAGAAGAAATGTCTTTTGAATGAATGGTCTTTGATCCATGATTCCAGTATAAGAAATGAATCAAATATTGCACGCCTTCAGACTAAAGCAACTGACACCTTTTAATACAAAATTAAAAATTTCATTCCTACCCTTTAGTAAAAAAAGTTCTAATTATCATAGAAAGTTCTTCCTTGTCGCAGTAAAAATCCTTAAGCTAGAGAAATAATCTATAGTACGCAAAACCGGCAAACTTATATTAAATTCGCGTAAAGGAAAGGCGTCGATCTTTAGAACTCCTAAATTATCTTTAGTATCTCATAAATTTTTGTTTGTTTATTTGACGAATACATCTATGGAAAATTGTTCCCGAGACCCAGATAAAAATTTTTTTCATATATTTTTATCGAGAGGTTTCAAATATCGACTAAATTTGCCGTAATGTGAAGGCTTATATTTAACTAATTTTTTTATTTGCATCCGTGAACTTAAACGGCAAATCATTCAAAAGATAGTAAACCGTGCAGCTGTTTTTTGGGGGGGGGCAGAAACTCCGTATAATCGAGTTAAGAATTTATTGATGAAAAATATTGAAACGTTTTTTCCCCGCACTTAATTACGTGTTATGCAACATTTGCACCAGAATCTTCGCGATTCTATCCGATTGTAATGATTAATTTATTTAGAATACGGCGCTAATGTTTATTTCTTCTCAGTGCTGCCGTTGAAGCTTTACTGTGGAGGTTAACATCTTTAATTGAATTTCGTGTAAAGAAAAATTTCTTTCCCTGTTTTATATAAAGGGAGTTAACTAGATATAAAATTAATTTTATTAATTTCAGCAAAGCGTTTAATAGTTTTCTGCGCTTGGTACTGTATATATCATGGGTACATTTTTAATGAAACTAAGGTCCAGTTTAAGAAACCTAAGCACTATATTTATTATATTCAGATTTTGGAGCATCGAATCTAGCAAATGATAACTAATAAAATCATTTCTTTCGAAGTTAATGATTTGCTCTACGAACCAATTATCATTTTAGGTATTTTTAACTTTCATGTTTTCATTTCAAGTATAACATTTATACTAGTAAAGAATATGCAAAATCAAGACATATTTGTACATAAATAATTCTTAGCCGCCGCTGCTTTTAAAAAACATCCCGCCATTTTCACCATACTCATCAGTCATCCATGCATTCCGGGAATATCGTGCTATTTCTAGATCGATTTTCTCTGCTAAATAAATACGTGCTAGGGGTTGTTTTGGTTTTCGCCTCGCCCCCCGCACCTCGTTGACAACTTGAGTGATTCCTTTCGGATGGGGTGCATCATTTTATATCCCGAAATCATGCTCGTATGTTGAAGGGAATAATGATCTAAAATGAGAAACTGTTCTCTCACTTTAATGGGCATGTATTCCTCCTGCGAATGTTTGTAAAGTCGACATCTGGGTATAATGGACTATTTGTGTGCAACTTTTACATTTTACTCGAGGTTGTGGATATGGTGGCTTGCTTGTAATTTAAAATATGAGTGACGAGAAAAGCTTTTCGACATAATTTTCTCTCCTCTTACACTTAATAAACAACATTAAGAGGCAGTGGGTTGTTGCGCTTCATGCATATATTTCCATTTAAATTTCCGGATGTAAAATTACACGGTCGTGTATTCACATTGATCATAACAGTTTGAGTTTCGTATATGTAGCTTAACCTTGAAGACTGAAATTAACTTAAAAAAAAAAGAAAAAAAAACAAGGCAAAAATTACGCCGTTGTTCTCATAAATATATTTGCAAATTACTCTCTGAAGCTCTATTTCTTTCAGTCAACTTCCTTTTGGCATTATGATTGTTGTTCATTGTCTTATTCGCGCCATCCTGAAAAATTGAGCTCATCATTTGCTTAGAAGAAGAAGAACATCTATCTATTCATATTATTATTTCTTTTAACCAGAATGAACGAAGGCATCTTCATCTAGTAGACAGACTGCGTTTTTGGTACTCCTTTGTGCTTTTATGTAGCACTATGCCGCGAAATATAAGTTGGAAACGTTTAAATGGGAGATGTATTAAATTATTCATAATTTTTTGGGCTTTTGTTTTTAAACCTAATAAATTGAATATCCCAGACTGCCGTCTGTATAGTTCATTCATGATCATACCGCTGTGGTATTAACCACGTCAAAAAATTTGGTTTATTTTTGAGTTGGCCTTTCGTACGTCATGAAAGGTAAATATTTCTACAGTTTGGCTACTTTCAAACGTATCTTTGAACGGTGGAAATATGTATATTTTAATCCTTCTTGGTCTCTTATTTAAATATTAAAAATGTGAACTTTAATTGAACATGATTGTGCATTTTTTTAAAAATTGAGTACAAAATCCGTATGAGGGACCTTTCTGCCTAAAGGGGAGGATGCTTTTGCAGAAGGCGAACTATCTCGTAGCTACGCTACATATGGGTAAAATCATGAAACTCTCACCCAGCCAAGCCAGTCGCCTCATTTTGAACCAGAATTACTAGCATTCAGTGGTCTTATCCGCTTGGCAACTGATGGACAATTTTATGAGGAGAATTTTGAATTTCTAAATTAGCTTAGCATGAATTATATATATATATATATATTAAGTTCAAATATAAGCTCAACTCATGTATTGTAAATTTGTTATAATAACTGCTAATATCAAAATTGTTGTAAATTAAAAAGGAAGTTATTAATGTATTTTGAAGGCAAGAACGCAGTTAAGAAGATGAAACCCTTACAAAAGAAACTTAATTCATACCAACCTTATATTATTAAATCTTTATTTATCAAATGAATATTTATAGGGAATAAAATATTATTTCTCAAGTTTTAGAGTGAAAAGGGATAAAAGTTATACTGTACAGATTTTAGCATATTAACTGCATAATTTTCAAAACTACGTTCTAGGCGTCGTGAAATCCTAGGCAAAATGCCGAGTATATAGTTAAAAAAAAAAACTGCTCGTTTCTAATGTTTAAAGATTACAGATGAATTGTTTGATATTGATGATAGTTCAGCGTCTGGCTATTCATTGACCGAAGTTCGGAATTTTCAAGTAAAAGAGAAAAATAATTAAAGAAGACTTAAGATTCTTTTATAAATGCAACTTTCAAATGGTGTTCAAAGCTTTTCCCAAGCTTACCAGCGGCCGAGGGGTAAAGTCGCTGAATGTTGGTAGTTCGGTCTGGGGTTCGAATTCGTGCGAACGGGCTGGCTGGCTGGGGGTTATGTGTAATGTGCATACGAGTCAGTTTTCCTTAGAAAGTCTTCCACGAAGTCATCGCTTCTCTTAGTCAGGTAGCCTTTGCGTGCTTTGCTATAATCAAATAAGTCAAACCAAAACTTTTCCCTCAGATATATGCTAGTCATAATTTCTTTTTTTTTTTTTTTTTCATTTTCCCCCAAGAGAGAGACAACCTGCAGTTATATTCTAGAATGTAAGTAGTTTCATTTTCTTAACGTTTATTCCTAACGTTTATTTATCTTTTATTCTGCATTTGCATCGTAAATTTGACTCAATTCTCAGTATGAAAATATTCGAAACATTCTGTCTTATCGAAGGAAATCTGTTAGAAATTATTTGTTGCATACTTTACTCGGTTGTACCCATAAAATATATGCAGGAAAGGAGATAGCAAAGCTTAGAGATAATGTGGTCACGATAAATATGTTAACTTGCTTTCATTCAGGGGTTGATAACTGTAATTACAAGATGTATCTTCACTTCATTAACTTACACACGTATTTCTCGTATGCAAGTTAATGAAGTGGTGTGAGAAGGTAATTCTATACATTCGGTCTCTTAGTTTGATGAATTATGTGAACAAGACCGTCACCGTATTTCAGTAAGTTGAATTCTACTTTAAAAATTCTTCTTTTAAAATTGTATGGAGAATATATAGCATTAAGTAGTGCGTAGGATCGAAACAACAGCGGATTTCGCAGTTATGATCCTTCGTAGAAGGAATGGGAGAGTTTCATTCTGTATGGGTTTAAGCGGGAACGTTTGCGTAGTTTATTAGTTCATCTTTTTATCCTGCATGTTGTCTTATACTGTGGGAGGTAAAAATAACTTCTTCGGGGAATGAAAGCTTCATAAGGAGCATAATGCATCTGTTCGTAATTCGTAGTATTTTGAGAAATTCAAGCATTCAAGGAATTTGTTATTTTTTTTCTTTCTGAAACTATGGGTCCCCTCCTGATGATTCTTATTTCTTGATAATAAACCGTTTTACAGGCTGAATATTAGGGCGTTTTCTTCAAGCAGAAAGTTTTTAAAAATTATTATAAGTAGTTTTCTCAACAAACCAAATCGAATTTTTTAATTAGTAATGAAATGCAGTAAGGATTTCTTTAATAACACGATAACTGATATGTTTCGTTTTTTAAAAGAATTAGTGATCTCGTTAATTTACCTGGATTGAGTTGTACATTTTAATGTGGTATTTAATGTTATTTATTTGCTTTGAATACGTTATCAATTTCTTTTTTATGTGGAGAAGAAATTTTGTTTATTTTGTTAGGTAAAGCAGAATTTCATTTACTTAAGCTTCGAATATTCTGAATTTTTGGTAAAGCAAAACGAATTGTATATTGTAAACTCTTCACGTAAGCTGGAATTTTGATTAATCGAATCCTGCTTTCTTCAGTTCCTGTTTTTTCATATTGACAATATTTACGAGAAAGCGCGTGAGAGCTGTCTATATTGAGAAGCATGCCTGCATAGAGGATTTTCATAAGAGTCATTAGGTCTGATGAAGCAGAAAATATGAAAAGTGTACAGGGCCCTCACCGGTGTTCAAACTCCTGACCTCCCAAATGCTAGCCAGACTTACTTCGAATTGCACCACAAAAGCGCACGGTAAGGAGGGAGAAAATACTTTAGAAGGGGACTAGTTATATTTATCTTCCTTGGAGAGAGCTACGAATGCCTCTGCAGCCAGTTTAGTTCCCAAATGTTAATCGGTTCCTGATGCATTCCGAGTCCATAGCCCTGTTCGTCTGCTGTTGGGCTGATATTTAATCAACGTAATTTTTTCTGTACGTATTTCAGACTGACCTTGCTCACTACGTGTCAGGTTTATGCTTATATAGTATACATGGTATGATTCTGCTCTAGAATATTTAGACTTCAGTATGTTTTTAGTCAAACATTTCTGTGTGTAAATGTTGAGTAAATTTAACGCTTTTTTCTTTTTTGACATCCGATTAGAGACACCCAATGGAAGATAATTGTATTTTTTTCTTTAAACTGATTTATATCATTTCGTAAGTTATTTAATTAAAGCTGTCGTCAAATTTCAAATTAAAATTAGTCTGTAATGAAAGTTAAAAACAAAGATCTTACCTATGCTGTTAGCATTTTTTAGAAGTTCGTGTGAAGTTTTATTGGTGAATTTCTCGCAATTGGATACCATTGATTTATTAGCGATTTTAATATCAATAGCAAGCTTAATGAAAAGAAGATCTTTTGATTAAGATACGAGAATAAACTTGTAAGGAATATTAAATAAAAATTCAGATTATTTTTAAAAATGTGTATCTTTTTCAAATGTAGCGGTAAAAATTTGAAATGCTGTTGTATAATTAATACCTCTCGGATTGTTTCTCATAAGAAAAATGGCGGTCGCTGGACAAGTGTTATCATTCCCATGTGCCAGTAGTCTGAAACTCTAACTGTATGCGGGCCGAACGCACGATCCATAAAGCAGCTGAATGGCCGGATGTGTGTGTGTATTGCGCCATGTATGCTCCTAATACATGGATATCACTGCTTTATGACTAGATGTTGCGCTTGAGCGTTATTTGGTGTTGCATGTAAATTTATAATATGTTTGGAAATTATATTTTAAAAATCTAATTCGTCTCGAATATGATTTAATTGAAAATTTGTTTCGGTAGTAAATATTATTTCAATTAATGTTTGATTATATTTTCTGCAATATTTTTCTGTATACGTACTGTTTTTTATTTTATAAGTTTACGATTTTTTCCTCCTCTCGCTGACTAAAATTCTGAGAGTATTTCTTTTCGGTTAAATGCTTTTTTCTATTTTCTTTAGATGCCTAATCCCTTATAGATATTTATCAAAACCTAATAAACAATAATAATAATAATAATGCAAAGGAAAACTTCAAATTTGTATTTATTTTCTATCTCTTTCAAATCCAAATTTTGGTATATGTACAAACTTTCCTTTGGTTACGCTTCACAATTCCAATGTATTGACATATAAATGTTAAATTTTCAAATTGACATTTATTTCAAATAATTCAAATGTGTTGAATTAACCATTAAATAACTTACTCAAACTAAATGTAAACTAGTTTTACGAGCTTTTTCCGGTTTTCTAGAGAAATTTTTGGAATGAGACAGTACGTGAGAATAAATTGTAATGTGTAGTTACTTAATTTTCAGAATGACAGCTGAAGTAGGTACAGCAATCAGACGGGAGAAGGGTTAAAAGAACTCTATTTAACTCTTTCAAAATTTACAATGCGTCGACTTGACGCTAACAGGCTACGCCTCATTCGGGCGGTAACTCAATTAACAAGAAATAAACTTAAAATTCAAAGAAATTAATACAACAGTAGACTTTTCCCCAGGGCTTAGATAATCCTGATATCTAAACCGCGTCGAAGTCTCGTGGCAACAAAGTAAAAGCTGACGCCACTTTAACCAGCAATAAATGCAGAAACAGAAGCTCACGCTACAAAGGTACAGTGCTAGCCCACTCTTTTTACACTTCTTCTAGAACTCTGTATTTAAACCTTTACTCCTACTGGTAGAATTTACATTCCTTCACGCGTGCTACGAAATTTAAATATTCTGATATTGACAATCAGGGGAATGAAGGCTTATAGGAAAGGAAGCATAAACTTAACTGGTTGGTGAAAATAAATATAAATCCCTACAAAATAATGACTACCTATTTTATTTTATTTTATTAAAGATTTCTTCGACACATGCAGAAAAAATACAAATATTTGTATGTAAATAATTATAAACTTCTTTATTTCTTACTGCAACTTGACACTTGACTGCATTTCGATTCTGATTACGTCTGTAGGTTTGGAGAAAAATTACTGAAACTATCTTTATGACGGATTGTAGATGTTCATTGGTCATTCGGGATCTTCTGTCAGACTTGTTAATTTTGAACTGCTTACATGTAAATGCACTCCCAAACGAAACTATTATACTTATCGCAAAAACTCGTATTTGTCTTGCCGAAAAATGAAGAAAAAGCAATAAAGAAAGAACGAGCAGCAAATAAAAATTATTGCCTTGCTGCAAGCGATCAAGTCCACAGCTACGTCTTCAATAATTAAGTCTTTTCATTATTAAGTGCACAAATCATCCCGTTACGTTCATTTATGACAAAATAATATTACAGTAAGTTTTTGTACCTACTCTCCTTCAGCGTCGTTTATTGTCCTGGCTGAGATCTGCAATTTAAGAATCTCTCCTCTGAGTGTATAATATATACGTACCAGGTTTCTAATTTTTACCTATCCGGGCAGGTAGCATGACAGTCCAGTCATCCCGAGTTAGAATATTCCAAATTCTGGGATGTTTATTGAGTACTTCCCAAGATTCGGATAGAGTCAACGTTGCCTCGAAGAGTAAAACACTGTTTCCATTAGTGCGGTACGAACGTGTTACGTATTTGATTCTAAAATTAGCGGACGAACTAACTTTGATAGATATGTGTGATGCAGTGACGGAAGACGTACCGCATGAAGTTGAACCATATTCAACTTCTATCCGTATGCCTGCGGAAGCTTTGGGGTCACGTGGTAAAAAAGGAGCAATCAGACGGTGTCAACAAAAGAAGCAACAATGGCTTCAAGGGAAGAATATTTTGCCAAAAAATACTTTTCTCAAAATTTAAAAATATAGATATTGTAACGAGAAATCTGCGGCTTGAAAAAGACAGCAATTCAGTGGTAAGCAATTCAGATATAAAAATGTGATTTAAGTGTATGAATGGGCAAAATTTTTCCTGACAATTATGATCCAGTTCTAGTTCTGCATATACATTTACTTTTAAAGAAAATGAACTTTTGACTATCTCATACTGCTATAGCAAATGAGATGCAGCATCAACAGTTTTTTTTTTTTTTTTTCCTTTTCTCTTTTTTTAGCCAACTTAAAGCTTTTTAAATATTCTATTTCATTAAAAAGTAGTTAAACTTGTATTTTTCTATTTATAAATACATTTTTAGCTTACATATTTATGAACACATCTTTTATTTTGAATATATTTGTGTTCCAGTCTGATGTATATTTGTGTTTAATAATATATATTATATGTAGTAAGTCTAATAATTTATTTGTACTTTTATTTATTTATTTTAATCTTCGTCGGAAGTCTTTATTTGGAGAATCATAACGTAATATAATTTTAAAGCGTTCGGGCAGGCATTTCGGCGAACCCGGTCGATTTCCCGCGTAATGAGAATCGCGACCAGTTGTTTGCCCTCCTCCCCCATAGATGTATACAGTTGCAGGATTGGGTACAAATATTGCTAGGTTCCCCTACTTTTTCGCACTGCTGTTTTGAATATCTTGTTATACATATATATCTGTATCTTCGTTTTGAAAGTCCTAATTTTCGTCTAAAGCCAATTTTATATTAAATAATATATATATATATATATATATCTTTCCTATTCTCCCTGTATATATTCTCTTGTGTCTTAAATTTGTAGGGAATTAGTTATCAAACTATTAGGCCTGTCGTATCTGTTTATTTGAAACTTTTTCACGTGTTTAATTAGAAACTGAATTCTAGATCAGATTGCTGTTAAAATAGTTTTTCCGCTTACTATATCGAAACGATTGTCTTAAAATTTTTAAACTTGTTTTAAGAAACTTTCGAATTGGAGGTGTATATCTAGGATCATTATTTAAGAAAATTAATCATGGAGCCACTTTTTTGGAGAATAAATACCCTGTCTGTATACGTGAGTTAAAATATTTACTGGACGAGAAGAAACTGTCTATATGATAATGCTGTATGATAACGTTCGTTTGTGTATGCTGAGATGAGAAACGTAGTTTCACAAAATACTTTTAATATTCGTAGTAGAAAATAGCATTTGATTTAAGAAATAGTTGTAAAATGCATAGCTAATCATTTCAAGGTGAGATCTAAGATTAACGGTAAAAATCTTGCGATCTTATGGTTATAAATAAAAAATACCTGGATATGTTCAGCTTCAGGTAGCTTTACTGATTAGAGCAGCCAGTAAGCAGATCGCGAAGGAGCTTGGCTATGGCTCCAGCAGAGAGCAAGCACTTAAAAGATTACGTTTGATTTGAAGCTTAACGAAAGATGATTAGGTTATTGGAATATGGTAAAGAACAAGAGGGTCATCTGCTTTAAGTTAGGAATGCCTTAGTGGGAACTATTTAAGGGATACAGGCGCATACTCATGTTACGCATGGGAAAAAACATGAAAACCAACCATCAGCAGTCTTAGACTATTTGAGTGCTTAACAAAAGAATTAGGTAGAAACTTATAGTTTAATATAATGACGTAAGGGGGGAGCATTAGAGAATATCAGCATGAAAGAAAAAAGAAGTATTATACATTTTACCTGGATTAGAAGGAAGATTGTTTCCAATACTTAAGCTTCCGTGACGATTCTAAGCATAGATTTTGGCTAGCTGCGTTTTTAGGATGTTTGTAGCATTAAGCCATAAGCATTTTCGTTGATATTTTTATTCTTAAGATCGTGAAACATCTTGCTATTTTATCCATCATCAAACAGTTTCCTCTATTGCCAGGTACTTGGACATTTCTAGCTCGATTACGCAGCTCGGGCCTCGTCCAAAACTAGCCCAGAAAACGAAATGATTAAACTGTTTTCCGCCTAGTTCAGGCGGGAAAGAAACCTAGTATCTTCCCGACGATGATTGATTACTCCCGAAATGTCGGTGACTGAACCTATAAGAGAAAAGTTTCTATAAGTAAGTTCTCAGCTGTAGTTTCGATTTGCTGGGCTATAAATGAGAGGAATATCTTTCATATCGAATTTAGAAGAGTTGTTATTCGTGATCGAAATTAATTATGGCATAAATGTATTCGTTTATACGACGGTTATTAGGAACAAAATGATTGTTCACTTGTAGCTTATTTTTTCATTTTTTGCATCAAATTACTACCTGGTACTTATCAACCTTACAGCCTGACCATTAGTGACCTTTAATTTATCATTCAGATGTCCTGGTTAAATTGCCGGTTTTTAAATGCGTTGTTGCTCGATGTCGTGTAATATCATCAATCTAAAACCAATTTACATTTAATAATATCTCCAATTGGTGTTGCTTATAATACCTCCTCTTGATAGCATGTATTAGTGGACTGTATATAAATTCATAAAAGTCAAGTTGAAAAACTTAACAACATTTATTTTCCTTCATGCATAATAATGCCGCTTAACAGACAAAGAAGGGAGTAAAGATTACAATTAGCAATTGACTGCCGCTTTGAACGGGCAGAGGAAAACAGACTCGGTGTGGACTGAGCGCATCCCTATCGCTTCCGCCACTGATATTACGTGGCGCTGCAAACTTCAAGCCAGTACAAATAGACATAAATATTCTAACCGAGAATAAAAATTCCGCCCGGCTTTGAAATTTGATACAAAAATTTCAATTAATTAATTCTTGACGAATTACAATCTTTCAAAATTGATAATCACATAAATAGTCGGATTACCACAGTATTAAAACTGAACTATGAAATGTCAAAGAGCATTAAAACATGAAAACAGTAATTACGCAAACAATATATAAGCTGACATAAAACATGCTACAAGATAAATAAATACATTTCAAAGTAAGCCGTATAATTTCTTTAAACATAAAATCATTATTAAATTCTTATAATGTACACTCACTTCCAAAAGTTAAGCACCGAGAGGAAAATGCTTATTTCCGAAAGCCAATCAGAATTGAAGAGGATGCAATTCGCTGCAGAGGTAGATGGAAGTATGAAAATATGTTAGGTAACAGCCAATCGCGCTTTCATGTCAAGAAATATGCAAAAAAGTCTTATAAGAAGCCAGCTTTATGAAAGGTTACAGAAGTTGATTATAAGTGCTGATAGAAGGTGCTTAAAACTTTCGTACAATTCGGTTTCAAGACATACGTGTTTCTATGACTTCCAGAAGACGAATAAAAGATTCTGCGTGCTGCGGAGCGCAGTGAAGCAGAACAGTCGATCACAGATGTTGATCTTTTCTTCGGCGTTCATCATTCTGTAATTTCATGTCTATGGAAACAATTCCAAACCACACAGACAGTTGTCCGAAAGCCCGTAGCCCGTCGCACAAGGGTTACAACCCCCGCGGAAGATCGATATATTGCTATTGTAGCCAAGCGGAATCGCAGAGCGACCTCCAAACGTGTGACATCTTTGGTTACACCGTCCATTGGTAAGGCGATATCTGCAGCTACTGTACGCCGACGATAACGTATGAGTGGACTGTACGCCCGGGTATCTCGAGTTTGTGTTCCTCTATCCGTCCAATCAAGAGGGGCACGATTACAGTGGTGCCGGGAACATGTCAATTGGAATGTGTCTGACTGGGGCAATGTCATGTTTACTGATGAGTCAAGATTTGCTCTGGAGCCAGATGACAAGCGTATAAGGATATGGCGTGAACAACGAACACGCAATCAGTCCCAAAACATCACCGAACATCACGCATTCCGAGGCGGAAGCATTATGGTGTGGGCAGGGATTTCATTAGGATACCGCACCGACCTGCACATCTTTAAACGGGGTTCTTTGACGGCTGTCCGGTATCGAGATGAAGTCCTAGAACCCATTGTGAGATTGTACGCTGCAGCAGTTGGCCCTACTTTTGTTTTAATGGACGATAACGCACGTCCCCATAGAGCTGACATCGTCGATGACTACCTGGAGAGTGAAGGGATTGCGCGTATGGCGTGGCCAGCATATTCGCCCGACCTTAATCCCAATCAAAATCTTTGGGATCCTCTCGGCCGAGCTGTATGTTCACGTTTCCCATCTCCAGCCACTCTTATTGAGTTGGAAACTGCTTTACAAGAAGAATGGCGATTGCTTAATTCTGCGGTGGTTGACCACCTAATTGAAAGCATGGCCGCAAGGTGTAAACTTTGTATACAGATGAGGGAGGATCACATACCCTATTAATGTCCTTTTTTTCCCTTTTATGCTGTTTATTTTCACTTTATACATAATTCTGTTTAAGTCTCCAGTATGTCATTATCTGATAACTTACAAAAATTTAATATTGTTTTCATTTCTGTATATAATTATTGATTTTGTTTTATGCATAAATAGATATGCTACTTTGCTGCCGAATTTTGTGTCAATCAAAGCAGTATTTGTTGATTTTTTTGCATTTTACATTTTCATGCTTAACTTTTATATATATATATATATTCATAATGAAAGAAATTAAAAGTAAATTAATAAGCTTAAGACTTGCGCTAAAGCTGCAAAGTAATAAAGCAATAATTCACTATAATTTAAAGAAAACTCTTCATATTACATCTCCAAGCAACGGAAATTCAATTTAAAATCATCATTGAAAAGGTAGTTTTCAGAATTACTTTTAATCTTCTTATAATTTTTTAAAATTTTTTCTTGAAGCTACCTTTGTTTTTACTTTTGTATTTGAAATGAAAAGAGAGTGTCGGGGATATGTCTTCTAAAGTAAGCATCTCGTTCAGATTAATTGTGTTCTTAGTGAAGAATTTTAATCTTAAAGATTATTTGCTTTTTAGGTTAGGTTAGTCAGGTATTCAGTTATGGCAAAGCACACGAGGGATATCTGCCTAAAGGGAGGGATGCCTTCGTGGAGGACGTTTTAAGGGAAACTGGCTCGTATACACGTTACACATGGGGAAAACCACGAAAACGCCCATGCAGCCAGCCCGTTCGCGGGATTCGAACCTCAGACCGAACTACCAGTCTTCAGCGCCTTTACCGCTCGGCCGCTGGTGGGCCCTATTTGCTTTTTAACAGGATTCTTTTGGTTTGGTGGCTAATATCTTTATTTTGATTGAGTATCAATTAGTGATTTGAATCTAGCAAATAATTTGATGCTTACTTGGAAGTAAGTTGAAACACTCTCTCTTTAGTTACTGTTAATTGATGGTAGATTGGTTTATCCCCTTGATAAATCGATTAATCTACTATCAATAACAGTAATTGGTTTTTCAATACTTAAAAGTTTACTTTTGATTTTGGCATCTTTGCGATTTAGTTTTTCCTGAACTGTGTTTAAAGCAAGGAGGACTGAAAATTCTATAAATTTTTTTAAATTCTGAAAAATAACTTTTCAATGATGTTTTTAAGTTGAATTTCCGTTGCTTGGAGATGTAATATGGAGAGTTTTCTTTTTATAATTATAGTATATATGTATATATATATATATATATATATATAATCAGTAGATTATATTATTACTTGAATATTAAATTGGCAATAAACAAATCTTTGAAATAGATCTAATAAAAATTCTTGAAGCAGTTTTAACTTTAGCTACACGTACCTTACCATCTGTACCAGGGAAGCGTCTCCAAAATTCTGCCTAAGGCCCAGTGGCAAGGAGGTAACTTCTCATCCTTAAGTTAACCATTGCACCTGTTTGCACATTGGATTTGTGGAATTGCCATTTATTGCGCTGTTGCAAATGATTGAGGTAATCTATTTGCCAGCGCTTCCAATATGTAGGTACTTCTTATGAAAATATTCAAAAATCAATGCAGTAACTCTATGAGTAGGAGGCAAAATTAACTGGTGTTTACAATCAAATAATAAGTTTGAGTTTTTTAATCTTCCCCCAACTCTTAAAAGAGAATTCTCATCTAGAAAAGGGTCAAGACCTTTTAACTTACTTTGTGCATGAACAGGTTTACCTCGACGAAGAGCTGTAATTTCCGAATTAAAGGCAGTTAATTGGGCATGCCGTATAAGAAACTCTTCAGCCTTTTGCATCTCATCTATAGTTAAATATCCCTGCATCTTATTTGCGATTTACAATATAAGATAAACCTTGAAATAAAGCTGAGAATTCTGATTAGTTTATGAAAATCATTGAAAAGTTTCAGAAAAGAATCTATAAAATGTTCATTCATTGTCAAAGTCAGAACTGGATTCGCTGATTGTGTCAGTTCCTTCTCATACTCCTCGTCCGAAGAATAAGGAATGCACTCTGGTAATGGATGTTGTTGGTTGAGAAACTCAGGAACTGACCACCACAAAGAATTAGCGAAACGTTCACTAGTATCTGCTCCTCGGGATATTATATCCGCTGGATTTTCCTTGGAGGCAAAATGACCCCACTTAAATTGTTTAGTCAGAGTTTGAATTTCAGCAATTCTATTGCTCACAAAAGTTTTGAGTTTGTACGCAGGCGTGTTTATCCATGCTAGAACAATAGTAGAATCACACCACAAATAAACATTATCGATACTTAGCTGCAGAGCTGTTATTACCTTTGACACTAGTCTGCATAGAAGTAATGCTGCACACAGTTCAAGACGTGGAAGTAATTGTAACGGGCTTTACAGGAGAAATCTGGATTTGGTACAAAGGAGATTAGAATAATTTATTCCATCAGTGGTAATACAACGGATACAAATAGGCCGCACCATAAGCCTTTTCCGAAGCGTCCGAAAACCCATGAATCTCTGTTCTAACGGAATGTTCAGTTAAAACATATCTGAGAATATTCAGTTGATCGATTAAGTGAAACTGTTAAAAGAATTTTTTCCATTCACACAACTCCTTGGGAGGTAATTCCTCCTTCCAGTCCAGTTTCAGCAGCCATAGTCTCTGCATGAATATTTTTGCCTTCGTTACTATGGGTTCGATGAGACCCAAGGGATCAAAAAGCTTAGCTATTTCAGATAACGCTTCACGTTTAGTAAAACTATCTTGATTGTTCACAGCTGTTTTGAAAGTAAAGTGATTATTCTTTGGTTTCCAGAGCATTCTTAGCGTCTTCACTGCTGTAAATCTCTCTGCGTTGGATGTATGAGTAGTTGTCGATACATCTGTTTAATATCGGCACTGAAGGCAAAGCGATGTTTCCTAAATCTGGAAATTATAGAAGATAGATCCTCTTGAATTGTACTTCCGTTCAATAGAAATGAATTTAGTGAATAGCCACTGGATGATATACACGATGCATAGAAAACAATTCAGACAAGTTCTGCAGTTTATATGGTATTCTGAGGGACAAACAACTTTGAGCTTCTATTTCAAATGAATTTTATATGTTACATCTGAATAGTTTTCCAAATTTAATTATGGGTAATTCCCAATCCGTATTCCAATGTGTATAGTTATATATTCCAATGTGTATAGTTTCAGTATTAGTATAGTAAGACAATGTATTGCTACAGCGTTATTCGTCATGTGACTACCGAATATTATTTGAAATTATTATATAACCGTGTATTTGTTTTATTAGCTTTTAATTCAAAGCACTTAGTATCAAGTTAATATTTTTATGATATTCTTCTAATTATGGTTATAATTTGAAAAAATTAAGGACTAATCTGAACGTAGCATCCGATACGCTCTCACTGATTATTTTAACTTTATTGCGTCATGAATATATTTTCCTTCTTAGATATTGCGTTTTCATTACTCCCTTGCCTGCTGTTGAAGAATAAATCATAGAAAGTATTCTTAAAATCATTTTAACAGCGCAGTATCAGTTAATTTAACATATGTTTTGAAGATTTCTGCTATCAGAATACCATTTTAGCTTTTCATTCCATGAATTAAAGATTTTCCACTTGAAGTAACTTTTAGAATTTTTAAGATTCGCTTGTGTTGATACTCCTTAAGGTTTTGTTTAAACATGTAAGGAATTATTGCATCCTCCTGTGCGTACCATTGTGGTGCAAGCGGTTAGCATGCCTAACTAGCAATTGTAAGATCTGAAGTTTAAATCTATTATGTTGTACAATTAATCTCTCAGTTTTCCAGCTGCGAAAAATCTGATAGTCTCTACTGTGGCAATCGAATTAAAATGTCGTAAAGGATTATTTGTCACCATTCGGATTTAATCTGTACAATCATTAGGTTATTTCGAAGCAGAAGACATGAAAAATGAGCAACGCCTTCGCCGGGAATCGAACCACGGACCTCTCTGTTAGAGTCTCGTCGAGCGTGCTGACCACTACACCACGAAGGCATGCGAAGAAAGCGGGAGAAATACCTTATAAATCATATAGGTTTTGTGCTTTTTCTAAGCCGTCTTTTGTATGGGGGAGAACTTAAATGACGTTTACAAATTTGTGATTTTGATCTGAATTAAATTGAAATTATTTCTCAAGCTAATGTACAGGATATCCATAAAGTCTCTGAAGAATTTTAACAACTTGTTCTTTGGGGATGGAACGGCTTACAACTTTGGTAAAAATCACACTTTCACAAACAAACCCCACAGTTTTTGTGACAAGTGACACAAGTTACCTAACCTCGACATGCGACAAAATAACCTCTGGTTGACAGTCCTCCACCTGTAAGCAAATGTAAATAATCAATGTACCGAGGTAAACTCAGGCTGTTATTGTTTGTTCTTGGAAGAAAAATGGTCCTAAAATCTTTCAAACGTTCACTTTCGCACTGTCCCGCTTCAGCTTCCTTATGACATAAGAATCCTCACATCACATATTAAACAAAAAACAACTGTACGTAAAAAACGATTGATTTGCTTGTAGTAACACCACAAAAATTTACAGCACTGCCTCTTACAGGGCGCTCACAATAAAAAGGTAAAGTTGTTCAGGGACAGTGGTTATCCTGTATTATGTAATTTTCAATGTAACTTAAAAACGTTATTACGAACATGAAGCTGCAGAAATATTTTTTAATTTTAAATTTAGTTCTTGAAATAAAATTTGTTCCTGAAAATCGTGAAAGTTATTAAAGGGTTATGACATTTGATACACAAAAATTATAATTACTAAAATACACCAAATTTTAAAAAGCATGCAATATTTTTTTATAATAAGTGATATATTAGCTTACAAATCTCATAATTGCTTTGTAAGCTGTTTTATAATTTTAACATTAAAATGCCCGTTTTGTTTCTAGCTGTTCTGCGGGTACAATTTTTCCAGGTAAAATTAGTGGAAATTTATTTATCAGATTTCTCTATGTATGTTCTTACAACATGACGTTGCTACTTTAGATTCTGTGTTGGAATCTGCACGATCAATGGAGGCATATGACCGGGAAACTTAAAGATTATCTCTACAGATAATTAATAATTATTTTCAGGAGCATAAATTTTATAGTTAATTCCACGTAATATATTTTTTATTTTGAAATTAATATGTTATTTTCAAATTAAAATCGGAGAACAAAAAATCTTTTTATTATCTTCTGTTAAAATTCGATTGCAGTAACCATTGCCTTATTTAGAGATTGTAATCTTCAGTGAGCTTTAAAAATTTTAACAAAGCGTTCATGGCAAAGTGTACTCAGCTAAATAATATCATTATCAGCTACTGCTACAGCGTTATTCATCTCCTGACTCGCTAATAATGATTTGAATTTATTATATAACCATGTATTTATAAAGTGCGTTTTTACATAAGCTTAAAAGGAAAATATTTTTATGTAAGTTGCCAAAAATGATCGAAATTTTTTCGGCGCTTTTTCCAACTATTATTTAACATAGCCTGAGCAGACAAAGTTTTATTATAAATATTTCAAGGATAAAGAAATAATGCGTTAATAATTGCGATGGCAACTGCAGATCTCATTTTATATTTAAAACAGAATTGGAATAAATATGCCATACTTTTGATTGGGTTTGTCTACTATGAAGGAGATCTGGTTTTGATTAATTGCAAGACACGAAATCCACACACACTTCCAAAAGTTAAGCACGAAGATGTAAAATGCGAAAAAAAATCAGCAAATACTGCTTTGATTGACATAAAATTTGGCAGGAAAGTAGCATATATATTTATGCATAAAACAAATCAATAATTATATACAGAAATGAAAACAATATTAAATTTTTGTAAGTTATCTGATAATGACATACTGGAGACTTGAACAGAATTATGTATAAAGTGAAAGTAAATAGCATAAAATGAAAAAAAAGGACATTAATAGGGTATGTGATCCCCCCTCATCTGTATACAAAGTTTACACCTTGTGACCATGCTTTCAATTAGGTGGTCAACCACCGCAACATTAAGCAATCGCTATTCTTCTTGTAGAGCAGTTTCCAGCTCAACAAGAGTGGCTGGAGGTGGGAAACGTGAAAGTTTCCCACCTCCACCACCATTCTCCATTCATTAGGTGTCCCACCTAATGAATGGAGAATGTAATGATGCAGACGGCAATGGAGCAGTAAGACAAGTATCAAGAGGGCAAAGCTTAAACTCCATTTCTTTCTTCAGTTCAATGAAAAAAATAGCAATATATTTAATTCGAATGATAAAATCCAAGGTTTTTAAGGAATCAGCTTTGATTTGAGTAGATTTCGATTATTTACAATTTTATAATTGAAAAAAAGTAATGGTAAACCTTTAATAACAAGTATTATTATAGATCACTTAAAAACCATAAAAAATAGTTTTGCAAATATTTGATATTGAATTTTGATTAAAAAATATACCATGGATCCAGAAACCATTTTTCATTGATATTAGTGAGATTTATCACTTGTTATGTAAGTCTCGAGAGCAATTTCTTGAGCTATCGAGTGACTCAAACTTAAAACTTGAGTTTCCACATAAATAATCGACTAAATTCTGGATCGAAGCTAGAACAGAATTTCCTACTTTCTACACTTCCTAATATCTGAAGTGGTATTAAGTGTTTCTTGCTATTCAGCACCACATAATTATATGGAACGACATTTTCAGTCATTAAATCCCCAAACCGTTCAACGGTGAAAAAACGTGAAAACACTTTACATCCAGCAGTATCAAATATTACACCAAGATGTGATTTGTTACGAATCAAAAAACAAGTACATCCGTCTCATTGCAGTGTGAATTTTTTTCTTTAATTTTTATATACTACTAGAAACAAATCTTAAAACTGCGTCTTTTCATATGTGTATTGTTTATCAAAGAAATAATTTGTTAATAGGAAAATATTTATTTTTATATCTTTGTGCTATAGTTAATAACTGGGGTCGCGAAAAAAAAAAAAAGAAGAAGTCATGAATGAAGAAGATTTAAAAAGCGCTGTTCTACTAAAAAAAATCCCCCCGCACGATGAGTGGCTTAACTGCAGTATTCAAAAAGTGTTGCATTGTACTAATCAAATCGTTCATCCCCTTTCCCCAAAGTATCAAAATACCCATTCCCGAAATATCGCTCTTCACTAATCTCGTTTGACAATAAAAGAGAAAGACGCTAAAGAAAAGTAATGTCTTGTTATTACATAAAAGTAAGCATTATTTGATGTATGTGGAAGTTTAATTTGCGAAAAAAAATTATTTGGTTACTCTTATTTAACTGCATTAAGAAGGATATACTTTTTTTATTATTACTCAAATTGCATGTAATATGTATATAGATAGATATCTGATTTAAGATTAAAAAGTGCATTAAAAGTGAAAAGAAGCTAAGAAAGACTCTTTAACAATCATGAATCGAAATTCATTTAACAAATTTAGTAATAATTGCAGATATCAACGTAAGCTAGTGATTTAAAAATAAGAGGTCGAAGGTGGAGATTAAAGAGATAAGGAATGAAAGGGCGGAGAGAGAAAGCTCCCCCTCCAACTGGCACGTGGCCCTGAGATCAGGACAGTGGGGAGACTGGAGAAAAGACACTCCTCCGCAGGTGAAAGGGGGGAAGTAGAATTTCCGAAAACGTCAGTTGGGTGAAAAGAATACGTAACCGTTGAGTGCGCCTCTCAAGATCGTGGCAGGGTAGGATAAGGCTTCGGGTCAGTGTTCCGTCGCTGCCTGCTGGCATTTCAGCGAACTTGATTGTGATCTCGCGTAATAAGAATAGTAACCAAGAATTGGTCCGAATAGCTGCATTTAGTTGCAGTGGTAGCTGCAAATATTAGTTGGTGTCTCCCTATCGTTTCGCACTGCTGTTTTGAATATTTTGGTGAATATTTACATGTAAATTCCAGTACAAAATTAAGAAAATTTGCAAATTATATCTATTTTTATGAAAAGTATTTAACCAAAAATAGTAATTATGCCACCGAAGAATTATGCAAATATTCAGAGTCGAATACGTAAGCGTATACGTGCGTGCCTGCGGCGTTGTGATTGTGGAAGGGATATAAGCACATGAGGGGTTTTCGTCGATTTGTGTGATCGTACTCCTTCAGGACATTCGCCGTGTTTCTTGCAAGAGTTGGTGAAATTTTGTAAGATATCAAGTAAGATAAGTAGCCATGAACATATAAATGAGGGAATGAGATGGAGAATTGTTGGTAGACTGGAGACAGGCCAATTACAAGCGCAGAGCTTAGTGTAACACCCATTGCCGTTTGCAGTTTGTAGAAGCAGTTTCAGGACACTGGTTCCATGTCGAGAAGACCTCAACAAAGTCGGCCATAAACCAAAATGACGAATGGGATCGTTATTTTGCACTTTCAACGCGGCGATGCAAGACTGCTACAGCCTTGCAGCTCTCACCTGATTTTTATGCTGCTGCCACTGGAACACGAGCTTCACGATCTGTAGTTGCCGAAAGCCTTTATAGGGCTGATGACGGAAGACCTGGTATTTGCGTCTCGCTCCCTGCAGCATACAAGAGAATGCTTTTAGCATGGTGCGGATAACATGCGCCTTGGACCAGACTTCACTTGAGCACTGTACTTTTTATGGATGCGTCGAGATTCAACCTAGATACTGATTCTCGGTGTACTTGTATCTGGAGAGAGCCTGTAACACTATACCACCTCTCCCTCGTCAGGGAACATGATGATTACGGTGGTAGAGCTGTGCCTATGGTTTGGGAAAGCATTACATTGGATGGCTGCATATATCTGACAAAAGCTTCCTGACTGCTATGAGGTGTAAAGAGGTGATTTCGGAACCCTATGTTCGACTTTCAGGAGCGCAGTTTGTGCAAGGATTGGCCAGCCAGGTCTCCTATACGCATGTCTGGGACGCTCTCGGGAGACCAATTTCATCTGGTCATTCCTCTTCGAGAACCATGCCGTGTGATCGACTGTTACACGTACTATGCTGTCAGGCTGCGCAACCTATCTGGCTTGAGAGGGGACCATACCCCATATTAGACTCATTTTCAGTTCGATATCGCAACGTGGATTTTAGATATCCCTTCACTGTGAGTTTTACTGATAAACATGCGTACGTAAAATGACTTTTGAATAATACATCTCTTTCGCTGTTTTAAATGTATATTAATATGAAATTTCATTAAAACCTGCCAATTAGTTTTTCAAAAATTGGACATAATATGCAAATTTTCTTAATTTTACACGTGAGTGTATATATATAATCTGTAAGAAAAAATATGTAAATGATGTTTATAATTTAATTTAGTAATAGTCTCATAATTCCTCATTTTTATTTAATTTCACATTTAGAGCCACAGTTCACTTGGCACCCTAATCGTGCCTATTTTCAGAACATTTACATTTTTGATATTGTTGCGATAGAAGGAGAGGGCACAGCGAAATTGCATCCAAGCAGTACACGGAGAGAAGGTAAAGTGCGCTGTTATCCAATATGAAAGCCTAAGAAGAAGAAGGTTTTGGTTGCGATTAATAACGTTTCAATTCTCAGAATTTAGAGTTCAAATTCCGAATTACCTACGTCATCAGCATTACGCAAGGCATGCGAGATTGATTGATCTGCTGTTGTTATTTTTAGAATAAAGAGACGAAATACTCAAATTAAAAATGAGGAATTAAGAGACTATTTTACGAAATTAAATTATAAACTTCATTTGCATACTTTTTATCGTGCATATTTTTGATAGGCAAGATTCTGATTTCCCAATAGCTAAGTATTTTTCATTTTTTGAAAAAGGTGGGGAAGTAAAAATGTTACTGACAAGGAAAAACTGTTGTTATTTCCAAAATTCTTAAGGGGGCGAAGCTCTAACGTTTTACATCTGAGAGTGTATTGATATTAATAATTCGATAGTCCTTAATGACGAATTTTTAACCTATTTTTCAAGTTCTGCCTAAATCAAGGACTGCCAGAACAGTAAAGGATGTTGCTAACTGTCCAGAATATTAATTCGTTGCAAGAGTGGATTTCTTTAGGGCTTAAGCTGTTTCCTATTTCAAGTTCTAGGGAGAATCACAGAACACTAATAATATACCTAGGCTTACAACTCCCAGGCAAAATTTACAACAAAATTTTTATCAGCTTAGATATCGTACTCCAAGGCCATTTTACTCTAGGCAGCATGTACCTCAGAATCAGGCCTGGAGGAATTTCCAACCACAAGTGGCCTATCCATATCAGCAATATCCCACTCTAAATTACCATACACCTTCCCAAAATTTTTAGGTAATAAAAATGACAATGTTTTAAAGTAAATGTTCAAATGGGAAAAAATCTTTCTCCCATAATTGACACAGGCAGCCAAATAAATGTAATTTCCGAAACTGTATTAATACACAAATTTTAAGCTGTATTAATACACAAATTCAAGTTATTGAGAGCAATCCTAACACATTATTATCTCTATCTTGAAAGTCTTTTTGTGACCAAAGTAATTAAATTATCATGTAAAATATGCAGACTTACTAATATATAGTATTTTATGTTCTCTAAGTCTAACCGATTTATTATTATCAATGCCTTGCGTTTATTTAAATTGCACTTGAATTTTAATAATTTTGAAGTATATCAGTGTAAATATATTGTTACGAAAAATTCGGCGGTTGCGCCTGTATGTAAGCTTTCCGGCATAGCACTAGGGTTGCCATAAAATAGTGTATGGTAGGGTTGCCAGATTGGCGACTTTATCGCCCATTTGGCGACCAAATCGGCGATATCCCATGGTCCAATCGGGAAGCTTCTAGAATAATTTCCTGTCGAGATATTTCTCGAAACATGTGGAACTTTAAGAAAAGCTATTTAAACCCTTGCGTTTCTGAGAGCAGTTAGTTAGTTGCGAGTTAGTTGTTGCAAGTTGCGAGCAGTGTGATTAGTTGTGAGAATAGCTGCTACGCGAGAGTTCTGTGAACGGAAAGCAATCGAGATAGTGCTTTGCCGTGAAGCTATCTTTACAGTATAGCTTGAAAGTGGATTGGTGATTGTTCCACGGTGTTTTATTATAAGTTTAGTGTTGCCGTGAAGCTACCTGTACAGTTATAGCCTGAAGCTGTGTTGCTGATTGTTTCAGCGTATTTATTGTAGATTTTCGACGCTTTTAAAGGTGATTTTGGAACTGTGCTGTAAATAGTGATTCCTGTAAATAAATTGTGCTTTTTATTGTTCTGCATCCTGTTTTCATCGGATACTCTCAAATCTACGAACCCGTATAAACGCAACAATATATTAAGTAAAGGTATTCAGATAAATAAACTTTTTCAAAATAATTTTGTATGTGAAGAGAATGTAAGTACCAACAACTATGCTAATCATATTGAAAATAATGCAACTGTTAATAACCAATTGCGACAATTACCAACTAACTATAATCATATATTTGCCAAAAACAAATATGATGTGGAATATATCATCAATATTGAACTTTCACGATTAATTTTAACTTCAGAATTACCTATAGCTTGTGGGCCATATAGAGCATCTCCTAAAAGATAATAGTGAAATTAGAAACAAATAAACGAGTTGTAGATGCAGGTATAATCAAACCTTTATTCAGTCCTTATGCTGTCCCTGTAACCTTAGATTACAAAAGAGATTAAAATGCAAAAACCAGGTTGTGTATTGACTACAGAAAACTTAACCATATACTATAACAGATTCTGAAGCCGTACCTCGAATCGATGCTGTATTATATCAATTAACGAATGCAAAAATCTTATCCATATTAGACTTAGCACCTGTTATTGGCACATCAAATTAAATGAAAAAGATGATGAAAAATAAGCATTTACCACAAATTTTGGCCTTTATGAATTCAATAGATTAACTTTTGGTTAGAAAAATTATCCAGCTGTTTTCCAAAGAGCCCTCAGACAAATTTTAAACAAATATCAGATTCGCCTTAAATTATTTTGATGATGATATAGTATTTTTCCCAAATTTTGACGAACATCTAAAATAGCTTAAGATAATATTTGACATATGTGAGAAAGAGAATATAAAATTAAAACAATCTAAGTGTAACTTTGCTAAAAGATAAATTTTCTGGGCTATGAAGTTCAAGTCGGAAAATATCAGTCTAGTAATACAAATATTGAAGTTATTGAAAAAATTACAACCCCCTTGTAAATGTTAAAGAATAACAAAGATTTCCAGGAAGTATTAATGTATATCATAAGTTAAAGTAGAATTTATAAAAAAAGCCAAAGAAAATAATAAGGTGACTGATTAATTTAATAAAACCTTAGAAGAATGTAAGAAAATTTTTTCAGTCATGAATATAACAAATATAAAAATCAAGTCGAAGTGTTTTTTTTTAACTGAATTATTGATGAATTATTTACGTGTCGTCTTGCTGTGCAAAGTTGCTGAAATATAGACGTTAACGTGTTTCAAAACTGTATAAACCTGATTTGCCAACCGTCTGTTTTTCAAAGGATTGAGGACATAACGTCAAAACTCCAGTGTCTTTAAAAGGGGGAGTATGTAATCACAATGTTTAAATAAACTTGACATAATTCTTTTCATACAGTAAACTTCCTTTAAATTCTGTCCGAAATTTCTTGATGAATGTACCTCATTCAGAAAAATTTCTCGTGACAGATTATTTTCGTTATCAACTTAATGCATAAAAAACTCAAATTGAGAAAATATATCTGTTTTAATAATGGTTTGTAGTATTCTTATCGGAGATTCTTTGAGTTACATACCACACATTTTTCTGTGAGAAAACTGGAATATTAATAAAGGCGAGAAAAATGTATGCTTCCTTACCAGTGTCTCTGATAAAACGGTCACAAACAAGTTCATTTTATCAGTGTTGTATTTTTTATGTAATCTTTTCATTTTATGTACATAGCAAATCAGTGAAAGAAAAGGGAGAGAACCCTCCTTTACTGTGTAGAGTCATCAGGTATTTTGAAGTTGGAAACGTGAAAACTGAGAAATGCCCTCACCGGGACTCGAACCACGTACCTCTCGAATACGCACCGAGCGTGCTGACCACTACACCACGAAGGCATATGAAGAAGGTGGGAGAAATACCTTATATATTCCCCTTTTAAAAGGCGACTGGGGATTCGGCAGCCCAATCGCCAAATCCCGGTGGTGGAGAATCATCATCCACCACCTTTTTTTGTTCGTGCGCCACTTGTAGAGTCATCAGGTATTTTGAAATTGGAAACGTGAAAAATGAGCAATGCCCTTGCCGGCGGAGCTCGAACCACGGATCTCTCGAATACGCGCCGACTACTACATCACGAAGGCATGCAAAGAAAGTAGGCGAAATCCCTTATAACTGAAAGGAAAATGAAGAGAACCCGAAATTCAAGAAGTTTTCCCTCAACAAAAGCGATACGTGTGCTGATGGTTTCTGTTTTTGAATCGGGTTAAGCGAAATATGGGGAACCATAGGAATAATGATTCGGCCATCCGTTAGCCTAAATTTGGAAGTGGCACCAAAATATATTATATCTGTACAGCCTTTCTTCTCTAGCACACCTCTTAATAAGACTTTGTATATACAGAATACCCCTAACCTTTCCTTTCAGAACTATGATCCCCTCCCTCATCCCGTTACAGTATTCTTTCAATAAATCTTTCTGCGGTAATGTTTTAATACCATAAAATTAATAGAGTGCAATGAGTAAAGTAAAAAAGCGAAGCCTGATTATTACGTTATTTTAAGCCAAACGTAACATTATTTTGATGTACCGTGGTTATTAACATGAATT
>KK113668.1:608171-629314 GCA_000611955.2 Stegodyphus mimosarum | reverse complement strand
GAAGATGTAAAAGCAGCGTTCCTATCACTTAAAATCTTTTTAGGTACCTGAATTTGGAAAATTTGTTTTAAGCAATTTATATAAGTATCTGTAGTTACACTTTTAGAAGCAAAAGTCCAGATATATCTAGTTGCATGATCAATAATTATGTGAATATACTTTTTACTAGAATTATAATAATTTAAACCACCTACAGTATCAATAGATAATATTTCAAAAGGTTCACTAACTGATGGTAAATTTTGCATTAAACCAAATTTCTTTTGTTTACTTTTCTTATTAAACTGACATACTTCACAATGTTTACAATAATTTCTAACATCTTGAACAATTCCTGGCCAATAATATTGTGGAGATAACAAATTTAGCATAGATGATACACCAATATGACCAAATTCTATATGGGCCTTTTCAAGTAATTTCGTACGTAGAGACAAAAGAAACGGGCGGAACACAGCCTCAGACCTGTCTCGTCAGCTCTCTTCATCCACTGGTACGACAGTTTCAATTCAGACCGTGTATAGACGCTTAGGACAGATTGGTCTATATGCTCGTAGACCTGTCAGATGCGTTCCATTTACTGCAAGTCACTGTCGCCTGCGGTTAGCCTGGAGTAGAGAACATGCGTTGTGGACACCGCAACAGTGGGCTTGTGTGATGTTTTCCGACGAGTCCAGGTTTAGCTTGCAGTCTGATTATCGCCGGACTTTCATATGGAGAGCTCCAGGTACCCGTTCGCACCAAGAAAACATCATTGAACGACACCGTTACGGTGGTGCAGGAGTGCTCGTTTGGAGTGGAATTATTCTGGGTTCCAGAACTGACCTGAATGTTCAAATTGGAACCATGACAAGCCAAATTATCGGGACGTCATTCTGGAACAACATTTACGTTTGTTTCGGGGCGCCATGGGCGCACAAGTTGTGTTTATGGATGACAACGCCCGTCCTCACCGTGCAAACATCGTAAGCGAATGCCCTCAATCGGAGGATATCACCCATATGGACTGGCCAGCATTCTCACCGGACTTGAATCCAGTAGAGCACGTGTGGGACATGCTTGGCCGACGAGTTGCAGCCCGTCAACCTCCTCCTACATTAACTTCGGAGAGCATTGCTTTTTGAGTGTTGTAATATCCCCTAAGATCAGATCGATAATTTGATACTTAGCATGCCTAGGCGTTGTGCGGACTTTATTTCATCGTCTGGGAGACATACAATATATTAACAATCATACCAACCATCTAATATTGGTTTTTTGTAAATAGGTTTTTTTTGTAATTTGCTGCAGGGAGAAAATATCGCTAATTTTTTTAATAATATCAAACATATAGCATCTTTTTTGCTCTTTACCTTTTGTTTAATAAATAAGCTTTACAAATAAGTCAAATTTGTTTTGCTTCTAACTCTTCCTTTGCCTGATTTTGCATTATCCTTAATTTATGGACACGAGTGTATTAAGAAATACTGCTTTTAATTCTGCAAGTTAAACAGTTGTTTTTTGTTCTGAGAGCTTTTAACTATAGATCTTATGCAATGCCAAATGGCAGTTCACAGTTAGGTTCATGGAGCATAAAAAAAAGATCGCGTATCTTGTTGAATGGTAACACTTGCCAAACCGCGTAGATATACGGTGGTAGTCTAACTAACGTAAGAAAACAGAACTCGAAAAACGGAAACATTAAATTATGATGTTTGTAACGTCAGTACTAAATAACATGTTTGAGTAGTGTTCGATCTGTCGTATAATGCACGATACCTGGAGATCGCTTTATCAAGATTTCTAAATTTCTTTTCACGCCAGGATCAGAATCAAATAAAATGTTGAATATGATTGAAAACTAACATAGCTTTTGCAGTTATCCTTCTAATCTGTTGTATAGTAAGTAAATCAAACTAGGTTACGAAACTAGGTATGAATTCCAATTATTTGGATGGCACAGTTGATTTGTTTTAATTTATTCTATCAATTTCCAACTAACTTGTTGATCAGATAATATATTGTGTATATTTTACGGTAAAAGCGACTAATCCGGTTGTTGTGCATAATCGCGAGTCATCTTGATGGGTTCATAAATTTCACGAAATTTTTCACTTGTACTGGCGACTGCATGTAAAACATAGCATGTTCTCGTTCATTCTAATGCTAATTTAATATTATTAATTATTGTTCACAATAAGTTGAAATCACATTCAAATGTTTAAAAAATTCAAACGGTATAATGTTTGCTTGTAAATAGTTTTCAATAGTAAAATGAAATATGTAAACTCACAAATTTAAAATTTAATTATTTTAAATTTAATAAACAGCAGTAAAATGAGCTTAAGCCATTTATTGGTATTTTACAAAGAATTGATAAATACTGCTTTGTTAGCATTTTTGATTAACAGTTTTCTCTTAGAATTGCCTAGTGCCTGTTTCTTGTTAGCTTTTGGCGTTTCCGCCGTTCAATTCTAAGAATTTAAAGTTCGTTTCGTAATTCAATGGTTGCTGACACATTGTTTATTCGTGATTGCAAGGCGAAGGTCATTTTGAAGCAGTTCTGCATAGGAAGTACTGGTCACTGTTACTCCCTTTTCTATGTGATGTTCCAAAATTACCCCATTTGCGTGCCAAAAGACAGCTTGACTTCTCCCTCTGATGGGATGAGTTTCTCCACATAGTGACGAATTTTTTAAATTACCTGCGCCTTTCGTACACTTGGCGCAGGATATATACGATTCACCATACTGTGCTTTCGTTTTGCTATGAATTTCATTTGTTTTACTCTTTCATTGTTCAAGAAAACGCATCACAGATTACTACTCCCTTCTTCAGTGTTGCAGCATCATATTTAGCTACTTATTGGTCATTCTTTGAACCACAAGGATAAGTCCTAGTAGCTTGCGTATCTGTCGTACAAATCTTTAAAATTTTACTCACTTTTAAGGCTTTTATATGAATACCCCCTTGCGTATAATTGCTTGATTTAGTAGAGAAATATTTTGTCTTAAAATTTTGCTCTTCCTTTTTCGTTAAATTTTGCTGTTTTAAAATGTTGTTTATAGATTTCTTGTAATATGTATGCAAACTTTGGAAAAGGGGGGATAATGTTTTAAGTTTGAAGAGGTTTGGCATTTTGTTTTATTCAACATATATATGTTGTTAATTTTCCATAACAACTGTCATATCTACCCTTTGCTGCTAAGTAATACTGGAATCAGTCAGTCCCATCGGTTCTTTTTAATACTTGTCAAAAGTCAAGACTGAAAGAAAAGAATCTTTTTCTGAGCTCTGGGTTATTAAACGACATTAAGACCTAAATGGTAAATTTAATCGTCTAATGGACGTAGTTTGTTAAGCTTTTTTGCCAAACCTTTTAAGGTTAAAAAGCACCGTTTCCCTTTTCCATGTGTGTCGCGTATTTTCTGGTTCGTTTATTGTGTTAAGTTAAAATAGATTACCTTTCGAGTTGTTCGGGCTCCGTGCATCCGTTATTGAATTTTGTGGAATCAATCAATCAATAAATAGCTGCTCGCCGCGCCTCATTCCCTCTCTTTTCTGTGAACGGCTGCTATTTTTATTTCAAATAAGTTCGCAGTTGCTCGTTTTCCGAAGACAGATATTAGTAAATCTATGCTCTCTATCCTAATAAATGATTTCTTTTCCAGTTCAGCGATTAGTCATTTTTAATGTAAAAGAATTACGTTACTGTGATGTATGCTTTCATAAAACTCACATCGAACCATTTTTTTAATCCTATGAAATAGTTTTTTTTTTTTTAATCCTATAAAATAGTTTTGTTTGTCATTTAGCAGGCATTTTTTTGCACTTTGAGGTCTATGACCGAGACATCTAGCTTAGCTGTAAGCCACGGAACCAGAAATACGACACGAGCAGCATTAAGACTGGGCATGTGTGGACGGAACTCATGCGCAGATCGGACACCAAGAGAGTCAAAAGTATGTTAACTTTAAAAATAGGTATATATTAATCTAAACATAATTATTGCACAGAATTGTCATGTGATGACAAAGTATCAAAGCAACTACCAGCTTTCTCTGGTGTGTGAAAAGGCAGCTCCTTTTCTAAAGTTTTGAAATAAAAGTTGAAACTTCAGATATCCTGAAGCGAAATAAGTCCATGGAGTGAACAGTCTGAAATTTCTTACTTCAGTGAGTTATTTTTTGATGTTTGTAGGTTTAATAACTACTTTGAGTCATACCAGGGAATTAAATTTATTTGCATGAAGATTGAATCAGTCTTCCATTTTCTCTTAGTTTTGCTATCCGTTTACAAAATTTCCAATTGTTTTCCACTGAAATTCTGAAGGTCTTTCTCAGAGGATTGCTGGCTGTTCTCGGAATTTTCAGATGCTTTTCTCCAATTTTGTGTACTTGTTTTTAGAATTGTACTCATAACATAATAATTTATGCTATTAGAGTTGTGATAAAGAAACTCTCTATATCAAAGTTTGGATAATAAGCAGTTCTAAACAAAACTCTAATGAAAGTTAATTTAATCCATAATGCTAACTTATTTTTGATTGGCTCTACGGCATAAGATCTGCATAAAATGGTTCTTTAGTTTGTAAGGTTTATCCTAATTTTATAACAGTTATTTTAAGTTTATGCACCTTTCCTATTTCTTCTAGGTTCAGCTTACAATTTCCTACCAGAATGTATTTGGAGAAACGCGTTTAATGCAAATGAGTAAGAGTAGTATTTACGTCGATGTTTCACTGACTTCGTTAGAGAGCCAGAGTTTCTGACCAGCGCGCGTTTGTCTTTGGGCTACGCCTCTCTCTGAGCTATTGTTACGGTCGGCCGTACTTCAGGCCCTTGATAGCTTCGCCCACTTAATTGAGATTTAGGGGCCAACTACTTAGAATCCTGATAGCTTCGCCCACTTAATTGAGATTTAGGGGCCAACTACTTAGAATCCTGATAGCTTCGGCTGAACGTAAGCTTTAGTTAACCTTTAATTCTTATTAATTTGAGTTCAAGCCCAAGTGGAGGCTTTGCTGTGCGCTGGGAGGTAGGAGCCGACTGTGTTCATTCTTATTTTGAGAAATAAAGGGTAGTTAACCCTTCTTGAGTCTCACGTCTCTGTTCACACAGTCAAGCGATTATTCGCTTATCGGTGTAAAAGGATTCCTACATTTAACTGTGAAATAAAATTGTGAATCCCTACAAATTTCTATACTCTTTACTGTTTCCAAATTGATTGCCTTTCACAGCCCTTTCTAAATTGCTCGAAATTATTTATTCCATCCATCTGTGAGAGTGCTTATATCTTTATAATATTGAAATATAGCGACTCCCTCGCCTAAAAAAAATTTTTTTAATGTGTTAACATGCTTTTGTCTATGTCTAGATAAAAGAAGGTGAAATCGATTAGCTTGATACATTAAGACAAATATTAAAATGTGAAACAGACCTACGATAACCAGTGGTCATTGATACAGTGAGAAGTTGACAAATCATATGACATCCATAAAACAATAGCTGTTTTTAACTATACTGACTGAAATGATTTACATATAGTAGAGTTACATTATTCACAACACATGCACACTCGATGAAAATTAAATTGTCAACTGTAGATTTATATACGTACTCTGAAATTTTTTTCGCAAACTTGTTTAGCAGGTAATTATTTTCGTACAGTTGCTGAAACCAGAATTCTGGTTTTGGAGTGGGAAACTGCAGATTTCGGCTGCTCAATCTGTTGTCTCTCATGGGCTATCCGGACACATGTAGGGTGTGAAGCAGGTGTCTATTAATTTTAAATATAATACACTCATGTCCATAAATTAAGGATAATTCAGAGTCACGCGGAAATCGAACTCTAAAATAAATGTATCACCTGTAAAATCACTACACATATCTTCAAGAATCATATGCAAATTTCAGGAAGTAACCAGATGACACCGATGGTACGTCACAATGACGAGAGTGTAAGAGAGTGATATATAAGGAGTACAGGCAAAGAAGTAAAATTGTTCGCATTCGCTTTATAAGCATTTCAGTGCAATAACCGAATAGTTATGACACAAAGGACGCATTTGGATGATTTTTTATGTGGTAGAATTATCGCCGTCTGGAATGTGGGCGTACCCAACTGGAAGTATCAGACGAACTTGGAATTGCCCAGAGTGTCATCTCCAGGCTTTGGCAACGATTCCAAGATGATGGTAATGTGAGTAGACGTTACAGCACAGGTCGCCCCAGAATTAGAACGCCGAATGAGGACCGGTATTGGCAGTTACTGCCAAAAGAAACGGGCGGAACACAGCCTCAGACCTCTCTCGTCAGCTCTCTTCATCCACTGGTCCGACAGTCAGCCACTGGTACGACAATTTCAAGGCAGATCGTGTACAGACGCTTAGGGCAGATTGGTTTATATGCTCGTAGACCTGTCAGATGCGTTCCACTTACTGCAAGTCACTGTCGCCTGCGGTTAGCCTGGAGTAGAGAACATGCGTTGTGGACACCGCAACAGTGGGCTTGTGTGATGTTTTCCGACGAGTCCAGGTTTAGCTTGCACTCTGATTCTCGTCGGACTTTCATATGGAGAGAGCTCCAGGTACCCGTTCGCACCAAGAAAACATCATTGAACGACACCGTTACGGTGATACAGGAGTGCTCGTTTGGAGTGGAATTATTCTGGGTTCCAGAACTGACCTGCATGTTGAAATTGGAACCATGACAAGCGAAATCTATCGGGACGTCATTCTGGAACAACATGTACGTTTGTTTCGGGGCGCCATGGGCGCACAATTTGTATTTATGGATGACAACGCCCGTCCTCACCGTGCAAACATCGTGAGCGAATGTCTTCAATCGGAGGATAACACCCGTATCGACTGGCCAGCATTCTCACCGGACTTGAATCCAGTAGAACACGTGTGGGACATGCTTGGCCGCCGAGATGCAGCCCATCAACCTCCTCCTACATGTCTACCGGATTGCTCCAGGGAGAAAAAATCGCTAATTTTTTTAATAATATCAAACATATAACATCTTTTTTTGCTCTTTACCTTTTGTTTAATAAATAAGCTTTATAAATAAGTCAAATTTGTTTTGCTTCTAACTCTTCCTTTGCCTGATTTTGCATTATCCTTAATTTATAACATGAGTGTAAATAAGGTAGCAGAAATACAACCTAAAGCTTTCTTCTCCTCCTCCATGTCAGTCATAAAAATACTTTAATAGATGTGTAGCTCGGGAACTTAGAATCTAATTATTGCAACTGCATAATGATGATTTTTTTAATATCTTTTATTAATGAATTAGCAAACACATGTTGAAAGTAGAACAAAACTTGAGGCAACTATTTCATGGAGTTCAGTTCAAAAAGACCCGTAATATATATTACACAAAATCTCGAAATTTAAGTTGGGAATTAAATATTTACACTTCAAAATACGGTTAAATCCATAAAATCACTAACTGACACCCAAATCTGATTATTAAGAGTCATAGTCCAAAGAATGTGAATTGAGAGCAGTCGTTTCATGTTTATGTGATTGGTATTGTTTGACTAACTCTGATTCGAACAACAGCAAAATTTTGTTGGTTATATAAACACTGTTAAAATCGAATTACCCTTAAAAGTTTATATATTATTATTATTATTACTTATTTTTCAGATAGATCTCTCTCTAAAATTCTGTTTTTAAATATTTTTTTTTTCCGATTATCCAAAGTGTTACTCGCTCATTCTCCTTGCAAATGAAGAGGAAAACTACGTTTCCTAATTGATAATTTTTTCACATTAATAATTACTTTCTTCAAGTTGCAATTATAGTTTCATCCATGAGTGGTCAAGTAGATAAGATTGCTGAACACGGGTAGTTTGCTCTCGGCGGAAGGGGCCGGCGGCATAGGTGTTTGAAATAACACTGTAATTAATTTGTTGTTTTTGAAATTTGACGTTCTTTAGAAACATTGTTTGTCTTTTGTCGAAATTAAAGCAGTCATACTTTTTTAAACTTCCGGGATGTATATTGCTTTAAGTATGAGACGTATTTTACTTCCACGCAAAAAACAAGGCAATCCCGCTTTACATGCTTTTTCAGTCTTAATCATTTTGAGAGCGAAACATAGGGTTGAAAGCAACTGCTTAATGAAAACTCTAGAACACAGCTGAGTTTCGTAGTAGTTAAGTGTATATTAAAACTTTTAAGGAAACGTATTGAGTTTTGAATTCGAAAAAGGTTTCAAGAAAGTTGGCAAAATGTAGTAATAAGAATATCATTGGCTCTGCATATATTTTTATGAACGTATTATGTAATTAGTGATTTATATACTTTAATATGTCACATGTACTTCATATAGCACCATGATTTTTGTCATTTTTCTTGCGGATAGTACTTTTTTTCAATCCTGTTACCTGTGTTTAATTAGTTTGTTCTTTATATTGCTTCTGTATTTTATCTTTGGAAGTATTTTCTGAGAACGAACTGTCGAAATATTTTGTGAAGTAAATTACGGAAGTTTCTGTCAATTAATTCCTTAGATATGCTACTGCAGTCATTAAGCGTTTCGTTTATTAGATGCAAATTAGAAACAATAGAGGTAATTTTCGTCCTTTCCCTGCTGACATGTGGATAATTTAGCATTTTAACTTCGTGTAAAATTAATTGGCATTTCAACGGAACTATAAGATTCTTCAGTATTCTCTGTCTGTTGCAAGGAAAGTAATTAAGTTCAGTTTTTTGTTTTGAAAAGTATTTTCGCATTTCATGTGTCAAGACTCCGACGTTCTGATTATTCATTTGCTTCGAATTTTCCACATTTAGTTCAAACAAGAGAACACGTTTTCCTATTATCCTGACAGTTAAGTCATTAAAATCCAATTACTTGTACTGACATTTTCTATAACTGATTAGAATTAGAAATTTGTATTCCGCTTGAATTTCGGTTGCTGTTAAACGGTTTGGTATTCAGGATATATTTCTGTTCTGTAGAATTTATATTGTTTTTTTATGGAGATACGGGGAAAATTCCGTGCTATAAGTGGATAATGCCTCTTTTTGCTGCAGTATAATGGAGTTCTGTGCTCTCTCGTTTAGTATTCTACTAAATTATAACGAACACTGTGTGAATTTGTCTGCACATAAGGCCACATTTCATGTATACATATCAGTGTCAATTAGCGAAAGCTTGGATAATACGCTACAGAATGAGAGTTATTTTCTCTGAGCTATGTGATTTATATTACTTTGATAAATAAAAAAAGTTTTTCTGTTCTAGTATAACTAATTTAATTATATTTATTTTCTGTGTGGCTGTATTTTGTTTCATTGTATGTAAATTCGCACATATTTATATAATGATGAAATTTTGGGTATGAAGTGATGACGATGGTAGTGCATTAAGATGGATATGCACCCATGGCCGCTTGATACATAACTGCTGTTTATGGATAGCATTATTGATGGAAGTACATATATCAAAATTGGCGCGAGAGACGCGCTCGTTATGAGCGCATTTTCATGTATTTGCAACATTCCGGCTAGCGATGCAGAGAAGCGGCAGACTAAGCCTTTGGCCGAGCTAAGGGTGTGCGGAATGGGAGTACTTAAAATACTGACCAACCGAAAACTTGAGAGGTTTGGTGGCAAGGGAAGAGAGGTAGAAAACGCTTGGATTTTTTCTCCTGGGTTTTCTCAAGCAAAATCGGGACGAAATGTTTCCGGTCTTGCGGCTAAAAGCAGCAGCCCCGAGATACTAATTAAGTTCTTGGAGGTTGTTGGTTAAAGGTGCGTCCACACGACAACGCTTGCCACGTAAATCACACAACGGAACACACGTCCTCAGCGAAAAGTCGTCCAAACGGAGACGCGAGCGAAATCTGCGTTTAACCAATAGAATTATTGAAGAGAAAAAAATTATGTGATTTTCATAGAAGGTTGTAAGCTCAAAGTGTTTCATCTGCTGTTTCTTTAGTCTGGTCAGAAAAATATGACACTCGGTTCGTTTTACTGTGCTTTTTTTTTTTTTTTTTTTTTTTTTATTATTAAGCAACTTAACATCTCGGATAATAAGATAAACAGTTATTATGCGTACAAATCAGTTTTTATGCAAATTAAGATTTATAAAATTGTTTTGAAATACAGTATATAAAGAGAATTAAATGACTTTAAACACCATCCGCCATATAATAAAATCAACTTTATTTTTTAATAGTTCTTTCCCCCTTCCCTTGGCTTGCTTGTTTATGTGTGGTATATGAGTACGTGTAAAGGAATCTGTGTAATAAGTAAAGCGCTCTATAATTTCATTATTCTGTTATTATACATATAAATTAAAAGACAAAAGTTGATCCAATAAAATTTCTAAAGAGGTGCTGTTTTTAAATATTTTTAACGCGATGTGACGGTAGCCTAAATGCTCTCGAAACTTATATGTCCCTGTAAATAATAATAATAATAAAGGTGGGCGTAATATAAAATCTGAAAACTTCCAGATTCTGAAAGCTGCAATCCAGCGCGCTGACCACTCAGCTGTTTGTGACAGTAGTTATCATGAAAAATAATAGAGCAAGTAGAAGTCACGGCAAAGATAATTTAATCAGTGTTCAATAAATGAGTACCGAATGATCCAAGTTGTAACTGTCCTCTAAAATTTGGTAACTGTAATTTATTAAATACTCTTTCACAGTCAACTGCTTTATTTTAGAAGTTGTTGAAGTTACTTTTGGGTGTATTTAATTTTAAGGCAGAAAATTTCATTTCGTAGAATTAGTAATTTATTTAGGTTCCTATTACGATACATACAGGTAAAGCATATGGATTACTGTTCGGATCATTGCTTTATAAATACAGTTTTTTCCCCTTCCATGAGAATTTAAAATTTATAGCAATGTATATGGTTTGAGAGAACTGAGAATGCTGTAAACAATACTGATGATTTTATTCCTGTGGACAGTTACGATCTCTTTAAACAAACAAATCACCGCTAAGGAGTTCCGACGCCATACTGAAAAGTGTAAACAAGAAGGTTTTTCCGATGATACGTGATAAGAACTCAAGTTAGCTATTTGCTGTTCGTTCACGTCGCAAGCGAAAAAGCTGAACACAAGCGAACTCATGTTTACGCCATCTGCGTAATGCGAATATACGTCGGAGGAAAAAAAAAATAGCGGCAGCTACGGCGCGAGCATAAGCGTGTGTGGACGAGCCTTAAAACGTGGCCTTCGGGAATTTAGAATTCTGAATATTATCCAGTTGGCCGTGGTTAAAATCGGTCCGTTCCCCCTGCGTTGCGACGTTCTCGTTGATGAGATGGCTAAATAACTGATGGATATTGACCATTCTCGATGAATGCATAAAGATGCAAGTGCCCGGCCATTTGAAACAGCAACATAAATACATGAAATAAGGTATAAAATTACCAAGGAGATAAAATTTACAAAATTGCAAGGTTCAGTATTAGGGAGCAAACCCAGCAACTGTAATTTGTAAGCAAATTAAATATAAGTAATTAAGAAATTTCGAAAAACTTCGCGGAGTTCGCCGTATTAATGAAAAAAACCAGTGTTAAATCTATCAGCCACAATGTAAAAATAACTAAAATATTCCGAAGAGCAAAGTAAACTGCGCATAATTATGCAATCTGAATAAAAAAATGTAAATACATTTAGACAATTAAACTGGATTAACCCCTTCTTGGTCGGTTTTTTTTCCCCCGAATTTCTGACCCAAAAAAGAAAGCATTTTTTTATTGCGAAAAATTAATGTATGTTCTATCCTAAATTCGAAAATGCAAAATATTTTTGACAGTAAGCAGTTTTTGATGGACCTACGGGTGGTCAAATATGTGATATCCCGTCCACTGATCACCATTTTTCCCTGCAATGCACCCAAGTTTTAAATTAAAAGAAAAAATACCATGTGATACTATATTTATTTGATGTGTTTAATATAAATATCTACATTAAAATAATTATTGTGAAAAAGCTTTAGAAAATGGTTTTCCAACCTTACTGTTAAAACAGCTTTGCAACTGCCTTGGACATCAGAGCATAAAAACTACATTTATCACCAAAACAAAATAATTTATTTAATCAAAAAAGTAACTTTTTTTGCTTTTTTTACCATAATTATATATATATAGTTAGTTGAAATTCTAACATATCACGCGGATATTCAATAACAGATATTCATGGCAGGAAATCTCACGGCGAAAATTGTGAAGAAACTAGGACTAGTCGCGGTATCTCTTATCAATATTCAGAAATACAAAAATAATCGCGGAATGTAAAGCGACGTATGAGTAACGACGAATTTAATTTCAACGATGGAATTTTTCACTTCGTCGCATGGCATGCGACGCCGACCTAGAAGGGGTTAAACCGGATAACGGCTTTCGTAAGAGGCTTGCAGTATCGTACCTTAACCCGGCCTTTTTTCCGAAATTGTCACAAAAGGAATTTAAACCGATAATAAAAATCGAAATTAATGAAGAAACAGTTTCATTTCCGAAACGGCCTAATGCTGGTCTAAGAAAAATTTAAAAAATATGAAAACATAATATTGCTGATTGGCAAACATTTATCTTACAATAATAGCATTACTAAATTTACGCGGTAAATTTAATTCGAAGTAATCCGATTAACTTATTTTACACTTTGGATTATAACAAACGGGTTGCTACATCGGAATTTCGGTGGTTTTCCTCAATTGTAATGTGAATACGAGCGAGTTTTCCCAAAAAAAGATCCCTACGAAGGCATCCCTATCCTTAGGCAGTTAGCTTTGGAATGTGTTGCCATTATCTAAATAATCCCAAATTATATACCCTATATTGCGGCGGCACCCGTAAATTTCGGCTTTATTTTTTGTATTAAAATTGTGCGTTATACGCCGGAATATACAGTATGTTGATGACTGTGTTTGTCTTTCGTATTTCTTGTTTTGGTCAAACAAATAGAAAACAGTGAAGCGTTTTCTATTTTAATGATTAATTTTTTAAATAATATTATAACAATAAAGTGTTCTGTAATAATTTATACACCGCGTCCATAAAAGTCTTCATGCGCCTTTGTTTTCGCAGCCGTTGCTCGTAAAATAGGCTTCCAGTAAAAAATGTTTTACATGCCGAAAGTATTAATGTTTTTTCATTTTTAACCTTAAAAAAATCAAAGTTTGCAAAAATTATGAAATCTAACTTTTTAAACGGTGCACCTATTTTATGCTTTATAGTATTCCTTCACGCCCACATCACAGCTTGCTGCATGTGTACATCATGCCGTACTGTCCGGAACCTGGGTGACCTGATGATTGACATTGACTCGATTCTACCATCCGTAGGTTGCTGTGTATGTTTCATCTATAATGCTTGGCCTCCAGTTCAGGATCAACTAGGACCTAATTTTTTAATTATATAAATTTAAAATTATTGTGTAAGGAATTTTCGCCTTCCTTAACTCGTGACTTCGTTTGATATAATTGGAAACACGTTTGGATGGCAATCGAGAAGTCCGATATTCGAATTCCGCCAGGGCATTGCTGATTTTCGCGTTTCCTACTTCGAAATAAACCTAATAACTCTATAATTGTTGAGGATTATTAAGCTTCTTTGCAGAACAGCCTTGCATTTAAGAATATTTGTGTGTTCTCTGGATTATTATTTTACAGTTCTGCATTTGAATTTGAAAGAATTCCTTTTGATTGAAAGATTACTTAAATCGATATTTTACTGTAAAATTGCGTTATATATTGTTATCCCTTATGTTGTTAACAAATAATATCGAATACTGGTTTGATTTGTTTTATCTTAAGGTATATTTTAGTAAGGGGATTATTTATTAAATAGACTTGAAATGAATTTCGAATCGTTATAGTCCAACCGTAGGTTAAGCTGGAACTCGAATGTATGGCTTAATGAGTGTTACTAGTCTCTAAATTTTTGCCCTCAATTTGTTCATTTATTTAGTCGTTTGTTTATATTTTTGTACAATTAGTGAATGTTGCATAAATCCGTGATATCTAAGTTCCGGGCTTGTAGATTGGTATGTTGATAAAAACTGTGTGCATAACATTTTAAAAGAACGTTGAAATGCTTTACTTTGTATAATCATGTAGCGCAGAAAGGGCTGATTTGAAATGTTTTGCTGCAGAGTGTGTGTCGTATTTTTCATTAATAATAACCAAATTTGTATTCTGAAAATTAAAAAGAAGATTTTCATTAACCTTGTTATCAAACCTTACATTTGAAGTGTAGGTTACAATATTTTTCATGCAAGAGTTCAGTGACATTCGGAACCTTGAATCCTTAGAAAGAGGTTGCTCATTAAAATTTCGTTATTAAAATATTCAGAGGTAAGAACTACATGCAACTTCTGGAATTAAGAATTTTATGAACATTTAAAATTATTGGTATTAATTTAATTAACCCAAATTTAAAAGTATTCATTTATCTGTGTTAAAAATAATCGTCGTTAAAAATAACCGTTATTTCTTGTCTGCTTAGTAATTGTCGTGTTTTGTTTTCAAAACTTCCTGGTAGAAATAAATTGATTGTTGTTCAGTTTCCAACATACTGCAATTGTAAGTTGCTGATTATTTTCAAGCTAGAACAAGGCACGGTGTAATTCTTGGCATTGGGGAGGGGCTATTTCCATATCATATTTCCTTTCTAAGAAATCCTAGTAATAAAACATCTAGTTATCTTATTTAGGGTAGGAATAAAAGTATGCACAAACATGCTGGTGTTCTGTAAATATTCACTGAAAACACTGATGAGTCATGTTCTGTAAAGAAAAAACTCGAGTATTTTTTGGACATAAATTCTATAATTTATTTAATCAAACTTTTTTCTTTTTAATTTTGTTAGCTTATTATCCTGCTTCTTCTAAGATATGCTAAACCAAAAGGGGGAGGGGAAGGGACGATTCTTTGTACCTAAGGTACCTTAATTCAACCGTAGATTTTTTTAAACCACACTGGAGATAGAAATATAGATATCTCATTAAAATTGAAATCGCTGACATTCTGACTTGTGTTCTTAAATACCTGCGATCTACGAATTTTATTTTTACGTGCTTGGATCTCGACTTAAAAGTACCTCCCTGCTACGACTTTTCTCATTGTCTTCCGCTGGGGTGACGCAGTAATTTACCATTTTGGATGATAGAGTATTTTCCGTGTAAAAATAATAATAATAATAATAAATAAAATAAAATAAACTTGGGGGGATCTTTATGTATAAATTATCAGCATTAATTGTGGGTATCTATGAAAATACTAAAATTACCTGCTTCCATTTCAGCTTTTGCAGTTATTCCTATATTTCTTCTTTCATTTTTGGCTTTGTCTGAGTTCACAATTGCCTATTGCTCTGTCTTAGAAGCAGATTTAAAGTAAATGCTTTGTGCAGAACATTTATACGTTTAGTTTGAATTTCTTGCTTTCCAGGTCTTTATTCATTGTAAATGATTAAGCAATTTTGAGCAAGATTTTTGTGTCTCCAGTGCGGCTTTTCACAACCGATGATCATAGATACTTCCAATTAGAAAAGCGTTTTAAATAAGGAAAATGTCCATGTTATGACAATTTTTAGTTTAGGAAAAAAAAAATCAGTTAAATGAAAAGTACAAAATCCTGATTATTTTTAAACGGTCACCGAGTTTCTATAGTCATATTTAGAAAAAGTTTACTCCTGTTCTAAAAATAAAATTAAAAGACACCCATACGATAAACATTGGCTGAAATCTGTAAAGTTTGAGATCATGTTCTGGGATCGTACACAAACTGAAGAGTGATGCATTAAATTTGTACGAAATTAAAAATGAAATATCAGTTTAGGAGGAAGGGGAAATGTTATGTCAATAGCTAAGTAATGAACATGTAGGCTTCAGGCGTATGTATTGATATAACAAATGTTTCAAAAGAGAGATTTTATTCGTAAAATTTCATTAGACCTTGTGTTTTAGGATAGGGATGTCTATTCCGTTGTTCGCGCCTTAAAATTTTGCTGCCCGCGCGCAGTTCAGGAAGTTTGTGAAATGTGAGACGAATAATTTATAATCAGCTTACATAGGCGATTTTTTTTTCCCCTCGGAAAGGAACTTCGCGAAATATGAATCACAGGCACCCTTAACCGATGAAAACCTGCGATATCAATTACGATGTGCAAATCCAAGTATTAAGATCGACTTGGAAATATTAAGCGAAAGAAAAGAGAAACAAACATCGCACAGATTATGGTAAACATAATATTGTTCGATTCTTTTATTGGTTATTATTGTTACAATAATTTATATATAGTCATAGATGCTTAACTGATCTATCTTTAATTTATAAATAATGATAAAAAGTATAGTAATAATGTATCCTGTTTTAAATTTGCACCTGAGAAATTGATATACATATATAAATTTTTGATACACACAAAATGCGGCCGGCTGGAATAAAATGTATTTGTAATGAAGTCTTTTCGTTGGGCATGCCTGTTTTAGAAAACAGTAGCAGGCTTCAGTATATAAATTAAAAGTGAAGAATATTTCTAGTGCAATGATTTTTTTGCGTGACTGCTAGATTACGATCTCAAACAAATAAACTGCATTTTTAGCATTTAATATTAACTTTAAAATTACTTACCTGAAAATACTTCGGCTTATCATATGTCAGAAAATTTTAAATTAAAGAATATTATACTGTAGCACAGGAATACGACCGAATGACATTAAGGGGGAAAAAATCAGCCTGGAATTATTCTAATTTATTTTTCAACCGAGCCCTCAAGGCAAGCCCAAAATGACTCAAAAATCCCAAATTTTCGAGTATCTTGGTCAGTTTTTGTCGTAGAGGCATGAGAAACGTTTTATTTTTTAGAATGCGCGTAAACTTTTCTTAAGCATAGCTATATAATGATCTGGGGACCATGTAAAAAGTTAGGTTTCGTAATTTTTACAAAATTGATAATTTAAAATTAAAATTTCAAAAGCATGAAAATTTGTGTCATTTAAAATACTTTTATAACTGGAAGTATGTGCTTACGACCAATAGTTGCTAACATAAAAACTGCGTAATGATGTTTACGGACACGGTGTACTTCCAACAACAAATTCGCTATTTTTTGTTCTTTTTTCTGTTCATAACACTTTCCGATTCAGAATAAGACCAGGAATCATATGAATTACATGGATCAAAAGAGGAAGTTAATGCTAATAAAATTATGCAAGATTGGGGAAAGAAAATTACTAAATTTCGATTTGTTATATGAACGAAGTAATATTCTTTTGTGCATCAGAATCCTGTCACCTGGCTTTCCACCTTTGTATTCTGATTAAATTCTCATTATTTGATCTCTGTTTGCTAATAAGTGTCAACGTTGTGTTACGTTTGATTTGAAAAAATGAATTTTTACCTTATTAAATGAATGTTTGTAAAGAAAATAAAAATATCCCCTTAGCGTCATTTGTTGGATTTTTAATGTTTTCTCCTCACGTTAATCCTAATAGTGTTAGAGTGTAATCCTGTAACAGTGGCATAGCTTTTGCGTTATCAATGATTGAGAAAGTGATGATGATGATTGTTAAGAGATTTTACGATAAGTCGATGATTGTTAAGAGATTTTACGATTTACGATTGTTAGTCGTTTTATGAATTACCTTTGAACCCTTTGAAGGAAATCCTAGCCATGCATTAAGGCTGTAAATACATTCTTTTGCAAAAACATCGAAGCACCATGAAGGAAGTGATTGTTTTTGATGAAATTGAATATGTGTGTAGCTCATACACAGATAATAAAATGATTAAAAAATCAAAGTGCCTGTTTACGGCTCTTAATCACCTATTGAGTGTTTGAGTGTTCAAATTAGTAGTTGGTCGAACGGCCCTGGCGGCAATGCATGCTTGAATTCCTCGAGGCAAGGAGTGGTAGAGGTTCCTAATGTCATCCTGCGACATATTCTGTCAGGCATTCATCAGTTGTCGTTCCAGATCTGCGATATTTTGTGGTGCCCGAATCTGGCGGTATACCATGTCCCAGACATGCTGGGTTGGTGAAAGGTCTGGTGACCTTCCTGACCAAGGAAGAGCATCAACCGCACGGAGACAGTCCAGAGATATGCGAGCGTATGCGGCCTGGCATTATCTTGTTGGAAAATGGCCCCAGCATGACGTGCCATGAAGGGTAATGCAACCGGCCGCAGGATGGTATCAACATATCGTTGAGCTGTTAAAAATGTACGGAGGATGACTAAAGATGACCTGCTGTCATAAGAAATAGCGTCCCACACCATCACACCAGGGGTTACGGTTGTATGCCTTTGTAAAACAAAGGCTGATTTTGACCGCTGGCCCCGTCCTCTCCAGACCATAGACCTGTTACATACTCGACCGAGCATCGCCATTCAAAACCGGGTGAAAAGCGGCACAGGAATGAGCTGCAGGAGTTTGGGCATGAAATGAAACTGAACCTAGACTTTGGCGTACTATCGCCACGGTTGGCGATTTTTTTCCGTTAAAAGTGAATAAAATGAAATAAAAAAAAAGGGGAAATGGTGATGATTTCACCAGGAGGGTAGCATCACTATAAGGCTGTTTCTATATTGTACAAATTAAATTTGCAAAATGCAGTCTACCTCCGACAGCCAGACAAATAGTCATACCTGGATTAGCAGTACAAAGGCAGACAAAGAGAAAAAAGGCAAAAACAGAATGAGAAGAAGCAGTGTACAATAAATACAACATATCAGAAAAATGTAATAGAATAAATAAAATAAAAATAAAAAACAGTTTTTTTCATTTAAAAATAAACAAATAAATAAATAAATAAATAAAAAGTGATTTAGGCAAAGTGTATAATACATACTAAAAATAGTAGATGGAAAATAAAATAATTAAAAAAATTTTAAAAATAAATAAAATTCATATATATATATATTTATTATAATGCAATAATAATGCATAAAGAAGGAGCAAAGATAATTTTAGAAATTATTTTGAGTGAAAAAGAGATTAAAATAAAACGGGAAGATTATAAGCCTAAAAATTGGCCAGGGGAAAAAAATAAATATATAAAAAATAAAAAATAGAAGGTTTTTTTAGTGCTTAGGACAGAATAAAAAATAAAAAATAGATAACATAAGTAAAATGAGTGAAAACAGAAAATAATACAAAAAAGAAATTCAATGTTAATACGAAAAGGAAATTTAATGTTAATACGGTGTATTACAGAGAACTACATAGTAGGCAAATCAAAGTGAGAAAGATATTAAATTAAATGAAGTAAAAATGAATGTCAATATAGCCGATATAAGTTAAAAGGAAGAGAGAGAGGTGAATTAATAAATTATGAAACAAAAACGTGGTAAATTAAGACTTCCTTTTACTAGCAAAAATAAATATATTATGCACATTGCACAATGTAGTCGCACTATTTTAAATAATTTTAGAAGGTAAAATTTAAATAATGTTCATTATTTTTAAAAAAAACTTAAAATTATTAAAGTTTTGAAATTTAACTGCTATATAATGATTATTTTCCTAATACTTAACAAATTCTTAATATTAAAATAAATGCCAGAAACATGATATAAGAAAGAAAATACGTGATTGAAAGTAAACATATTTGTTATATTTGGATGCAAGAAAAGTGGATAAAATAAGGTCATTCATGTAAAAAAAAATCATAATTTTATGCAGTTCTTACCCAGTGTATTGTATCAACATTACCAAGTATTAAATACATACATTACTACTTCGTACTTGTCCGCATAAGCAAACGCATACAAAGAATATATAACTAAACGCATTTGAAGCAAAGTCTGTTGGCGTACAAAAAATGTCGCCAAAGCAGAATACTAGACTTATTAAAATTATATCATATTACTAAAATTTTAACATTTTTTTCAGAACGCAGTTAAAAACATATAAAAACATACATATATATTAAGATACTTTTATTTAAATGTTATTTCAAGTATGCATATATTATATAAAATTAGAAAATCTATTTTTATTAGAAAACGGCAAGTAGAGTGGCTAAAACACCTCTACATTTTATAAAAAATAGGTTTTAAAACTTTAGAAAAAGCTCATCTGAGAAATGTTATTCCTCCACCTTTCACGTATCTGGAATTACATCCATATGCGGAGCACGAAAGTACCATTTTTTAAGTCCGAAACAATGCGCGTACTCGCAAAACACTTGCTTCTCACAAATTCTCCATAGAGTTGTAATGGTAAGGAAGATTTGCGGGAAATACGATTCGGGAAATGTTCCATATGTCACGTGGTTCGCATTCCTGTTCCCCTTCAGGGTTGCCGTTTCTCTCTCTAGTATATTACAGCTCTATGCTCCAGACACGAACACGGTGGTCATCTGCTTCAAGAGTTAAGCGAGGTTTATCACTGCACACTATACGATGGTAGTCTGATGGCAGCTATGATGATTGGCTGTGACACCACTCCAGACGACTCCGCTGATGTTGTGGTCTTAAAGGCCTCTGTGAGCGTAACCCCCGCTTCAGACAAGCGCCGTAAGATGGTAGACGGTACCACGGGAGGTATAGACGTGACTGTAATGCGTTGAATAGTCGACAATGATACCGTTGGGGCGGTTCGGGCCTGGCGAAAAATCATCCTATCTTGCCTCGCATTTGTGCTCCTTGGCCTTCCAGAGCGTTCATTTCGTCCGCAATTTCCTTGTAGCAACCATTGCTGCCAACATCTTTGCACAGCAGTGTCTGTACGCTGCAGATGGCGGCCTATTACTTGGTATGACCACCCAGCTTCACGTAGTCCTACAATGCGACCACGTTCGAAGTCGTTTAGTAGTCTGTAAGGTCTTCGATATCGTCGTAATGGCATCTTTGTTGCTTCTTTACGAAATTACAATGGCAGCAACAAAAAAAGGTAAATTTTTCGCCTCTGTTACTGGTTTTATACTTTGCGAATTGCGCACTATGCTCGCAATTCCTGTTCATTTGCCTTGAAATTTTGATCATTTGCATATTCGATCAAGATGTTTTTTTGCATACCAAATTTCGTCACGATCTCAAAAGTCCTTCTTGGTGCTTCCATTTTTTTTGCAAAAGAGTGTAGTTCTGAGCTCCTACAAAGAAGGACCTTAATGAACCAACGTAGGGAACAGCTTAGTAGTAAAAGTAAAGGCATAGTAAAGTGTAAAAGACCTAGTTTGAAA
>KK113668.1:594699-608139 GCA_000611955.2 Stegodyphus mimosarum | reverse complement strand
GGTTAAAAAAAATCTAAAAATACATCTAAAAAAAAAAAAAAAAAAACCATAGAGGAAAAGCAGGATGTGTATATTAAGAAGTAAATGGAAAATTCTTCGTTTCCAATTTTGTTTATCTTCCATCACACGAACAGCGAGTATTATAAGATTTGCCATACTTTGTGGGGTCATTAGGTTTTTTTTTTTTTTGAAGCAGGAGGGGTGAAAAATGTGCAGTGCCGTCGTCGGGACTCGAACCTGGATCTCTCGAATGCGCGCTGAGTGTGCTAACCACGAAGGCATACTGGAAGGAGGGCGAAAGTACCTTAAAACTTTAAGGAAACATTTAAAATTAATAAGCATAGTGAGTGTATTATTAAATTATTGTCAAGTATATCGGTACATAAATACAGTTATTATTATTATTTGTAATTGAAGTTTCACTCATATTGCTAATAATTTTGAAGAATATGCATAGTAATTACTGTTCAACAGTTGTGTAAACGTTCTAAGGACCTAACAATTTGATAGCGTGCATTCTGACTCGATGCGGAAACTGAGTCTGCATTTACCGGATTGCTCACACTCGAATTAGTAGTTTTGTGTCTAGACACATATTTGGCAGTCAGTAAGAAGAATGTTAAACAATAAGCCCATTTACCTGAATTAACTTTGCCCGGAAACGGATTATTTGAGAGAAACAAAAATTCCCGGTTTTTCTTATTTGCCTCCCAGATTATAGATCATTCTTGCGCCAGAATGTAAGACGAGTTTACGTGTGCAAGTAAACTCTGCATAAATAACTCGATTCATGAAATTAAGAAACAAAGAATTACATTCAGTCGGTTTTCGTTCTGCCGCTTTTCTCTATCCTTTTCTCTGCCGCTGTCCATTTTTTGTGAAAAAATCAGCCGCCATGTTTAAATAGTGGGCATGTCAAGGACAAGAATATTGATTAATATATATGCATCTTATGTAACTACATTAGAAAGTTGTTTTTTAAATTATATTTTAGTTCTGTAAATATATTTTATACCGCTTATCAATAAAACCTGTTTTCAATGTTTTTAATAGATGACTTTAAATATTTGAGATTTTTTACTTGTTATTGGGTTAATTTTGCGAAAAGTAATTAATGGTGAATAATCACCGGTGTCAATTAAAAGTCAGATATTATTTTCGTGAAGTTAAAATAATTGATAAATAATCTGACTTTAAAAATTCTGGATTCCTTTGCTTTAAAAAAAAATGCTTTAGAAAGTCATTTATCTGCCCCCCTTTTTTTGGTCTGTCTGTTATGTAACCTTTCGGTATAAAAAGTTATTATCCGTTCTTTTTTGTCTGTCTGTCATGTAACGTTTCGGTAATGTATCATTATGTTTGTTTGATGTTTCATGTCCCGCCGGTGATGCTGTGTTATTAGAGCTACAGTATGTCACTTTTCAGGAACTGATTGAATGTACTTTGGCGTGAGGTTACAGATCTCATTTTCTGTCCGCGATTAAATGTATGTTTTTTTTATCCCCCTCCTTACTGTGCCGCTATTTATTATTTTTTTTTTTTAAGTAACCGAAATGCGAAATGATAGTAGGAAAAACAGAAATAGAAACGCTGTGCTGCTCGGGAATAAGGGGTAACAAAATTTCTCATAGCTTATTACCGATTTCTGAGTAACAAATTTTTATATTACAGTAAACCCTGCTTTTAAATTGCGCATTTATTTTACATATCCTATGTAAAAGAGTTATATTCGATGGCGTTCGTGAAGCTTTCGTTTAGTAGTATGCAATAATAGGAACTCTAAAAGGTGTTGCACTCTGACTCACAGGCTGATGATGATACACGTTGATGATGATTGTGATGTGTGTACGTGACGTCTGTTCGTTCTTACGTTCGTATGTATGTATGTATCTCGCTTAATTCAAAAGCGATTAGCCTTAGAACCTTGAAATTTTGTGTATATAAAGAAGTCTTTTAAATGACGAATATATTCATGTTTTGGCAATGTCAAATTAAAAAAAAAAAAATCATTTTCGACAAATAATGCGGTCGCTTGGTTTCTATACTTATAATTAGAAAAGTTTTGTATTCGTTATGAAAAAACAAAATTAGAAGAAGTTTCACTCCCACAAAACAAAAATTGACCGGGATATTTAATTTCGAACTTTGAAGTTTCTGATTTCTATTTTCATGTATTTTCATTGTCGTTCAATATTTCCGTTTTCAACTTGCCTTGGGAAATTGGTTAATTATGTTAGAATAATTCGAGGAAATAAGTTTAAATAAAGTGCGGCAAAAATATGTATAATTTAATTCACCGTACAAAAATGTTATGTGGTGTGCGCATCAGATTTTTTTTTTTAATGTTAAGAAATTTTTCGGTAATGGATTTAAAATCCATGTTATCTTTTCTATCATTAAAAGAAAGAAAAGAAATGAAAAATGAAAATGTTTTTACGTAGAAAATGTGCGCAAAATTAACGAACATTAATTGTGCTTTCTTGTATCTCCCCCCCTTTTAAACGATAAAATTCAGTTACAATGACACCTTTTGGTTGCATTTATTTTTTGATAGCAAAAAATTAGGGAATCCTTTATATGGAAAAGTTTCAGCAAGAGAATGAGAAAATCGAAACTTACATAATATAGGAAAAATTTATGTAATCATACAGCGTGTACAGAAGTTCAACCATTTCATACATATCATCCAATATGTACGAAATAAAAAGGAAAAACACGATGTGTAATATGGTATAGTTCACAAAAATTACATGCATACGTTAGCATGGATGATGTAATATGTAGATCAGAATCAAATTTTACTTTATCTGTATTTATTTACTTACTATTCATGTCGTGTGTGTCGTAACCAGTTTTTTGAAAGCCTGCTTCGATATTTTCTGCTTTTGCCTTTGTATACTTTGTGAAACTAAGGTTTTGATTGTGGATTTTTCAAATTTAGAACCTGCATGTACAGCATGTAGTCTTACCTAATGGTAAGACTACATGTATACATAGCTTCCAAAATATTTCTGCTTGAGGGTGCCATTTTTTCACATCTTTCATCTGTTCTGAATTTAGTTTCGATTGTATAGTATATCTTTGATGGTAGTTTTATTTATTTTCTCATATGGCATGGCGACACGTTTTGTGATTCTACACTTGCTTTATATTCGAAGCCACCCTATATCGAGAGTATTATAATAAATTGGATAGAAGAAAGGAAAATATGTGACTGCGAAATTATATTTCATATAATACACGATCAAAGAGGATAATGGATAAAATTTTCTGTATTTATGATATCCTGCGTATGTTTTAATAAGTATTTCTTTATGCATGTTATGTCCCTCAAAAGGCGAAGCTTGTCGGCCATATTGCTGTTATCACCGTGACCTGTGCAAGGAAGTCTGTTATTGCAACATTTTTTTATTAAATATCATTCCTTAAAGTAAAAATTGGAAAGTACACCCAACAAGTAGCTAATGAAACCTAAGCAAATCCTTGAAATATGCAGAAACATCATTTTTAAAGGCTTTAATGTTATGCACATCCATTTAGATTTCGAACTATTTCCTAATTTTCTGTACTTATTTCCTAATAATTTTCTGTACATAGTAAATTATGGATATCATCTTTATTACTTTAAAACAAAAATTCAATAACAGCGAGCTATTTCATTATAAATTTAACATAATTTTCCTGGAAAATACATGCACGGAACAGCATAGAAACACGTACATTTCACTGCCGTAATGTAATGTTTTGAAGTTACAAACATGGACGCCGCTTGTTAGGGAAAGGCGGGCAAGGCTTCATTCTCCGATAGTGGAGGATACTGCGAACCCTCCCTCCTTCTATTCTAACCTCCTTGATTTCGACCACATTATTTGGTCAGTCTTTACACTTCAGTTCTCTTACAGCTAGCTTACCAGTGGCTAAAGGGATAAGACTGCTGTATGCAGACATCTCGATGCGGACACAAATTCCGTTGAACGTGCTGACTAAATGGATGTTTCTTGGTTGTCTCCGTTATTCTTATGCGTATATGTTTTTCCTTGACGTACTTGCCTAATTCTGTCTCAATGAACGTGTCAATATAGCAAATTTTATATGCATTTTAAATCCCGCTTACTACGTATTTATCAAAGCATACAATAATAATAATATCGCAAAGGGAAAAAGTTCAAATTATATTTATTTTCTGTCTGAAATCTAAAGTTTGGTACTTCTGAGACACTTTTGTTAGTTGCACATTGGAATTCAAATATATTGACAGCTAAATATTAAATTCTTAGATTGACTTCTTTCAAATAATTCTAATATGTTTAATTAGCTATTAAATTACTTATTTTAATTTTTGACATTTTCTTCAAATAATTTTAACACGTTTAATTAATCATTAAATAATTTACTTTAGTTTAAACTAATCATGAAAGAAAGTTAGGAAAACTTTCTAGGTTTGAGAGAAAATTTACCAAATGGGACAAAATTTGAGAATAAATAATAATTTATAATTTTTCTCTTATTTATTAAGTTTTTCTTTGATGCAGGCATAGAAATACGTGTGTTTGTATGTAAATAATTATACAACTTCTTTATTTTTAGCGTGGGATTGGATGGCGTTTCGATTCTGATATAATTTGTCTAGAAATTAGCTTTATCCCGGATAGTAGGTACTGATCGGTCATTCGGGTTCTTTTCGCATTAATTTTTAACTATGGGGGGGGGACTTCGCATATAAATATATTCCCAAATAAAGCAATTATTCTTAATGCAAAAATTCTTAACTAATTTATTTTTTGACTAATACGAACAAAAGTTTAAAAAATCTATCTTCGAATCTTTGAATAAGAGTTATATCGCAATGTAAATTAATTAGCTCCGTTTATAGTTTTTCTGTGCGTTTTTCGTGTTCGTTTGTAAAAGAAATTAAAATTATATAACCTCGGATTTCAAGTAACTACACTCTTGAAATCTGTACAACATCGTTTTTGCGAAATGCACATAGCTGAAATGTTTTCGCGGGCCGCATAAAATTGCTCGCGGACTTCCAGCTTGAAACCACTAAGTACGCACTTCATCATCAGTTTTACTGCTCACGCTTTCAAATTTTAAAATCTAAACATTTTAAAATCACTTACGATTTGATGGAAAACTGTGTTAATGTTATCGACATCTATATAGTTCCTTAAATGCGCTTTCATTTATTACTGCATCCGATGGATGAATTAGAACTTTTGATTTGCTACCTAAGCCTTACTATTGACGCGTGTATTCTCTGTCAGACACCGCGTCGCTTGCCTGTCTCGTTTAGAATGGTTTTCCACATATTCTGCGCTTTGATTAAGGTAGCTCCGTTGTCAGAAAATAGTTTTATTAACTTTGTTTATTGATTTTAGGTAGATTTTAGAAGGTCCAATGTCAGGAAATAGTGTGTGAGTAATTTATAAGGTTTTTTATTTATATTGTTGCGTGCGTACGGGTTCGTAATAGATTGGATACACAAGTCGGATAAAAAGTTAATAAAATTTATTCTAATCACAAGAAATATAACAAAAAAGCTGGATTTTTCCTCAAAGATATACGTACAATATCGCAATATCACGCGATATAATCAGTAGCTATATTTTAAAATTTAGTGCTAAAACATTAAATAGAACGCAGTCCAAAGCGTAGAGAAAGCTAATCCGATCTCACCGCGAATTCGCTACAATCAACAACAACAGTTATCTAAACAAAACAGCAACTGAGCTGTTTCTCTCCGACTTTTATAGATTTTTAATCGGGCGCGCGAGACAGTTCTAGCAATTTTAGGAAAGCAAAAAGAGTAGAATTACGGTTACAGCCAACATAGTAGTCAATTACATTTATTCAAATTAAATATCAGTTACAGAGGTAAACTTTTATTCAGTGTTAAATGCACATGCTCTTGTATTTTTACTTTTCCGTCGTAGCTTTCTCTGAAAATTTGTCACGTGCTGCATTGCACGGGGAAATAAAACAATTTAAAGTATAATTCTGCTAAAAATGTCTAACTAAATACGAAATTCGTAACAATATATTTATTCATTCTGTTTTCAGTCGCAAAGCCTGCGTCTCTCAATAGCTCGTTAGAGTTTTATTGAAACCAGAGTCCAGCATGTGTCTTTTCAAATGAAGCTTGAAATTTTTTACTTTCATTGAGAGCTTTAATGAAATTTTTAAGGTGTAGTTTTTTAAGGCCACGCTTAAATAAACGAGCAATTTCTTGATGGAGAAACTGAAAGAACAGTAACATTTGCTGGTGAAAAGCGATTTGTACAGTTTTCCAGATTTGCCGATTGAATATGCGCAGGACAGTTGTCCGCGATATAAGCGAAAAACTGCATATCGAGCTCGCGTGTAACTTTTCAGAAACTACTTGTTGAAACCATGCATTTGAACTAGCTTCATAATAAACTGAGAGATATTTCGCATTTTTGAAGTATATTGAGTTTTACTTTAATGATATTAGAAGCTTTAGGTTTTTTGTTCCACTTCATATTGCTGCGAAGCAAAATTCTGAAGCATTTTTGTGTGAGATTTGACATTTTCAGAAAACTTTTGTCTTTTCTTTACTGTACCACTGGAGGTTTCGGCTTTTCTGTTCCAGTCGTAGTGGCGTAAAACGTTGTTTACTATATTTTCCACTAACATAGGTTTCGTCTTATTTTTTTTTTTCCTGGTAAAAGGTGATGAAGTAGTCCTGTGTATTCGAGTTAAACATATCCGATTCCGTTGTCTTTCCGCGTGTTATTTTCCCAAAAACATTTTATCCAGCCATTATGGGCATTTTTTAACATCAAGTCGTTTTTCTTTCCTCCCAATCCAAAAACATTATTCGCGTCTCTCGAATTTTAACCAATAGTAAGAGTTCTTCGACATCTGGAAATTTTGATTTTCGCATACGCTTTTTGAGGTCACTGCCCAATGTTTTGGTTTGATGAAAGAGCATCGTTTAATGTTGCCCAAGGAAATCGGTGCTTTTTGACTGATTGTTTGTTCGCTTTTTCAGAAAAATCTGAGAGTCCCTTCCAACGCCTGAGATGCGAATTTTTCTTTTTTGAGACAATTTTACACTAAAATCAATCCTCAGTGGTAGTAATTATAACAGAAGTAATAATGGGTATTGTTTATAGAGTATAATCAAGTATTTTGTATGTCTTTTGAAATGCTGTTTCACACGAAGCTAAAATGGAAATTACTTTGCCTCAGCTATGACGAATTAACCAGAGTCAACGAAAGTTTAATTACAATGCTCTTTACAAAATATTGCCGAGATCTGGAGAGGAGGGGGGAGATGACGGATTGTCGAGATTTAACCATGTTTCATTTTATTATTTGATATTATTTTTTTTTCTTGTTTAGTTATGAGTTATTACTGCTTTCTCTGTAAAGTTCAGAAGGAGGAAAATTTTAACATAAAAGCGTTTCGGAATGACATCTGGTATCATAAATATCGCAGTAAAGTGATACACCTCTAGAAAGTTGCGTTACTTACATCATACATGACCGCATCAGTGGCCGATTGTTTAAGACCGCTGAATAGTGGCAATCCTATTATGATTCGGACCCAGGCAGACAGGCTGCATGGTTCATTTTTGTAATTCTTCCCGTCCGTAACGTTGTAGAGTCATTAGGATTTTTGAAAGCAGGAGACATGAAAAATGAGCAATGCCTTCGCCGGGACTCGAACCACGGACCTCTCGAATACGCGCCGAGCGTGCTGACTACTACACCACGAAGGCATGCGAAGAAGGTGGGAGAAATACCTTATATACTCCCCCTTTTAAAGGGCGACTGGGGATTAGGGGCCTCAATCGCCAAATCATGGTGGTAGAGAATCATCATCTACTACCTTTTTAGTTCGGGCGCCACTGTGGAGACGTTAGAATATTTAGAAGCCGGAGATGTGAAACATGAGCAATGCCCTCGCCGAGACTCGAACCATGGTCCTCTCGAATACGCGCCGAGCGTGCTGACCACTACACCACGAAGGCATGCGAAGGCGGGAGAACCTTATAACGTGAATACCAGCCAGTTTCTATTAGGAGATCCTGCACGAAGGCATTCTTACCCTAAGGCAAATAGCCCTCATGTGCTTTGCTGTAACTAACTAATCTAACTTACATCATATCACAATAACTTAAATTTTGTGAGTTTTCCAACCTTCTCGTGCGTTTGGGTAAGATGTGTCTGAAAATGCTTTATCTTTCTTCAGAAGATGACATTTCTGTTATGGGATTTGTTTTTCAGAGGGATAGGGACAGAAAAATCTTAATTTAATATATTGTATGCAGATTTTTTTTTTTTAGGTCATTTCACTTAATTCAGTTATTCGAGCTATTCAAATGGAGAACTTCTTTCTTTGGGTTTTTGCGCTACTAGAAAAGGGGTAGTCTTAGGTTTCAGAGATAATTTTTTATTAGAAGGAGAGTAGTCATGAACGTAAAAGATTATATTGTAAATCAAATAACTCGAAAAGTGTAATCCTGTTAAATTAAATTAAATTGCTTAGTCTAGTATTACCTCTTACCTTTTGCATTTATTGTTAAATTATCTTTAACTTCTAAGTTGTTACTTCTAACTTCTAAGTTTCTAAGTGTTAAATTATCTTTAACTTAAGTAGTTGGTGCTTTTGTAAGCATAAAGTCCGTGCCCCCTTTCTGTTAAAGAGTTGTGATAAATTAAAGGGTTTTTTGCACCCTTTCCCTGTTGTATTCATCCTCACGCCGGTGCGAGAATTCGCCGGGTTGAACTTCGAGATCTAGACACATAGCATGATAGCTAAGAAAATTCGATCTTACAAAAGTTTTTAAAAAGTTTACGCTCTCTTTCTTTTTCCCCCGTCTTCCAGGTGGGAGGGGGGAGTCGGATAACATATTTCTTTACACTTTTTCTTTGATCCAATATTGTTTGGCTACGTAATGCTTGCGGCAAATGCTGCCATCTACAGTGTTTATTTGGAAGCTCTTTCTCGTAAATAAATATGCCTTGTTTGTTTTTTTAATCATTTATGGCAAAGTATGGGAGGGTTATCGAAAAAGCAAATGCGTGTCTATCGTATTCTCTTCTTCGGCATACTTATACTATGATCTTTCATTTGATTTAGACGTGTTAATTGGTTTGCCATGTTTTACTTCACTGTTTGCACTGCTTTTCTTATCATTTGTGTTTCTATATGTTCTCGCATTGCAATAAACATATTTAAATAGGACCATTTTCTATTGCATAATTAACAAAACTGTGTACATTCGTTATGTTTTTAGATTATAAATCTGGGAACGTATGTACTTATCTGAACTAAGATTCATATTTTTCTTTTTACTTCGTATCTGCATATCTGTATTTTTCCCCAAAATTGGATTAAGCAAAGTATTAAAGACTGAATTAACTTACAGCCTAATTACATATGTGAGAATGCACGCGAGATGGGAGGCAGTATTGAAAGTCTTGTTTTATTAATTTAACAGCCTTAGGCTATGGAATGGTCACTGAACCAACTTTGAAATTTTTTTACATCGTAAGAAAAAGCGTTTAATATAGGTTCATATCTCTTTCAAAACAGAGTGCAGATATTCTTATTTTTAGTAGCTTCAAAATACCTGGTATTCGATCCAAAGAAATAGTGCGATCAATATTAGAATATTTGCAGAGCTGTTCGAATGTGGGGCAAGTGAGACTTTTGTCTCAAGTAAAAATGAAACGGGATGCAAAACTGAAATGTAACAAATTAAATATTTAGAGGAAGATAGTGAAATTATTTAGGGAGAACAAATTTGAGATTTTCTCAGCTATTAAAAATCTTGTCTTTTCGGCTCTGATATATTAACCTCATAAGAAAACACATTTTGTTATGAATTTTGGATGTATTTAATGACGTTTAACAAATAGTGCATGTACATGTAACAAATCGCCCATTTTTTACTGTGATGTAATGTAGCTTTTTAAGCTCATTTGATAATAAACATTAATGATTCTGTGAAACTGTTTGAACCTTTTGCGCTTTTGTCGATTATAATTTTGACTGAGAGTGCACTGTGCAATGAAAAGCCAAGGTAGCTTTACCTTCCTTCCTACCATCAACCATCTCAGATGACTTTTGCATCGGCAAATTTTAATTACTCTTATTTTGAGGTACGCAGTCGTAAGCCTCTTGTCCGGAACACATGCCTTGTTCGGGATTCGAACCTGAGCTCAGCAGCATGTATATTCGACCTCTCTAATCACTATACCGAGCAGAGCGGCATTTTCAAATTTTTGCTTTGTAATAAGGCGGCTTTACAGTGGTTGTACAGGTTATTACGTCTGGTAAATAAACGTGAGTTACTACAGGTACACCAGCCAAGTTTCTTTTTGTTAGTTTTTTCTTTTTTTAGAATACACACTTAAATGCTCTTTGTATTTAATAAAATTTTAAAAGATTGCAAGAAAAATTACATCTTTGGCAACAAGCTTCGAAGAGAAATGGGCGCGTGAAAGAGTTACGTAACAAGTGTCGGGTTATTGAAATAGGTTCATTATTTTTAAACTAGCATCAACGGATGTAAAGCACTTCACAAAAATGAAAAATTGTTAAGGCGAAAATTTTTCAAAAAATTGCTGTTATCACTTAGAAATCTTTAATAATGCATCATTTAGGATTATTAACAGATGTGGTGTATGAATCATGAATAGATGCATGAATCTCCAGAAAACGTTTTCATCCCATTTATTTGATTTATTAATTTTGAAAACATGGAAATGCTTACATGAATAGCGTAGTTTATCACAGCTATAAATTTTCATTTGCACATGCACGTCCGTTTGCTAATCAATCTGTGTTGCGCAACTGCATAAATTAAGAAAACAGACAAAATAAGGAGAATAAATCGCTCGCAGCTGCGATTGTTTATTTTGTAAAGCGGCGAGATGAATCCCTTTGCTTACACTGAACGAGGAAAAATTCTTTCATCGAGAGTAAAATGCAAATACTCAACCGACAAAATTATCGCTTTTTTTAAAAAGCGTCCGAAGCTCATCGGATTCTCATAGCTTTGTAAGTGCTGTTCGAGATAGGTATCAGAAAACTGGAGCTGCTAGTGAACTTCAGATTTCTATCATTTCTAGTTATTTCGAGAGGCTTCTCCTTTTCATGATATTTGCACCATACGCCAACGCGATGTATTTTGAGTAGTCTACAGTATTCCTGCTATTTCACATGGTACTGATTATTTGTCGAAATTCTATTACCAGCTTTTTTACTTCGTTTAATACTTCAAAGAAAGTATTGTTGGGAGTGTATTATGGAAGAAGAAAACAGAAGGCTAGTACCCCGGGTAAGTTATTTTTCTTAGTTTGTGTTAGTTTAAATCGATATGTCGTTTATGCGACCGTCGTTTGGCATGCTCAAAATAGCTTTTATGTGATAATTATAATCCTTAAATAAATGTCTTTTTTTAAATTTAGGATCTGTTAAGTCTGCTTTGTATTACTATCTGCTTGCTTAGAAATTTATTTTTAAGTTTGTCTAACGTTATCTTAGTTTTTTAAAGTTTTTATTGGGGGCGGTAAAAAAATTTTGTACTTTAGAGAAAAAGTCATTATTTTTTAGTACAATGAACATACGCCTATGTTGATCTCCAGGTCTGATTTTTTAATAACATTTACCCGTTGTCGTATCTTACAGTAAGAGAAAGAAGTTATTTATCGCTTTCTGAAACTTAAACTGAAGCTTATTTCTATTGTGATAAATTTTACCTATTGCTTTCTGAAACTTTTAGCGTATTTTTATTGTAACATACTTTATGTTTTGCTTTCTAAAATTTTGATTATGTTTTGTGTTGTACTCAAATTTACTTATTGCTTTCTGAAACTTTAATTTAATTCTAGTTGTTTTGTAATGGACCCTGTCAAATTAATTTTTTTATCTTTTAGTAATTCTACAAGTATATATATATATATATATACATACTGAGAATGTTGACAAACTTTCTATTTGTTGTTGAGAGAAAAAAATTAGAAAAACTAGTAGAAAAATATACGCGTAGTGCTGCAAAATTTATGCCATCTAATATGGGTAGTGAAATATATTAGAGAATTATTTAAGGATTGTAATAACCATGATCCTCTAACTATTTCCATTTTTATGAATTTGCAAATTTATCTTTAAGTAATTCTCTAATATATTTCATTACATGCATATATATATATATAATGCAAAATAAAATAAAATAAAATACGTTTAAAATTCATCAAACTAAAGTAACTTTATTTCTTTGCACCAACTCCCCTGATGACGATGTAGCGAAAAATGTAAATTTCATTTTTTGTTTTGGCACAGTTTGTCACTGTACTTCTGTTTTTTGGTTTCTGCATGTGCTTTATTACGAACTGAATATGAAATGAATTTTAAACGTATTTTTATTTTATTTATTTTTGCATTATTACCACCTCTTGTTGCTGTTATCAGCATTGCATATTCAACCCGGATCGAGCCATTAAAAATGAACATGTAATGGTTTGCATATACAAACAAACATGGTGAAATATATATGTAAAGAAAGAAATTTAGAACCAGTTTTTCACAGACCAAAAAATTTTAATTCGTAAGCAATAAATTTTAAAAAATCCTATAAGTGTACGAAAAAAAATTTAATTAAATTTTCCTTCTAAGAAAAAATATATATATATTTATGTATATTATTACACATAATATATATATCGTCTGTAATAATAACAATAACTGTAATTATTTTGATGACTGGGCGATAGCTGTAACAGATTTCGGCAGCTGTTTCGTCGTGGCGTAGTTTCTGTGATGCATAACGAAGGAGCGGTTTGTAAAGAGACATGGCCGAATTGAACTTAATTAAATTGAAAAGATAATTTGGCTTTTTCGATTATTATTTTTTCAGTAGTTTATACTGTTTTGTATTTTCTGCTGCGTGATATGTATTTTTGTTTTCTTAGAGTACTTTGAGTAGGGAAACGATCTGAGCTCATTTGAAAAATCATTTAAAAATTTTATCATGAAAGAACAGCAAAAGCGGTTTTAGGTCTCAAATGGTTCAGAGGAACGAAACATACATTCGGAACTCATTAATCAAGTGACTTTAGGTCTTCAAAACCCCTTTTTCCTTAAGAAGTTCTGTTTGAAGCGTTAAACAAAGGAGATTAATTTCCTTTTTTCGTGCAATTATATATTGCATTTTTGCAATTTTAGATAAAATAAAATTTTCATACATGATTACACAGTAGTTTTATTGTTTTTTCATTGGATCCTTTATTTTTTTTTAACTATTTCGCATTCAATTGATGTAATTCGGTGATTTCACCAACTTCACGTCGACAGGATTTTAAGCTTACCTGTTTTTGGCATTAAATTTAATTTTCTTTCCACATTTTTATTTCACTTTGAAATTGATTATTTTCGGGGTTTTATATATATATATATATTTC
>KK113668.1:580163-594677 GCA_000611955.2 Stegodyphus mimosarum | reverse complement strand
TTAGAATTGCTCACCCGGCCTTTAGTTTCACAATTGATGGTTTTAGTCATATACTTCCAATTACAGAAGTGTTTTAAATGACGAAAATGTTCATGTTTTGGCACAGTATTAAAAAAAAAACCGACAAATAATAAAATCTAACTTTTAATGCGATCTTCCGGTTTCTAGAGTTATATCTAAGAACGTTTTATACTCTTTATGAAAAAATTAAGAAAAATTGTCCAAGATATTTAATTTCAGAATTTGCAGTTTTTGATGTCATTTTCAATTTGCCCGGAGAGATAAGTTAATTAAGTTGGAATAATTCGAGGAAATTGATTTAAATGAAGTACAACAAAAAGTGTGTATAATTTAATACGCGTACAAGGAAGTCATGTGGTGTCCACATCAACTTTATATATATATATATATATATAAAATCCAGTTCCGCATATAATACAATACAATTTTCAAACATTTATTTTTAAATGTATGTGTTAAAAACTATATAAACAAGATCTCCCCCCCCCCCGAGTTTTTCAAAACTCATACATCACTACATCGCACAGCCCGATATATTGGCAGAACCAGGTCTCCCCACTATAGGGAGGTATTACTGTATGTGTTTTGAAAAAGCTGAAAAAATTATCATTCCTCCTGTATTTAGTATTTAACTAGTGAGATATTTTCTTTTAAAATTTCAATAAACCGATTCAAATCCAAACTTCTTCTCATAGGGCATCATAGAAGAAAAAATGTCAACATTGATATTACCTTATTTAATGAAAAAATCCCTGTAGGAAATCAGGCCGCTTATTTAGGAGTCCGTTTCAACGGCTCGCTTACGTGGAATAAACATATATCCGTGGCTCATGGAAAGGCCGTCGAAGTTTCCAGGAAACTTAATTCACTTATTAACGCCTCGTCCTCACTTGATTTAACACGCAAAAAAACGTTTTTACACCTCCATTCTAAGACCTATCCTCATATACGCCTCACCTGCTTGGAACACAGTTTCCAACACTAACATGAACGAACTCCAAACCTTCCAGAACAATTATCTGCGTAAAATCGTAGGAGCTCCTTGGTTCGTTCGTAATAAACAACTTCACAGGGATCTCAAAATTCAAAATCTGGACACCTGCATTAAAAAACTCAGTAGTAACTTCTACAATAAAGCAGTATCTGCTTTATTGTAGTTAACTACTCGGACAATTTTATATATGAACTTCTAGAAATAGACATAAATTTGAGATCTTACGCAACTCATTATTTTAGAACCCCGGCGTAACATTAAAAAAAATTTCATAACTCTCCCTCCAAACTCAAGTAGCATTCCGGGGTCAGCACTTAGGTGGGTGACCACTCACGTGACTGATGCCCGCGAATCAGAATTTGCTCTCCCGTCGTTACTCTCTGTCACTTAATTGGCTCCCATTTGCGTCACTCTTTTTAACTACAGAACCACGCACGTATTTTCCCGCTTAGTTAAATGAAATTTCACCTCACACTGGCCTAGGCCAAATCCACACACTTATCCTGCAGTTCCTAATTAAGGTTCTTGCTATGATATATTGTGTGTGTGTCTTCCTTAACCGGGGTTATTTGAGGTGCCAGTAATAGCTGGATAAAATTCCAGCTAAAACTGGCTGCGCATCAGTGGATCAAATTTCAGTGGTAATTCCAATGGTTAGATAGTGTGGAGGTTCAGCAATCATATTATCATATAAATTTCAATGATCAACAATCAATAAATATAAATTGATTTAATTAAATAATAATAATTTCACAATCTCAGAATCTTACATCATCACTGCAACACATCTTCCTTCTCACTCACTGCACACCCAATGACGCTCTCAGCGCCCTCTAGCGTTACGCGGGTCTTACCATTGGCAATAAGTATAGTTATCAAAGTATTTTTTTAAACGAAAGGAGGAGTTTTTGTTGGTTCTGTTAGAAATAATTTTAAATCATTCATTTCTTTTTATTGTAGTTCATTGCGTTGTTTTATGTTTTTCGGGTAACAGTTACAGAATATATATATATATATATTTTTTTTTTCCAGTTAGCTGAATTGGAAGAGAAAGTTTGGCTGGCCGAACGGAAAGCGGAAGAGGCGGAAAGAAAGGTAAATTTCTGTATGGAAATTTTATACCTTGATTAAATTTTTGAAAATTCGGAATTAAGGAACTAAAAGGATTTATTTATTTATTCTATGTTTATTATCTATTATATATATATATATATATATATATATCAGTTTTCTTGCCTTTTTAAGGCTAAACTGTCTTAAATAGAGAACTTCTCTTTACAACCCTTTTACGTTCCATCACTTAATACTTGAATTTCCAGCCATTTGGTTTTTAAAATTTTGCTGGCAAGTTGGTTAGTTTTAACCTCCCGAATTTGATCTTTAAATTTCTGATTACTACTTTTATTAAACTTTAATTTAAAGGATTAAGTCATTTTTTGTTATTCTTTTGATTTCGAATTACTTTTTTAATGTTCTAACATGTATAACTTTTGTTTTTACTTTTGTATTTGAGTTTGAAAATCAGAGTGTCGGGGATTATTTCTTCTAAGGTTAGGATATCGTTTAGTAGTGTTCTTCATGAGTAACTTAAATTAAAAGATTATTTACTAACTTAATTTTGTTTATGGAGGTTCTTTTGGCTTTAAATGGAATGGACTAGTGTCATTCTGTTAATCGAGTATTGTTTAGTGACTTTTGATTTGGCTTTTGCAGAAATATAATTTGGTCCTTACTTGAAAGAAAGACGAAACATTCTCACTTAATTTAGTTGCTACTAATTGATAGTAGATTGGTTTATTTCCCTTGACAAGTCAATTAATCTGCAATTAGTGACAATAGATACTTTTTCAATACTTAAAATTTTTACTTTTGTTTCGGTATTTTTGCGATTAAGGATTTTTCTTTGCAGATTTTTATGTTTTTACAGCAAAGGAGGTCTTGAAAGTGCTAATTAAAATAATGAATAAAAATTTTCTTTCTTTCATAATTCTTGGTTTTAAATCGAATTTCTTTTCCTTTGAGATAGTATACGGAAAGTTCTCTCTCTCTCTCTCTCTCTCTCTATATATATATATATATACATATAGAGAGAAAGAGAGCATCTATATATGTTTTATTTATGGACTTTTTGTTCGCATATTTTTGTTGTTTTGGTGCATGGATTTAGTTGTTCTGCATTCTCCGCTTGTTTGCTTGCCTTGATAAAAATTTTTAAAGCAACTTTTGGTCCACTTCTACGGAGCGGATGTTCTTGAAGTTTTCTGCGCATACATATTTGCTATGAATATACAATGATAACATTCGAAGCTGATAGCTGATTGGTTGAAAACTCAGAATTTACAATTTTTTTCGAAAGGAAGGAAAAAATCGCGCGTCTTTCTTTCAATAATAAACCAGGCAGACGAATTGTCCGCAACAATTGTTCCTATGAAAGAAATGCATGTGTGATATGGGCCTAAGGGAATTTGGCTCATATTTATGTTAAACATGGGAAAATCCACGAAAGCACCGATGCTGTTAATCCATTTGTTGAGAATGATACTCGTGTCGAAAGCATCCTTGTTCAACGGACTTGGCCTCTAGTGGGTGTATTCTAACTTTTTTTATGTGAAGTAAAAAAGAAGTATTGTAATCGCAGAAAATTTCGGGTATCATATTTCAACGAAAATATCCATCCCTCTAAGGCAGGGGTTCTCAACCAAGGGTCCCGTGGAAGAATTTACCCCCCCCCTCCAAATGCAGAACTCTCGTGGTTTTTATAATTTGGAAAATTTAATAATTCGATGAGCTCTGGTATAATTTTTGAAAGCGAAGAAATCAAAGATCAACCACATGAAGGATTTAACAATGGAAGATTTGGTAAAAGAAGCAACGACCTATTTTTCAGCAATGAAATACAGGTAGGTCTCCTACACCGCGTTAAATACATTCCTTGAAAATACCGCATTGTGAGAAATTGGGTTATAAGAGACACCAACTTAATATAAAAACTGAGATTCGGTTCTAAAAAGAAAAACTGCCTTTTATGGTACAGCATTTTCATTTTTTCTACCTTGTACGAAGTAAAGGAAGTATTGTAATCACGAAAAATTCCGGAAGCCATATTTCAACGAAAATATCCATTTTGACCGCTATCGAATGCAATTTAACGATGTTTATGCATGACATCTGTAGGTAAGGACAGAATAAAGGACTCTTTTTCACCCCAAAAATTATAAAACTGATTTAAAATGGATTCTGAAGAGATTTTTTTCGTGGTGTCTGTGCATACGTACGTATCTCGCATAACTCAAAAACGAGTAGCCTGAGAAAGTTGAAATTTTGTATATAGGGCTGCTATAACATGTAGATGTGCATCTCGCATTTTGGTTCCAATCGGACGCACCAAAACTATATATATATATATATCTGATGATGTAAGTGCCATATGACATGGATCAATCTAGAAATGACGCAGTGCGTAGAGAGGTTATTATTTTTAGAATTGAGAAGGGAAATTTACGTTGTTAATTTAATCTTAGACATATTCTTTATTTTTCTTACATATTGTAATAATAAAAAAAAAAGTTTGAAGTAAATGACGAGCAGGAAATTTAATGTCGTAGAAGTGTTGATCCATAACGAATAGGAAATTGGAGGCGAAGGCAGATTAAATCTTCATTTTTTATTTCCGCTTGTTGTGGCCACAATCAACTTGGCACATTTCATGTGCCTATTCCAAAATAGCTCACATTTTAGATTAATTTTCAGTAAGAAAGAAGAAAGTAGCAGACAGCAGTCCAACTAGATCGCAGCGTAAAGAGCAAGTGCGTTACATTCAGGGTGAAATCCCAATTCAGACTGAGTTAGTTTTGGTTTACAATGCATTTTGATTGGATAGTTAATACTTCTGTAAAATTATTATTGGTTACTTGACTTTTAGTTCCATTTACATCATCAGAATTATGTAAGTGCCATATGACATGGATCAATCTAGAAATGACGCAGTGCGTAGAGAGGTTATTATTTTTAGAATTGAGAAGGGAAATTTACGTTGTGATTTAATCTTAGACATATTCTTTATTTTTCTTACATATATATATATATATATATATATATATTTACTCTGTTACTTGGCTGAGTGATCTCAGTTTCTTTACAAGTAGTTTGTTTCTTTGTTTTAGAAATGATTGAATTATGTTGTTCTTATCTTCCGGTTAAGCTTTTTATGCTTTGATTAATCTGCATGTTATAATTACAGAATTATCAACAATTTAAAAGGTGTTAAATGCGGCTAAGCCTAATTATTTTGGCCATAGCGGCCATATTTGTTTACATTTGAAGCTTAAAAGAATAGTCGATTTGTTGCCAATCTAGAGAAACTAAGCTTCGAAACAACGAAGATAACGTCTTCTTTTATTATTGCAAATTAAATCATGCTTAATCAATTCTGGAATTTATTCGAGGAAATAAGTGTTTAAGATTTACTTTGTAATTTTTAATATAGATATTTTGAGTTTTTATGTATTTTTGCCTTGTCGCGAAGTGAGATCTGAATTAATTGAATGAGAAATACTGAAAAAAAACTGTTTCTTCTTCTTTTTCTTTTCCTTTTTTTTCTTTTTTCTTCCTTGTACGAAGTAAAAAGGAAGTATTGTAATCGTGAAAAATTTCGGGTATCATATTTCAAAGAAAATATCTATTTTGACCGCTATCGAATACAATTTAACTATTTTAATGAGTGACATTCGTACGTAAGTACAGAATAAAGGACTTTTTTTTCCCCCAAAAAATTATAAAACTGCTTTAAAATGGATTCTGAACAGATTTTTTCGTGGCGTCTGTGCATGCGTACGAATGTACGTACGTACGTATGTATGTATCTATCTATCTCGCATAACTCAAAAACGAGTAGCCTCAGAACGTTGGAATTTTGTATATAGGACTGCTATAACATGTAGATGCGTACCTCCTATTATAGTAAAAGTATATAAATTTATCTATATATGTATCCACTCTGTCACTCGGCTCAGTGAGCTCAGTTTTTTTATACTTGCTTATATGTTGTTAAATTGTGCATTTTTTGCTTTAAAAATGATTGAATTATGTTGTTCTTATATTACGGTTAAGGTTTTTATGCCTTCAGAAAATCTGCATGCAAGATTTGTAGAATTATCAACAATTTAAAAATTGTTTAATTGCGGCTAAGCCTTATCATTTTCTCATGGCGGACACATTTGCTTACATTATAACTTTGGAGAGTATTGGATTTGTTGCCAATCTAGAGAAACTAAGCTTCGCTATACAAAGATAACGCCTTCTTTTTTTATTGTGAGTTAAATCATGTTTAATCGATTCTGGAATTTATTCGAGGAAATAAGTGTTAAATAAGAAATAAAATTTACTTCGTAATTTTTAGTATAGACATTTTGAGATTTTATGTATTTTTGCCATGTCGCGAAATGAGAACTGAATTAATTGAATGAAAAATACTGAATCGTCTGTGAAAAACTTTTGTTTGTTTGTTTAATTTCTTTTACACATCGTTTTAGATTTATTGTAGTCTTTGAATTGAACATGTAGCAACGATTAGGTAATTCTCCAGACGATATACATAATATTTGTGCATTCTGATGAGTTATAAAATGAATGAAGTGTGACGCTGTTAAGTGAAGCTAGCGCCAGAGTGGTGCTGTTTTAAACAAATGTAGTGAATTTTAAAAGAGTGCATTTATTCTACAGGGTGTTTATAAAGTCCCGGACCCATTTTGATGTTTAATAACTCATAAAATAATAAAGATCGGTTAAAATTAAACAAGGACATGTGGCTGAAGCTCTTCTAGTTGTGGAAATACGAAATTTTCCAACATGTCTAAGTATACGACTGATGAGACCGTCTTTTCTGTAAGAAAGAAAGGCCCAATGGCTCGGTCGTACATTAGCCCACACCACACATTAACCTTTGGGGAATCCCTTTGTGCCTCATGCCTCACGGTATTCATGGGGGTTTTCAGATCCCCATATGCGCACATTATGGCGATTAACAAACAAAAGAGAGAAAAATGCAATTAATAAGCAGACGATATTTAGAAAAGTACAGATACTTAGACTGGAAATGAAATTATCTGAAATTAACCACACGCGCAGACGATATTTACAAAAGTAAAGATATTCAAACCTGAAAATGAAAATATATAAGTTATTTCATCAATAAATGTCATAAGTTTGTTTGTATCTTCATTATTTTATGAGTTATGAAACATCAAAATGGGTCCGGGACTTTATAAACACCCTGTATTGTGGTTTATGCTGTATCGATGAAGTAGATTTAATTCAATCCAATACGTTTAAATGAAATGCAAAATGCGTATAATTTAATATTTCGTACAAGGAAGTCGTGTTGTACACATCAGATTTTTGGGGGGGGGTTGTTGATTAAATTCTTTTATACATCGTTGTAGATTTATCATAGTATTTGAATAGAGCATGTCACAGCGATTAGATAATTCTTCGGATGATATACATAATTTGTGTGCATAGTCAGCTTCCCCCTTAAGTGCATGTCTAAAATTCTTTCTTTTCTTTGAAAAATATCTGCAGTATGAGGAAAGTAATATGCACGCATATAAGAACAAATAATTTTTAGTTGTAACGAATGTGAGTTGTATTTAAACTATTCTTTAACCAGTCATTTTCCTCTCTAAAAGTTAATTTTTTTTTTCTGGGTCAGGGAAAGCACATCAGTGTCAACTTATTCTGTAAGTACGAATTAAGAATAGAAATTATGTTTTGTATGGCGTAAAGAATTATTATTTAGGAATGCCATTCGCGAGGCAGAATTAAATAGATTCTCTTTTGTTGAACACATATTCTTTCAACCCCCCTGTGAACATTTCTTTCTGATTTGGAACCCTTTCATGAATCGCAAATCTCTTTCGTAAGGGGAGAGAAAATATTGCTTTCTAACTGATTTTTAGCTCATCTGTCAAAAGCAGCTGTTGCACGCAGAGTGCTCTTTCATTTTGTTCGTTCCCTATTCATGTTGTGCAAGCAACCGGAGACGCTGTGTAGCAGCACTGACTCGGTTCGCAATACCACATACGGCGGTTATTATAATGCTTTTGGAAGAAGATTTCAAGATTTAAATTATCTCAATGCAATACTCACTACTACCTTTTTCTTTTATTATTAAAAAATGGTATAAATGCCAGACTTGATAAAACTAGAACCAGCGAAAAGATGGCCAAATTTGATGCATGTAGGAGCCACATGTTAGAAATTCAGACATAATCAATAGCCCCACCTAGATATTGGTAGAGCTATAACATCAATAAAGCAAATACTGAACAGGAAGAAACGTTTCAAGGAAACTGACAAGGATTTCTCATTTTTAAATTAAATGTAAACTTAAACATTTTGTGCTCTAGCTTTGTATTCAGAACAGTGTTTTCCTAAGATGTCCATTTAAAAGATCCGATGATAAAGTGTCCATCCGATGATAAAGTGTTCCATTTTAAAGCTTTTTGCGTTTTATTTTACATCCTCTTTGATAGCAAACTAAACATCTTACGATTTTTTTTATTTTATTTATTTTTTATTTCGCTTTTTCTCCGTGTCATTAGTGTAAAATAATTTTAATCGGAGTAGAACGAAATTGTGAGAAGTCGTAATGCTCTTTATCTCAAAATAAAAACTGTTTATAAATAAAGACTGGCACAATAGCCAGCCTTCGCAAACCAATTTACGTTTAAAAAAAAGTAGTATGCATTATTAAATTTAGTTGTTCTTAATTGACAATTTTCGTGAATAAATTTATCTGCAGAAGAAACAAGTTACTAGTGGAAATTTTCATAAAACAATAACTTTCTATTTGTGTTTAAAACACATATGTTCCGTGAGTTCCAGTGTTTTAGTTCACTTATTTTTTTTTTTACCTACAGTTAAACTGACACATAACTTCTGATTTTTGATATTGAACAGTAACCTGAGGCCTACACGCCTTAACTATTTGAGGGGCAGGAAAAGGCAATTAACTTTTTCAGCAAAACTCTTGTTTTATTTACTATATCAGGTGTTACAATGAAATTATTTACTACAATTACACATATTTTCTTCAAGACGCGTGAAAAATATGACCACTTCTGGTGGTTAGTGTCAGTGACCACCGCCCACAGAACACATCCCTATAAATGAGTCTCTATGGTACTCACGGAAACAGTTTTTCTTTTTCAAGCAGAGTGAAACTTTGCATGTGCTGTATTCCCACACTGTTGTTACAGTGTGGGAATACAGAGTGTACATCGTCGTGATTTTGTCTTCGATGGCTGATGCTTATTTTCTTGAAGACGAATTGCTGCATCAACTACTGGCTTATGTTTCTTGATTGCCATCTAGTAAGCTACAAGGGAACTTCAGAAATGGTCAGTCTTGAAAACCACTCACACGAGTGAATAAGACGTTCAATAGAAAAGGTGGTTACTGTAGGTAACCGCCTGGTTACCTACAGTACCTGGTTAAAGTGGTTACCGCCCTTCAAAGAGTTAAAGCTTTGAACCTGTCTCTGCAAAATCTGAAGTTTAAGATTCGCTGACAGAAGGGAATAGTGTTTTTGACTATTACTATGAAATTCTAAAAATGCGTTATGATTAACCATTGCTTGCCTTGACATTTTGCCTAATTTTTTGTTATAAAGTGATAAAAGTTTTTTAGCAGACAAAAGTAAGTGTTTGTTCTTGTCATTTTTATATTGTAACATCTATTCTAACCAATTATTTTTAACTTTTCTTCTGTTTTATCACTTTGGATTTTATGTCTCCAAGAATTCACTCTAAAAGGTGATGTAAATTATCTATTGCGAAGAAGAGATTAAGGACAGATAATAAATAATGCATGTTAACAGTAGCTGAGAATTAACTGAATTAATTTGCATTGAAATAAATTACCGCAGTGAGATGTTCTATCTCGCATTTATGTTCGGCCGACTAGTATCCATTATTTTTTAATCAGTTTGTTGGCGAAAATATATAACGTTGTGTGTCTCTTTGGAAACACAAAATTTTGAAAGGTCTTTAATGAATTATCTTCAGGCTTTGTGAAACTAAACAGAAATCAGAAGAAGGATGTGTAAGACCCTTTATTCAATCATAAAATCAACAAATGACCCAACTTGGGTTACAATAAGCCAACACTTCTGGCTTAACAGAAGTACGTAATAAATAGTAATTTCAAGGTGCGTAGGTTTAGCCTAACGGCTCAGAGAATACTTTAACGCGCAGGAAGAGCTCTGGTCTAAAGTAACCGGCGAGACAAGCCGAAAGGCAAGAACACATCAACGCCGCTAACGCAAGTCGCGAATAATCACTGCACAGGGTGGGCTGGAATAGGCAGACATGCTCTGAAAACTAACTTCCGAAACTCTTGTTTAAATAGCACTTCATTCTACTTTAATCTGAATAAACTCTCGCTATCACATTTAAATTCTGGCATGAAAAGCGTGGGTTAAAAGAGAGTAAATAGGAAAGGCTTTTCAACTTAAAATGAACTATTAGTTAAAAATAAATAGACATACAAATGTAATTTACGGTGCCCCCCCCAATTGTCTAATAAAAAAAACTGGTATCCTGGCAGGGCTTGGATTCACGCATCTCAGAACACTGATTTTGCTTAATGCTTTTGTGTTTCTCCTACGATGAGTCTTCTTTATAAATTCCTTCTGGAAGGCATCCTTGTTCATAGGCTGGTTAAAAGTGTTTTGCCATAATTAATTAATCAGGCCAACTGGCCTTATAAATATGTTTCCTGTACTTTGTGTTAGAAAGCTTATGCTTGTAGGTTGTATTTTTTTAATAATCCGGGAAGAACGCTAGAGCTACCTGCCTATGAAGATTAATGCTTTCATAGAGTAGTACTTTTTAAAAGAAACTTACCGTTTCACATACGGAAAACCACGAAGACCTTACGCAAGCAGACTGTTTACTCTCGTTAATAGAAACCGGGTCGAACTTCCAATATTTCGATGGAAGTTTGAGTGAATGAAATTTATCTTAAACAAAAAAAATTTTTTTTTTTTTTTATTGTTGTGGTTTCTGAAATAACTAAATTGGGAATGTACGGATTTTTAATGTTTTTTGTTTAACCAGCACAGTGTAAAATTTTTAATTTAAAAATTAAAAACAGTTTAAGTCTGAATTCCATATCCAGTCTGTAGTAAAATTCCTAATTTGTTTTTGCATTTTTTTGGGGGGGTCTGATTAATTTTAATTAAGAAACTCACATTGATGAACTTTACGTTAAAAGGTCTGCCCACTTCCAAATTTTTCCTGTTTCTCTAGTTTGATAGACATTTGAAGTCTTTATTTTAAATGAATTCTTAATGATGTATGAGAACTGATAATTCTTGTTCTCGTTTTCTTAGTATAGTTGCTTTTATCCAAACACTTGCGGAGGCTTCCTTGCTGAAAAGGGAATAAAAGCTTACATTTACTGCCTTTTAATAGGGTAGCATGCCTGTAAAGGGCACTTACTGGATGACAGGGGTTTGTATTTGCTGCACATGAGTTACTTGTCTGTCAAAACAAAGGAGATTTTCTTTTCTTTAGTATGGATTTGCGTAGCTGCTGAAATTTCTTGTTGAAAGAATTTCGTAACAAAAATTTATGAAGTAGTACTAGGATTGATGGAGAGGCTCAGAAAAGAATCAAAATTCGATGATGGCTAGGGCATTCGTATTTTGCATAGGATTTTGCACATGTTGCTTAATACAAGAGTTGAGTTTTAAAAAGGTGTGTCTAAAGAGAGTTAATGTAGGATTTTATTGTCTCGCAGTATTTACCATCTGAAATCCAGGAAACCAGCATTATTTTATCTTTCTTGTTGCCCAGGTAGTTATGGTATTATCGGAAACTAGCTAGCACTGATGAACTCAGGTTGAAATCCGGAAAAGGAGCAGTGTTATCCAATCTAGACCTTTCTTGCTTATTTTCTGTACTGCAGTAGTTGTATCATTTACGAACCTCACCCCCTACGTTCAGAGTAATTTGCCATTTATCACTTGAAGAGATACAATTCCATTCACTAACTGACAAGTAAAGAAATATCTGACCAAATACATCGATATTGTAGCCTTTTTGAAAATACAGATTCCGAATGCGGTAGACTCTGCTTAATGTGATCGCGATTAGTCTTTATTATTTGCAAATTGTTATAGATTTGCCTAAATCCCGGCCGTTTGCATACAAAAGCATGGAAAATATGTCTCTTATTGTGATCAATAATTCGGTTAATAAGACCGAGATTTATCAGACTGAAAGTTTGAGTTAAAAAATTCAAAAAAGTAGCCAAGTAAAGGATAAATTCGCCAAATAAGATCAAAGTATGTTATGAAAATTTCCAGGTGACAGAGAAATGTCGCCAGATATCTTGGTTTCGGTTTTAGCCAACAATCTGAAGTTAGGCAAAATAGGAACCTTAATTTGACCTAGACTAACTGTTATTGATTTTGACATCAGACATTAATATTTCTTCTTCAGGACGGAAGGGGGGAAAATTTTACATAATTTCTTTTTCTGTTGGGGTGTAATTCCCTGGAAACATCTACGACAAGCTAAGACTACTTTTTTGCTTACTTTAAAGTTTCACATTGATGAATGAATGAATGAAGGATGTCCTCTGAATATGTATAGCATCGGTTAAATAATTTCCAAAAACGTAGTAAGCAGTTCATAAAAAACTTTTGCATTAAAGACATTATGATCAGTTTATAACAAATTTTTGCATTTTCTTAATCAAAATTCTGTGAAAGTATCCATTTACATGTGATTCTTGATATTTTTATATTAAATTTGTAAAACTGGTTTACTTTTTTGGAGGATGTATTTTCTCATTGTTTAATATTATCAAAACAGCCACGGACAAACGTTATCATATTAAGCTGTGCCTCAGTTCTCGAAGACACCTGCTTATATTTCTTTACCACGGTGGATGATACCCTAATGTATATGCTGCAAAAAAAGAAGTCACATTCAGTTCAAGGAACTCTGCCGGACCGCATGCAGTTATTCACTACCACGAGAAATTTTCCATTTTTCTTTTCTGAAAAATGTAGGTTTAGCTCTTTCAGCCATTTTCCGTAATCATCTACGCTTTAATATTTGCGTAATACGCGGAGAAGAAATTTCATCATTCAACCAGATTCATAATTCTTTTGGGGGGAGGGGAGTTTCATTTTTTTCTGTTCAAACTTTTCGACGTTTGAAAACTAACTAACTAATAAATAATGCTGGTATTTTTAGTTCGTAAATCGGTCAGGCAAAATATTTAGAGGGCTATCTGCCTATGGCGAGGGATACCTTTGTTGAGGAATTTCTGAGGGAAACTGGCTCTTATCCATTGTCCATGCAGCCAGCCTGTTCGTTGGGTTTTGAACCACGGTCGAACTGCCAATGTTTAGCGTTAAGTTATTAGGTTAATCTAGTATGGCAAAGCATGCAAGGACTATCTGCGTAAGGAGAGGAATGCTTACCCGGAGGACTTTAAACTGGTTCATATTAACGTTACACACCGGAAGAACCACGAAAAACTAACCATGCAGCCAGCCTGTTCCCTGGGATCGAATCTTGGTCGAACTCCCAGTATTCAGGGCCTTTAACCACTCGGCCGTTGGTGGATTCTTCCAGTGATTAGCGACTTTACGCCAGCCAGCTGGTGAGCCAGCTCGTAAATCGGTGTGAAGAGTAACTTTAATTCTTTGGGGTATTTTTCTGCTGTACTTGATTTTCTTGCTTTTAGTGTTTAATTTGGTAGCTGTAGTTGTTCGATACTACGTTGAATAATGATCTTTTATTTCTCATATTATTTACCAAGAATTGTGTAAACAAGCTATCTAGATTTGAAGCACTTAAGTCGAATTTCGATATGCCGAAACTGAAAGGAAATTAAAAAAAAAAAATCTTGTATCCTAAGCTCTGTCGTACATGCGGTAAATGTAACATGTCCATAAAATAATGATTATATGTAATAAAATACTTAATAATAGTAAGTCATGTGTTATAAACAATATATTTAACTCCTTATATCACTATTTAATAGATTTAGTCTTTTAAGAATTAGTCTATTTACTGGAACGTTCCATTTTGTTAATAATCCGTTCACATCAGTTACGATATCGTTGAGCTGAAGAGTATTTTGGCTGGCTATTTAAGAGTTTTGCAGTGTAAAAGTTGTATTGTTGTATTGAATATACGTACGTCGTTCCTAACTCTGAATAATTTTGATTTGGGCCCAAAATTGCCTTTTATTCCGCTCCCCCCCCCTTTGGTAACGTATGCGCGTCGCTTTCATGATCGGGCTTTTTATGTCAAGTGTTAGATTGTGCTTTTTATGGCAAGTGTTAGAAGATTTGTCTGACCGTGAAAAGATATTTCATTTATCTGTATAAATCATATTCTCTTAAAAACTTTTTCTGCTTGAACTTGTTTACGAAAACACCAGGTGACCCATGTTCGGCGTCTTAGCAAATTCGG
>KK113668.1:460982-574403 GCA_000611955.2 Stegodyphus mimosarum | reverse complement strand
CCCCCCCCCCCCAAATCTTTAGGAGCTGGGATAAATTAGATCAATCATCAGTGAACAAGGAGACAAATTCTTTTTACTACTTAGCATTTCCAACGCCAAGCCTAACATTTCAGTTAAAGCAGAAAAAAATATGGTAGTCTAAATGGTTAGCGTTAAGGAATTCCAAGAAGAAGCAACACTTCGATAAAGAGTACTAAATTCCGTTCTATAAAATACAATTCTTTGTATAGGATACTGTAACCATATCCAGAAAACATTGTTTTGCAAAACAGTGTTTTCTGGATAAAGTAAGTAATAATAGGGAAAAGTACAAGCATAAAAGGGCGTAATGTGCGGAGTGATACTGAGTGGGAAAATGTTAAATGTAATAAAATAATGCATTTTTTTTTTGGGACTTGTTGTCCAAGCAGAGTGAGTGACATAACAAAACAGAACTGCATGTTATTCGGGTAATGATTGAAAGGCTGTGGCTTCGAATGCTTATAGAAACTTCCTGTTCTTACTAATGAATTGGTGTTGCAACGGATTTCAGGTGTTAAAGGTAACATTTGCGTAAGTGTATTAAAACACGCATTTACTTTTCTCTCATTTATGGGAAATTATGTCTCATCTTCTGCCTGAAATAAGTAGTCACTTAAAATAACGATATATTACACTTGAAAAAAATTTGAAATTGTTCTTGTAAATATATAGGTGAGTGAATGCTTTTTGTTTTCGTAATGTTTTAAGACTGTACTTTGCAAGAAGTTTCTGAAATTTAGGTTTTTTTCTTCTATGTCGGGGATTTTTAAAGGAGGAAATGAGAAATAATTTTTAGTGAGTCAAAAAAAAGTTATGAACTACTTTTTTCTTGTTTTATGATTATATATGTATATTTATTCGTAATTAATAATTAATGTTTAATTACCAAAAAGTTATTAATAATTACATGCATTTTTTCATTAATACTTCATTGTTACATTATTTTGATCTAGGCGTTTTCTTTTTCTTTCTCCTCCCCCCCCAGCAACAGAAGTGTTATTAATCTCGATCCTCACTTCCGTGTTCATATCACTTCAAATAACCGGATGTTATCGCCAGTTGCTGTCGTTATGTGGTGTTTTTAAAGAAATAATATAGTAATAAAAAGGTGTTGCCACCAAATATTATCACCTTGTATTATTTCTAAAGCGGTAATATAGTGAATATAAAAAATGTGTGGCAACACTTAACACCGCATCAGGAATTCTAAAGCTATGCTGCTTTTAAATATTCTATGATTTTGCTGTTGTATTTTATGTGGTATAATACATGTGAAGAAAATTATGTTTAATAATGAAGTTAAAAAGACAAAAAAAAAGTTGTGTAGATCATCTTGTTAAGAAAACTGAGCATTGATATGATAAACTGAGCAAAAACTGAAAAAAATAGAAAAATGTATGACAACATTTAGCATTCTATCGAAAATTCTAAAATATGCTGCTTTAAAAAATTTTGTGATGTTACTTGAATTTTATATGGCGTAACAGCGAACAAAACGATGTTCAATAGTAAAGTTAAAATAGACAAAACAGTTGTGCACGAGTGAACAGACAAACACAGTGCACGAGTGAGCAGACTGATAAACTGGGAGCTTGGCGCGAGTATAAAAAATCGTAACAAACCCTCGGGTGTGATGTTAAAATTTGAATCCTTTCAGATATTCTTTCTATTTATTTATTTACATATTTATGCGTATTTTAGTTTATATAATTTAATATAAATGATGGAAATGTTCTTAATATTAATATAAGATTTCTTAATATTAATGTTCTTAATTCACAATATTCATATATAATGATGCTCGTTTATATATATATTAATCTCTTTTCCCTGGAAACAACCATATGCTTGTGGGACGCGATAAATTGCAATTCTGTTCAGATGGGTCCCGAGGTTAAGAAGTTTGCGGAACATTGCGCATAAATATGTAAATAAATAATTAAATAGAAAGAAAATCTGAAAGGATTCAAATTTTAATCAAAGTTCAGGTATCTTATTACGTTAATAACTAGAAAAATTAGAAAGAGATTTTTTATTTAAAATGTTTTATTATTATACGGAGTGGAGAATTTCGTATTGGGTGAATTCCATTTGTATTGATGCATCACAAATATCGCGATCTTATTAGCCGATAAATGCTTAATTCAGAGCAATTGGCGGTGGATTTCTTCCTGGCAACCCTGAGCCCTTGCGCGTGCGAACCATGGCCGTTGGACATTATTGTGGCAGTGTTTGCAGCTGCTGAAAACTCGTTACAATCACTCATTCTCTTTAGGGAACTGTGGCTCTCGTCTTTTGTGCTGCTTATAAACTTAGCCGTTTCTATTTAGGCTTAACGTGACTCTCTGAGATGCATAAGATGTTGCGGGGAGGTATGTTGCAAAAAATTTTATCTTTCGATTAGTAAAGCAATATTATTTGCGCTTATTTATAGATATCACTTCGTAATTTAAAACGTTCTTTTGTGGATACTTGTTTGTGCGGAACCTGAGCCCTCAGTGATTTTTAATATATTACATATATATATTACTTCTAGGATTTCTCTTCTTTCTACCTTTTTGTTACATTTATGCGATTTCGTGTGTTCATGTGGATGAAATATGGATTCCAAATCTTTCTGTGTTTTTTTTTCATGAATAATTATCAGAGCCAATGTAAAATTACTCTTTAACTTTTTATTCTCATGCACATTTTGACTTTCGTGCTAATTGATAATTACATACCTAAAACTTAGATTAATATTTTTTTTAAATATGGATTTATAATACGTAACCGAGTTTCAGTTGCTTATTCATGGTTTGAAATTAAACATCATTCATCCGTACATTGGAGTTAATATCAAGAGACATGTTCTGTGCATTTAGAGAGAATATGACATGTCTCTCATTTTCAAGGGGCTGCTTGAAGCAGTCTCTCGAAACGTTTAAAATATTTCTCTAAAACAGACGATTATTTAAAATGACGTTTTACCTTTTTTTTTTTTTGGTTGGCTTGTTTGTTTGTTGTTGTTGATACTTTTGTGGATATATTAATGATTCTAGGTTTATTATAAGTGATGCTTTATTATGTACTTAGCCGCCTTAACTAAAAGCATAATTTTTCTCATTTTTCCTAAACCCAGTTTTGTTGTTTATTGGCTTGTTTTTCCATTTAAAATATTAAAGCTGCGCCTGAAGAAAATATTGAATTATTAGTAACAATTGTGGGAAAGTAGTTTGATAATTAATATTTCATTAGCTGCAGATAAATATTGAATTTTCAATGCATCTCCGATTGTGCAGTTTTGTTATTATCTTTCATAAAATGCAATTTTTATTACTTTTGAAATATGGCATTATTTAGAGTTATTATGAACACTTTAGAGATGCATGTTTTATGCTTAATAAACTTAACATTTTCGTTTGGTATCTTCTTTTAAGACCCTTTCGAATATCTTAATTATACCTCATTTTTCACGTGTTTTCCTATGTATGAAGTTTGAAATTCTTTGCGCCACACAATTTAGTTGTTTACATAAAATAGAGTTACTGACAATACGATTTTATTTCATTTAAAATGTTAGTCATAATTGTAAATCAGCAATATGTGAAACATTTGAAGAATGCTATAGGATTTTTTTTTTCCTTAAAATTGGGGAAAAGATCGTGGTATTTACTGAGATAAAAAGGTAATATAGGTTTTTGAATATGCGGTTTTTGTTATACATCTGGAATACTTATATTTTATAATTTTAATGTTCTTTCTAAAAACTTCCCTTCATTTTTACTGATTACAAGTTTTGGATCGAAACTGTTTTAATGCACGAAACTAATTATATTAAGATATATAATTCATATTTTATCCACGAATTAATCTGCCATTCTAACGTACCTAGTCTGTAATTATTCGCTTGAAACCTTTTAGGCATCAAGTAATTATCTTACAAAATTAATGTAAACTGTATTTTTTATATTGTATTCAGACTCGTTGATGCTTTCTGTTTAAATTGCTAAGCACGGTGTTTTTGTGTGTAAACAAAGAAATCTGGCGTCTGAAGCAATAGGCTGCCAATGATTGGGTTAGTCCTGGATGACGTAATCAAACACTGTCCGTGGTTAGATGTATGACATCACTCTGTAGTGAGACTTGCGCGTTTGTACGCTCTTAAAGAGGGATATCGATTGAAATTTCGAACGCGAATTTGGGGATGATTTCTGAAAACCTGATAAAAGATCTTTATTTCTTAAATAAGTCCGTTTCTATTACAGAATATTCTGTAATAGGAACGGACAGATTTTACAGAAATTCTGTAATAGAAACGGACAGATAGAAATTTCTATTACAGAATATTCTGTAATAGAAATATGTTTTCTATGTAGTATTCGCATTTTATTTTCAGTTGTATAAGATTTCGTAACTTTAAGTATTTTCTTCATGATTAAAAAGGTTAGCTCGTGGTTATCTATATTACAGGAGCTGAAGCATTTTTTGTTTGTAAATAATATTCGAATTAAAAAAGTGCGGTGTATCTGCATTCAAAAATCTCCAAAGCAAAGGTGTAACGTCAAAGCTTTTTATTTTGTTCCGACGTTTTGTAAGTTCAAGTAAGAAGTGAAGGGAAAAGTATTCTTGATTGGTTATTTAATTGATTATTGCAAAGTAATCGAGGGCTCTCTGCATAAGGAGAGGGGATACCTTCTGAGAGGACTTTCTAAAGGAAACTAGCTCGTGTTTACGTGATGTATTGAAAAAAACCACGTAAACTTCAATGCAGCTAGCCCACCTGTTGCAATTTTAACAAAAGTCGTAATACTAAGTTTCAGCGATCTATCCATTTGATCACTGAGGGGCGAGTTACTGTTGAAGCAGATTGTGTGCTCTGTTACCTTAGATTTTGCTGTTGAAATCTTCTAGTTGGTATTATCAGTTTTTTGTTGGTACTATTGATCTGAGAGAATATATAATAAAATTTTCAGTGTCACGAGTCTGGTTATCTTGATTTGTACCTTATTTAAGATTTAGTTAATTTATTTTTACTTGAAATTCTTCTTTTGTTAACTTGAATCTGCATAAATATTTATTCCTTTTAATACGATTTTCAAGCTCATAGTGGAAAAAAGTATTGTGCTATACCAAAGTTTCTTGTCAATCATCTGAGGACATATGTTTTTAAACCCTTCACGACGAAGCACTTTTCAGAAATCACGGGAAATAGATGTCACTACGCTTTTAAGCAAGACTGTACAAAAATTAGTTAAAATATTTTGATGTTATGATTATTTTATTTTGTTTGTTGCATCTTTAGTGCTTTCTGATCTTCACTTGGGCGCAAAAATCCTAAAAAAGAAACTGTTGACGAAGAAGCTGACTTTAGAAACCTGAAATGCATGTGAAATGTTTAGTGTGCTTGACAAAATACATAATTTAATATTTTTTACTCATTTGTACAGCAAAATACAATATACTTTAAATAAAAATTCCGTCAAAATAAAGCGAGCATTTTCTGTTGCACCATCTCTGTCATAGTAGTGTACACTGTCTTAGCAATGTGAATCTCTGTAGATCATCCAGACTGAATCCGGGGGGGGGGGCCCACATGTGAGCCGGCGAACTTATATATGAAACCTGAAACTAAATTTGTTAACGTGTCTTGCAAACAAAGTTTGGGAAGCATCTATGCTGCAGTAAAATTAATAATTTTCAAGAGCATTATAAAATTAAAATTCTACGTATATTGTAAATCAATAATTTTGTGGTGCGACTAGTATAGCTATTACAATACAACTCTTTCTGAAAACATCATCGTGGATAAACATCATGGTTGCATGACCTGAACTAGTCGGGTATTTGCTCATGCGTGAAATGTTATAGTTCTGATTTTTGATTAATTTTAAGCGTACATTTCTAGAATTTAAATATTCTTAGTGGTCGTCGTGATGAAAACTGTAATAAATGTAGTGAATTTTATGCGTTTGTGAGAAGTGAATCATATAAACTTAAAAAAAATTATTGGAGAAAATCAATGATAATTCTAACAATATTGTAGCGAAAATTGCACCTTTCAACTGAGCTCCTCATAGCTTAGTGGATAAGACGCAGGACTCGAGAGACGAAGGTCGCAGGTTCGAAACCTATCAAAGGCAAGATGCCTGATAATCGATTTTTATGTAAATTTCCTTCTTATTAACCAATTTTCTTTATGTTCCAGAACATTCCGAGTCTGAAATGTTCCAGTATGCTAATCAGCTGTAGTATATAAGTAGTTCTTCATTCAGTTCGAAATAATAAAGTCTTGAGTTTAGACTTGAGTACTTGCCTGTTCATTTGTACGATCCCTTCATCTACGCGACAATATTGTTTTGCATGTCCCGATGCAGTTGTTAAGCAGAGAGAAATTCTGAATCTTTCTCCGCCCCACCCCTTTACGCTAGTAAAATATTGAACAAGGAAACAATGAAGCAGAAAGCGAGTAAAAGAATAACGAACTTTACTAAAAGAATGGATGGTTTTTTTTAGTCCAAAGGGGAAATTTGCCCAGAAGGATCTTTATTAATTTCTTTTTGGCATTTTGCATCGATTCACTAAAAGCATTGTCTCACGTTTTAAATTGTTGCCACTCGCATTGTGATAAAACAACGGTACCTAGAGCCATCAAATTTTGAATATTTAACGTTTTCACCCGAATATGGGCATCTGGAAGCCCAGATTTGAAATTTGGAATTTGTTTTATTATCATATTTTGCAAAACTTTAACGAGTGTTTGATTAACAACTCAAGAATTTCAAAGCGAGCAATGGCAACGTTGTTCAGAAAAAACATTTTTATCTCCAGCGCGTGAGACTGTGTATCGGAAATTCTAAAGATATGCTCATTTTAAAATTATTTTTCGATATTGCTGTTGAACTGAATTTTATGGTTTAATTGCGAAGAACATGATTTTTAATAAATAAAGGTAACACATAAAATATTAAAAAAAAACCTTTGGACCTAATTTAAAATCTGAAACCTTTCAGATTTAAGTTTCTTAAAAAGACACAAAATTTTTTAAAAAGCAACAGGTTCACGTTTTTAGTTCAAGGGGGGCGATTTGCCCAGAAGGACTATTAATTTCATTTTGGCATTTTGCGTTGATTCACTAAAAGCGTTGTTTCACTTTTCAACTTGTTGCCACCAAATATTATCGCCCTGTATTAAAGCAATGAGAATGAAGAATTTGCGTAAATGTGTATATGTTTCTCGCATTGTGATAGAACAACTGTTCCTAGAGCCATCAAATTTTGAATACTGAACGTTTCCACCCGAATATGGGCATCTGGAAGCCCATATTGTTGCGGTTAATTTAAAGGAAAATAAATTAGATTTAAATATTTTAGGTCTTTAATACGTTTTCAAAATGTAAAATACCGTTGATTTTTTTATTTGAAATAAGTTTAATAGGTAGAAAGTTATTTTTATTGTGTAGGTAATAAAATAGTATTTGTATTCACCCTTGCGAAATTCTGAATGCTTTGTTCCTTCTAATCATTCAAGAAAGATGTAATTGTTTATGAGTTTCTACGAAGTTAGAAAATTTTAATGAAGGTTTTATGAACTGTTGTATTTTGTTTTCTTCATTTAATATGAATCTTGAACTAATGCTTTCCCAGCTATTTTTGAAGGTATTTATTTCATTCAAACCGAAAACGGTACTTGACTTGGAATTTGGTAAGTGCCTTAATTATTTATTTGCGGTGTTTTTGAGAGATTAAAGATAGTTATTATAAAAAGTGGAAGATTTGTATTACGAAAGTGGACATTTGATAGAAACAAACAAGTGTATTTAAAAGCTGCGAAATTAAAGAATATAAAAAAAATCTATAGTATTATTACAATAAAACAAATCAAGCATTCTTTCTGAATAGTCTCCTGTTGTCTCATATAATGGTGCACTTTTCGTTTAAGGCATGTTACGGCAATCTTTGCAAAATGTCTTTAATCGTTTACTTTCAAATTTTTTATTTTAGTTTCTATAATCGTTTTGCTTAATCGCAGAAGTGAACGTTATCTTAACGCCGGATTTTTCCATTTTGATTTCGTGACGTTTTTTTTTTTTTTTTTTTTTTTTTTTTTAAAAATTTTTTTTTGGTTTTTTTTTTTTTTTTTTTTTTTTGGTATTGACAAAATGTAGAGCAGCCTGAATGGAAATCTGCATCTTTTCGCAATGACAGAACCTAGTTAACTATGATATATTTTCCTTCGGAATGGTTAGTGAGTTATCGGAGGCAATGCTTGCAAGTCAGAGAGAAATCACTTGCGACATTAAATAATATTTTGTGAATCTCTGTTACGATGCAATGAATTTAAGTTCCGTATCGACTCTGCTGATAGATATGCAGCAACATAAATCAATGCATTCCTGGATTATTATTAAGAAGTTGAGTAGCAAAAACGCTTAGTAATTATCTACTAAATGTTGTCAGCTTGTAACTGCTATTGTTAAATTGTAATGCTCTCTTCTCTCTCACTTTTGTATGTCTATTACCTAGAAAGATAGTTTTCGTTATCATTTATTCAAACTGATGATTGCATATGTAACTTTAAAAAACAGGTCTAACTTTAGCATCGTATTTGTCCCAAGATCGGTTTTTGCTTTCACTGCCTTTCATGTAGACCAGCCGTAAAGCCAGTTTTACGGTAAAGATTGCATTCGAAATGAAATAACATTTTCCTCCTCTTTGTGAACAATAATCATATCATTTCCACTGATTTCCCAATTATTTGTGTAATAACGTGAATAAAATTAAAATAGAAATGTGAGTAAGGATTACAAATTTTTGCTGGAGCTGTAAGTTGAGATCACAGGAGTCTGAATTTAAAAATTAATGAAACCAAAAAGCGGCTACTGAAATTTCGATTCTACTTTATTTTCTACTTGTTCTAATCTGAGTAAGTCTGCAGAGTTTCAGGATTGAATTTTTTCCGTCAGTCTAATTCATTGAAGTTGTTAAATGGTAACTGGCAATAGGTTATTAAGGCATCTCCACCCCCTTTAAAATTTCGTCCGCTTGCAGAAAGAAGTTTGAATGAAATTTTCTAAGATACTCGCTGTTGTGAATTCAGTAAGTGAATGGAGAGAAACAAACAATTTTCTCAACGAATGCAACCCCCATCGAGCAGTTTACTGGATCAAAATTGTAACTCTTCTCATTCCTTCCTTTGACTCTCCAGTTTCGTCCCTGATGGATATTTTCTGCTCCTCTAAAAGAAAGCTGGCTTTGAAACTTACCGTTATGGTCCAAGAGAGCTATATCATCTCAAGGAATATGTGCAGAATGCTAAATGATAAGAAAATTCGTCATTTCAGATCTCGCCTTTTTATAAATTCCCTTCTATTTCATCATTTATTGCACGAATGTGAATAACAGGTAAAGAGGAAGGATCGCTGTCTCGTAGACACATGGATGGAAACCTTGTGCACACTATTAAATGTTTTTCGATTGTCGAGATAGAGAAGATTATTAATGGATATAACGTTTGGTTATATAAAAGCTCTGTAATTCTCATTTTATGCATAATGGGGAGGAAAGCAGAAACTTATTTTCGGTTTAAAATATTCATTTAAATGCAAAACGTTTTGTACAGAAATTTCTGCAAAAGGAGGAAAAATAAAAGAACGATAACCCATTATGATGAAAGGCTGAATAGTATCAAGGTAAAGGGTTTCTATTATTTATGCATAATTAAATATATGTATGTATTTTCATGAAATTTGACAAATAGTAACGACTTGCCTTTCTTTTTGCTATCGGTAAAAAAGCTCGATGTCCATTTATTAAAAACTAAATCTATTTAATTCATTTTAATCGAAAGATAGCCGTAATAGTTTGCTATTATTATGTCTAAAGACTTCAGCCACTATTCGATTGATCTGTAATGTTGCAAATCTGATGGCGTAATAAATTTTTCTGTAGAAAATGCTTGTGATGTATTGTTAAAATTGATTCCATATTCGTATTGACAGTGCCATGAAGAATGGTAGGTGAAGAAAATAGGTGTGTGATGATATTTTAAAATTTTATTTAAAGAGAATTTTATGTTCTTATTTATCGGGCTTGTCAAACAAAAATGAAAAGACAGGAAGAACTACTGCTATACATAGTTCAAATACCTGAAAATAAAAGCATTGTGAGTGTATATTTTTGAACTCATGCAAACTGTATGTTAGTTTAAATGATACAGTGTTTTAATTTAGAAAGCGTCATGGGACTAGAAATTTTGCATTATGCGGCCGTGTCGAATTTCCTCAAATTTAATTCCTCAATAGATGATCATTAATGGTCAGTAAACCATCTTTTTACGTTTTTATATCATTTTGTGATTACTAATGTCAGTGTGTGAGGTATTTCATTCTGAACTGGGAATTTTCATAATATATTTTACAGTTTTCTCAGTTTCTTGTTTGTAATTGCATTGATGAAATGTTAGTGATATTTTCTTCACTTTTTTTTGGCAATTCGATCCGTTTTATTGAGAATAATTACTTCTCAAATTATGACGCATGTAGCCTTGTCCCGTAGTTAATGCTCAGCTAGAGTTCTTTCTGAACTGCTGCTTTTCTACAATGAAATAAATAAGGATTCTTATCATTTAAAAAGAATAGTTTTAAAATATGTTTTAGCGGTTGGATGTTTATATTCAGTTACCATTTCTTTTAGGAGAAAAATATGCTTCAAGTAATATGCATTATAGATGAATCTCTATATCTATTTTATATACCACTGTTTATTTTAGCAGATTTTCATTCCTAACTTGGGTCTTGATTACATTTTATTTCTTTTGCATTACATAGTGCTTAGTACAGTAGTGAGATTGAAAAGGGCGTAAAACTTTTATCTTTAACCGCCTATTTTTTTTACTATTATTGCTTCTTATGTGACAACTACAACGCCATCAAATTCAATTGTAATATCTACAGGATTTTCTCCTTGTTGCCATAAATAAAATGGTAATTTTTTTTCCTTTACTTCCTCTACCTCTTAACCCTGCCAAACTCATCAGTTTTTCACTTATCTAGGCATTCAATAACTATAATTTAGATATTGAAATAAACCAGTAATAACCAGATCAAATACAGGACCATAAATGATAAACATATGTGCTAACGATTGCATCAGAAAGCACATGGGAGAAATGCTCTGATTCCTTGAAAGTTTTCTAACTTGTTCAACCAGATGAAAGTTGACTGTCTTTGTTGGTTGTAAAGTTTCAAGACAACTTTGTGATCTCAGAGTGGAGAGTGGCATTTTTTCTGAGTACTACTATTTAGCAGACTATAAGTAGCTGTGTAAGTTAGATTTTCCTACCATTTTTTCTGATTAAGTAAAACCATTCTAAACTACTATTTAGCAGACTATGAGTAACTGTGTAAGTTAGTTTTTCCTAGAAACTTGATATTGCATCTTAATGTGTTCAGCAAAAAATTGAAAAGAAATTTAAAGAGAAGAGCCGTTACATTATGCCCACCCCTCACCTAGAGCAGTGAGCTCACTCAGAGACAAAGCCATGATGCACTCATTGCTGATGTTGTAGTATGTAAAGCGCCCTATGCACGATTTTTCCACTCGTAGAATGTTTAGAGATATAATAGGAAAAGCAGCTGATTTATCAGATTTCGATAGAGGTCAAATCATTAGGGCTCGGCGCCTGAAAATCGATTTAAGAAACGGCACATTTGGCGGGATGCTGACGTACAACCGTTGTGAATACTTATCGAACGGAGTGTGAGGATCGTGAAGTGACAAGTCGCCGACCTCTGATATGTCGACCATGGTACTTTTATTCCTGAGGTGAACGGAGACTGTTATGCATGGTTTGCAATGACCGAAGGGCTTCAACGGCCAAAATCACTAGCGTCTACAACAGTGGGAACCAAGATTGTGTGTCTCAAAACACAGTGCAGCACATACACTGCTTCATGTGAGATTACACAGCCGGTGCCCAAATCACATCCCTGTTCTGATTGCACGTCATCGCCAGCAGTGCTTGCTATAGGCCGAGGAACATAAGGCATTGAACCGTACAAGAATGGAAGAAAGTCGCTTGGTCTTATGAATAACATTTTCTGGTCAATCACATTGATGGGCGAGTTTAAATACCCAGATTTTCAGCGGAAACCCTGGCACCTAGGTGCGCAGTTGGCCGAATGCAAGGGTAGTGATGGTATTATGGTGTAGACAATGTTTTCATGGGACACATTAGGACCCGTCATTCCCATAGAACAATCTTTGACGTCTGTGCGCTATGTGAACATCATAGCAGACCAGGTGCTCCCCTTCATGGCAACAGTGATCTCGGTGGCTGCTGATGTGTTTCAACAAGAAAATGAACTATGTGATAAGGACCGAATCAGTTGAGTAAGAAGTGGTTTGAGAAACATTCTGGCGAATTTCAAGGCATGTCTTAAGACTCCAAATTCACCTGAAATGAATCCTGTCGGACATTTGTGGCTTCACCCGGAAAAGCGAATTCGTGCTTCCATGCTACCTACCACCACGCAATGTGCGGGACTTGCAGGACCAGTTGATGAGTTCATGGTATCGAATACCTCGAACTAAATATCAGCATCCTGTTGAGTCAATGCCTCACCAGGCATTGGCAGTTTTGAGGGCAAAAGGTAGTCCTACTTCATATTAAAATTAAACAGGTGGTCACAATATGTTGGTGCTTCAGTGTGTGTATATATATATATATATATATAGTTTATACATAAAGATATATATATGTTTATGTATAAACTTATACTGTTGTAAGTCCTTTCGGGAACAGGTAAAGTAATCTGAATTGCAAACAATGTCCTGCTGTTATATAAATATCTGGCATTGCCAGAAGCTGTCAAATAAAAAATTCCCATTCCATTAAGTGAAATATTATTTTACCTTCTCTCACCAAAAAAATTACACTAATCACATTCTTAAAACCAGTGTTATAAATAATTGTGCTCATATTGTACTTTCAATTTTGCCATTGAAGGATTCATGAAAACATTTTTCTTTAATAAATGCCTATATACTAACTTAAATCTCTCATCCCACACAAGAAGTGTTACAGGAAAAAATGTTTTTGGAGGGGGATAGAGGGAACATTTTGATTATAGTAAATTGAGTTAAGAAGTATTCTATATAAATATGTAACAGCTTTGCAAAGTGCAACTAAAAACCTACTTAGCTATCTCTATATGAAATATTAGAAAAATTTTAAATAGTACTCAGCACATGAGAGGAGTGATACATTTTAAGTTTTGGAAGTCAATATATATCTCTTAGGATATTTGGGATATTAGTCCTGGCAAGTAAACAAGCTAGCTGCTTTTTTTTAAATATTTTTCTTTTATTCTTAAAAATGGAGTCAGTTTCACTTCGAAAGTCCTGCATGAAGGCACCCTTTCAAGATAAAATACCCTTAGCATGCTTTGCTACAATTAAATTGTAGAAAGCTCCCAGTGTTTTTCTTCTGTGTGAACAAGAATTTTGAAAAATCAATAATGTCTTCCTAGGAACTTAGACCTTTCATTTGCTAGGTGGATTTACTGACAACTACATTTCAAAGACACATGAGAGGAATGTATTTAATCTAAAGAACAACTGGGTGGAAGGTCATGAGACCCAGTTGGCTGAATCAAGGCTGTGTTAGTTATCCTTTCATACCTCGGGGATCAAACCCAAGATTTTCAAATTGCTAACTAGATATGCTTACCATTACACAACAAAGGCACATGTGAAGAATGTCTTTATTTCCGTACAAAGCTTGGTGCAATTGATTTTAATTTTATGAATCCAGTTGGTCGATTTTAATTTTGTCAATAAAGGATTTCGTGTTTCATTTTAAAGACTTTAAAACTGTTGTTAGGTGGTCTTTGTGGGCAGAGCCAAAATTCTGTTTTCAAAAGCCTTTTAAATGGCATGAGTATACTAATTTTAAAGAAGCAACTGGTAATTTTTTAAACTGTATATTATAATACAGTGCAGTGACTTACAGTTTTTATTTTTTTACACACTCTTGTCCATAATTTATATTTTGTGTAATACTTAATTAAAATATTTTTATGTAAAATGAAGCTGTGGAAATGTATGGATTTGGGAGAAAATTGTAAAAATAGGATAATTTACTTCATGATTAATCTTTAATAAGAAAAATTTTGTGATGTTTGGTATTGGTTATTCCAAATACAGTATTTAGTTATTTTGCAGTAAAATGATCTATTTTGAAATTATGTATTTTTGATAACAACTTATTGTGGAGTTCTAAATTTTACTGTCTGATGTTCGACACATGGCCTACTTGAAACTACATAAAATCAGGATTGAGAAAGTACCATTATCATAAAGACAGACACAATAAGAACTTTCAGATTAAATCTTAAAAATAAATTACTTCCTTCTTCATTTGTAGGCTTCAGAATGTATTTGTATGTACATGTTGCGGCTTAGAATGCAAAGAATTTTATTTATTTATTATTTTTCTTTGTGATTTTTAAGAATTTTTTGTCCGTGTTTGATAACGTTTCCCACTTTTTTTAAAAGTGTTCTGCATTTTTAATGATGATGTTCTTGGATTCAGTTGTGTAATGTCTAAATTGAAAAAATTAGTTTTTAGTTCATGTTATTATGTAAGTACTTTGAGTAATGTTATGTAGTAAATATACAAAACCCTTTTCTCTAATAATAATGTGAGAATTTGTTTTATAATTTTATAGGCTCAGGTCATGGAGCAGAATCTTTCACGTTTAAAAAGTGAAAGTACATCAACTGTTATTTCTTGCTGTAACAGTACATCATTCAGTATTCAGCACAGCCCAGAGTGTGCACATAATGAATGTATAATATCATCATTGGAGCAACAAATTGAAGAACAGGTTTCTAATTTTTTTTGTTTTTGATCTCATGTAATTTTAATCTGGTTAGTGCCTGTATGAACCATGTGATATAAAGTCCTTTATTAAAAACTATGTTTTAAAATTGAATAGCTATATAAAAGTTCTTGGGTTGAAATTTCTTGCAGTTGAACTTTATGCACTGTAGGTGGATCTTTTCTTGTAGTTCTTGTTTTTTACCTTTTAATTAAAATAATTTCATTTATATTGAATAGCTATAAGAGGTATTTTGTGTTGAAATTTCTTGCAGTTAGAAACATATACTTTCCAAGTTGATTTCTTTTCACAGTTCTTACTTTTAACTTGCTCTCTTCTCTGAAATAGCCTTTGATTTATCTTACTTTCTGCATTTTTTTTTATTAAATTTGTCTCCGTATGTAATATACTAAGCAATAAAGGATCAAGGTTACGTAGCATTAATACATTAAGTAGACAAAATTTGAGTATACCTAATTTGATAGTGTTTAAGTTTATTTCAAAGGGTAGCCATTACATGGCATGGCATCAGTTCCACCAGATGCTGAAGGCCATTGGAGACGTCATTCACGCTTGTTTCAAAGTTCATCAAAACTCCTGATATGTTCTATCTGGAACTGTCAACCAGAAAACATTCTGAAAATCTTTTATGGGATTTAAATCTCAAGAAAACAAGGGACACATTACAGGCTCTGAAATCAAGTAGAGTGTTCTTCAAATCATAAAAATGCAGGCATGTGGTGTGAAACAATGATGTACTGAAATCCATCTTATAGAAGTCTTGGCAGCTAGCAGTGGGTGTAAGTAATCAACCAAAGCAATCTGTTAGCTAACAATCTTTTCAGGTTTGTCTGGGCATACTGAAGAACTGATATTCTAATGATCAAAGTGAAACCAAGGCACAGGCTTTGGCTTTTGTGGCATACGAGGCACCATCAGTGTATTTACCTGACCACAAAGTCTGTCATTGCAGTGTTTCAAACTGAGCTTGAGCAGCAGTTCATAACAGAATTCGAATTGTTCACAGATTAACCATCTATTCTGGCTCAGTGTCAAGTCTGCACTCAATATGGGGTTGGGGAAGTGGGAATGACGTAGTCAAGGAGATTCAGAGAATATTCCTCTCCCCTGCTATCGAATATGAGACCAAATTTCCAATGCGTCTTTGCACACACTGAAGTACACAGAATTGCCAAATTGGCAGCCCTGGACAAATGTACACAGATACTGTACATGCTGTGCCTGATGTGACACATGAAAATTACAACTAGGGCCTTTTTAATGGAACAGTGGCAAAGTTCCTGAGGTGATGACAACACTGGCAGGAGAGTATATAATTACCTTTCAAAGATCAGAGATAAATTACGCAGTAATGCTTCTGAGTTGACACTGTTATTTATAGGTTATGGCCCACACATAAGCTACCTATTTGGTTTTAGCTTTCAGAACAGTGCATAGTGCATGTATGGAGTTGGAGACCCTGACCATTACACTTTTCCTGCTCAGAAACATGTGCTTATAATCTCCACATGCCATCAGCTTAAAGGTAAGTAACATCTGTTGCAATACATGTACCCTCAAACATATGAAAACTGCACTGAAATAGCTTTTGAAATCTCCAATCAACTAAATAACTGGACGGCACCCTGCCACAGCAATTCAGAACTGTCAGCGTGAGTGGACGAACTGTCACATTTTCAGAGAAAAGAAAAGAATGAAAAGCCATGAACTTAAAAATATACAATGTGCATATTTTTCAAGAACAGTGATACGTCAGTGCATTACACATCTTTTCAAGTTCTGATTTGACTTGTATCTCCAATATAAATTATGCATAAAAGTATTAATATATGTACAGCAGATCTGTAAAGTGCAATAGGGTTGGAATATAATAGGGTAACATGGTACCTCCATTCTAGTATTATAATTATGTAAATAATTATTATAATTGGACTATAGTAGTATAACATATCTCCAATCTAGTACCAATATTATAATTGTATCATATTATTATATTTATGTACTTATACTGGTGCACTAGTATTAGGTATTGTGAAAGTGCACAATACTTTTTAGTGCTTAACTAATGAATTTTATATGTTGTACAGTATTATTTTGACTGTATATATGTAATAGTATATTGCCATGTATCTATTTTCAAATGAGTGCAGTAGTATTCTTACAACAGTATTGTATTTCAAAAACCTCAAAAAGACAAGCGAAAAGAACAGCACATGCACTGCCTCCTTCAGCTTAACTTTTAAAAAATCAAAATCGAATGCTTTTAAACACGTGGTTGATTTCACCCCTTACACTATACTTTCATTGCTGGTTCTTATAAAGACATCTCCCAGAAGACATGTCTTCATATTTTGAATGAAATTAAAATCACTGGCAGGGCTCAAACAGGCTGATAAGTACCATCACCAAGTAGACCAGCTGATGTTTGGGTGGCGTAAAGTGTGTTTCAAGAGCTAGAGATCAAAACTCGACAACCTCCCGCAATAATGTAACCATTATCAGCTTGAACTTAGCCACACTGGGAGGAGGGTTCAAGGACTTTGTGTTATTTTTGTCACATCTGATTGCCATTTTAACTGTACTGAACAGTTTGCTATATCCTGTTTGGGCCTAAATTGAAATTTTTAAATCAAGCAAAGTACTCCTAGTGTTCAGGAGTGAATTGGCAGCAGGCAGAGTGCACTTCACTGTGTCATGTAAGGAACAGTTGCATACTTGTTGCATTGAATGCCATAGGGAATGCAGACTCTGCATCTTGGCATTGTTAGAGTTTAATTATTATATCTGGCAGTTCTCACACTGTGTTTGGTCCTCAGCAGACTGCACTGACTGTTGGTTGTCAGTGGCTTTTAGATTGCTTCAGTTTTCTGTTTAGATGCTGCTCAATCCGTCATTATATGATTATTCTCGAGAACTGTAAATTTGTACCCTCTTGACTAGAAGAACCCATCTCTTATGTGTTGATTGTATGTCCACTCTCAAAAATCACTCAAATAGAATTTCTTCCCTATTTCCATCAGCTGCTTTACATAATGCTTAACCCCAAAATCTGCATATTTATAGAGTGCATGAAGTTTGAGTATATTCCTTTCTGTGAGTGAAAGACATGGAGTCAAGTTTCACTCTCTGTTGTGTTTGTCTAGTCAGTTCATTACATTATGGAAACCAAAAATAATTGCTGAAGTTAACCCTCTTGAAGCAAGGCAAGGCTGTTTTTACTGTTTTCAGTTTTTCTTTTAAGCATCATACTTTCTTTCACCTCTTTGATCTTTTTACTTTTTTGTAGTAACATATATTCAAGAATTTGCATTTTGCATGAACTATAAGAGTTTCATTTCATTTCATCAACCCTTATGGAAATTATATATCCTCTTATCACTTAGACATAATTTCTTAGTAACATTTTTTCCTGTTGTGTAAAATGCTAAGATTTCATGGGTAAAACCACTTACACACTGATGGCCCACCACTGGCCAACTAGTAAAACTGCTGAACACTAGTAGTCAACGCAAGCTCAAATTCTGGTGAATGCGCTTAATTGTATGGACCTTTTCATGGTCTTCCCCGTGTATAATGTAAATTTGAGCTAGATTCCCTAATAAAGTCATTTATGAAGGCATCCTACCTTCTGGCAGATAGCCTTTATATGCTTTCTACTAATCTAAATTATCTAATGCATTTGTACACTGAGTGTTCAATTCCGAGTTAGGTTCCTTGCATGTATTTGGTTTTTTAAAGTGACTTTATTAAGAATCAAATCTCTTACCCCTTGTTGCACTTTGTCAGCATTATGTAATGCATCTGAAATTCCACTGCAGGTTTTTAAAATTTTACCTTAAAAGTACTTTGATTTTTCTTTTAAATATTTTTTTGCCAACTGTTTTTACTTGTATTATTTTTTAACTGTTTTAACTTTTATTATTTCTATCTAGAGAAGGTTGCGAATACTTGATGCTAAACAAGTTGAAGATAAAGCTGCCAGAATTAAAGAATGGGTTACGAATAAATTAAAAGAGGTACAACTTTTATTTTACTGTAATAAATGAGAGATTTTGATTTCTAAAAATTTAGGAAGAAATTTATAATTCTTTCATGTTTAAGTAATTGTTGAAAATATTTGTTTCATTATGAATTAAAGTCTTCAAACGTTTTACATGAAAATTTTATTTTTTGTTAAAATTAACACTTGTGGAATTACACTTATTGAAGGAGATTGTCAAACATTAGGTGAAAGTACTTCGATATGGAGTGTGAAAAGACATTACAGTAATGTAGGACTGTCTGTTATTTATGCAGGCAACAGCACTTTACTTCAGCTAATAACTGTGTTCATATAAGTCTCGTATAGCATTCTGAAGAGGAGGTTTATGACAGCACCATACCTTCTTAAATGAAAACAAAATTAAAAATTGCAATCTGTTTAATGTTAAAAATTAAAGTACATGGATTTCTGATCACTGCTAGTTTCTAGTTAGCCTTTAGAAAGGAAAATATAGGACCACAAAACCTCATTTCTTTCTCTGCATTTGTTAGCATTCCTTTTTCTGTTAAGATTCATATGCAGTTCCATCTAATGAGATGGTTATGTAAGCGAATAATATTATATCCGCTATTTACTCAGAATGTGTCTGGAATTCTGGAAAATAAATTTGAACTAATCAGTAAAGAATTTGGATTTTTATCGATCTTCTTAAACTGAAAAATTCAATCAGTGATCAAGTGACCATGGCATGCTGATATTTGCAGTTAAACCAACTTTGCATTCATGTGGTTTCCTTCTGATATAACGTACATACTATCTATTTTTCTTAAAAAGCCTCTTACGGAGTCATGCTTTCCCTAAATAGTGAGGCAACCGGTAAAATGCTAGTTTGGTGTATTTGATTATGGCAAAGCATGAGGGAAGGGTACCTTCATGGAGAACTTTCTAAGGGAAACTGGCTTGTATCCACATTAGACATGGGGAAAAACCACATAACTGCAGCCAGCCCATTTACCTAGAATGAAACCCAAGTCAAACTACCAGTGTTGTGGTCTTAGCCACTTAGCTGCTAGTTAGCACCAGCCAGTAAGAGGACTTGGCTTATTCTGCTTTTATGCTAAGGCTTAAAAGACTTGATCATGAAGTTTCATGTGTTCAGTGGAAGTGCTACCCAGTTGGTACAGTGGTTAGTGATGCTGACAGCCATACAGAAGGGACTACATTCGAATATCAGAGAAAGCATGGATGTTTGTAAGCATATAGTGTCTGTGTGGCGAGTTGTAACTCAGATACATGTCAAGCTGAAATCCTCTTGAGAGGTTGGTGGAAAGGGAAGAGGGATGGGAAACTCTAACTCCACCCTGATTTGTTTTCCCCCAGAATTCAATCCATGGCAGAATGTTACTGTTAGCAAGATCCATTGATATTTAATATGTGTACTTAAATGTGCACGTGTTGTGTTGGCTTTTTTAAAACTTGTATCTGCTCAGGGTAAGCTAGGTGACCTATATCACAAAAGAGTGCTGCTTAGATGGATTCAAATTATTATTTTTCAGGAAGCAGATAATAAAAGGTATCGGTCATCTACTGCAGCTGTATAGCCCTTATCACTTTCTGTTTCTGAGATGCTATTTGAGAATTCTGGAGATGGTTACAAGGCTTCTGGGCAACACATCTAATATACCATGGAATGCTTTCTTCTAAATGACTGATTTCCAATCTTTTAGTATCTGCCAGTTTTTATTCAACTGTCAAGTGATATACTGCCAAAATGTTTTTGAAAGTTATTTTTAAATGAATGTATGTTAATACAGCTGCGAGAAGGATATTTTTATGATAATTTGCATGTGCTAGTGTCATTTTTTTCTATATAATAAAGTGATTCACTGTTACATTTTAGTTGATAAGTACAAAATTTGAGAATTTATAATTTTTTAGAAAATTATTGCAATTTTTAATTTTGTTTCTCAATTTATGAAAATTTGCATTTATTTTTATTCTGATTTTGTATTTGAAATATATTTTATATTATTTTTGAATTTGTTCAAAGGAAAATCCTTTTTTCTTTCTCATTTAATAAAAAGTTACTTTTTAAAATGCATGAAGTTATTAATGAATTTGTATCATACACTTAAGAGTATCTGTAGTAGAATGCATCATCCTTTTTGTGGTTGGTTTCAGTTGATTCTGGATTGCTTACATGAAATTAGATTCGTCTTTTTCATAGTTCACCTTTCTCCTGTTATTAAATATTTATTCTAATCCTATTTTATATTGTGATAAAATTGTTATTTCTTTTTTTTTATATTTTCTGTTGAATATGATGTGAAGAAATAAATTTTTAAAATATTTAATCATTGTATTATTATTATTATTATTGAAAAGCCGCCTTTCTTCACAAATGGAGGTTTCTTTCATTTTTCATTTCACCTCCATTGTTGCTGTTCTGCATATACTGGCACTAGTTTGTCAGTAATACCAGCTGTATAAACATTTTGTAAACCTTTATTGGTTTAATTATTGAGCATTTCAGCTCATTTTGCTTCATTAGTGGATGCAGAAAATTCTGCTCATTAATTGATTTTAGAAAACTGCATTATCCTTGGTACTGCTAAAAAAAACTATTCTTAATTTATTATTATTATTATTATTATTATTATTATTATGTGGTAGTAATTTCTGTGGTGAGAGTTTTAATTATAAAACGTTCATTAAAATTTAAATAGAAACTTGTTCAGTCTTGTTCTTAAATAGAAACTTGTTCTTGTTCAGTTGTTAAATAGTTCAGTCTTGAGCATAGCATAGAAATATACAAATGAAATTAGTGGTAATGAACTAGTTCCTATAATTAAAAGACTTGCATTCTTAAAACTGCAAGGGATGTTTAAGGTACAAGAAGAGAATAAAGTGTAAAATGATCATTTAGAAGATTGCAAAATCCATAGTCAGATGAAGCAATTCACTCAAATGAAGATTGTGAATGGGAAGGCAGGGGTCTTTTCAAAATACATCCTAAATTTGTTTTAAAGCTGGGAGGACAACAAATTGTTCAAGCTATGCCAAAAAAAGTGGGGGTTTTGAAATTATTATTTTATTGATTTATTCAGAGTAGGCATAATAAAAAGAGACCTGAATTTGTAAATGATGTAATTAAAAAGTATCATATAAATCTGTTTGGCATGCATTAAGTTAGTATAAATATTGAAGTATTTTTAACTTTTTTGTTGTAATTGTTGTGCAATTTAGAACTAATGTTTTATGTTAAGCAGAAATTTTTACTTCTATTTAAAAAAAGTTTTGGGATGGATTTCAACAAAATCTTTTATTCCTTTGTTGACAAAAATTTTAAACAAAAGATTATGAAGCCTAGAAATTCATCTTCAAATGTAATAATTTTAGACTACATAAAGCCAAAAATTTCTGAAAATTTTCATGCTTTTGGAAAGCCTAATGCATTGATTAAACTTGATTGTAGCATATTAAAGAAGATAGATTTTATAACTTGCAATTTGAAGCATGTATAAGCCATTGTGGAATAAAAATCTTGAGTTTTAACAGATTTTGGTTTGTGCTTCTGTAAGTGAATTTCAGTTCACTGTTTTAATTGCATGCTATCTGAAATATAAATTTGGCTTACTCAAATAAAAAAAAAGTCAGTTTAAATAAATATCATGAAACTGGTTGATGCATTTTTTAATGCAGCAGCAATAAATTTTATTCATTATTTGAATGTTTAATTTTATTGAATAAAAAGACAAGGGTGTTTAATCATCATCATTATTATTATTGTTATCAGTTAGAAGAACAAAATCAGCACTTGAGAGAACAGAATCAGAAATGCAATGTTCAACTTGAGTTATTGCGAAGTCGTTTAAATCAGTTATCCCTTCTGAATTTGGAGCCACCACAGAATTTATTTAGGGGTAGAGAAAGTACTGAGGTAACTTTTTCTTTTTGTTCTTATCTTAGTTTCCCCCCTTTTTTTCTCCCTGTTAAATAAATTTTATTATATGCAACATGATTCTGCAATTCATACAAAGCATTAAAAGTTTAATAAGTTCAGCTGCCCTGCACCTAAATATTTGGTTATTTTGAAGAAAGCATTTAAATAGCTTGTAAGAAACCTCTTTGGAGCATTTATCATCTTAGTTCATAGAATTTAGGTCAACTGTAGTTCAATTGTAGCCTTTCAATTGTAGTTCAATTGTAGTTCAATTGTAGCCTTTCAATTGTAGTTCTAGAAGAGTTGTTGATGTCTGGCATTCAAAATAGAAAAAAATGCTATGACAATAAAATTTTGATAAAAATTCCGTAATGCAAGCTGAACAGTGGGTTCCATTTGTAAATGGGAACTAAAATATGTGAATTAATTTTTCCTCAAGCAATTCTGAGCATAATTTTTGTGATCAATTTTTACTTAATCTGAATTATTTTAACTCATTATAAAGTATTCTAGGAAGACTTTCTGTATTGTTTAACTGACACGGCAGGCCTACTGTTCTTCTGGGGATCACACTACCATTAATATTAATATTTAATAGGCAAATATTTGCATTTAATTTTGCTTTTAATCTATAATTTATTTATTATTAGATGGATCTCTGGGATAAAGCGCATTATTTATTAATTTTAGTTTAATATCATTAAAATGCTCTTTGTATATAAAAACGGTCTTTTCGTGTTTTATTTTTCATTCATATAAAGTTTTAAATTTGCAAAATCTAATGCAGGTGACAGAAAAACAATTTCTTAAGTATATTGAAAAGTTTGGGCCTAGAAGGGATGTATTAACTCTGAAGACTAGAAAGGTAGTGTATATGTATTTGTCAGCTCTTCAGATCAAACTGCATTGTAATGCTTATTTATTTGATGAAGCATTTTGTGAAACCAATGGATAAAATATTAAAAGATTTTTGTTTTCCAAAAGGAAAGTTCCCCAAATTAAGAAAGCGTGTTTATTTTCTTCAAATTCGATAACTACTAACTGATCCAATATCTCTGTATACATTGAATAAGGCTAATTTAAAATCTAAATTCATTTAAAAACATTGTTGTAAACTTGTTAGCTAAGCAAAAGACAGGAATTTTCATAAAGATTAAGAATGAGCTTTAAAAAACTTAGTTATGGAGATGTTATATTTCATGGGAAGTTTCATTTGACATCAAACTTAAATTTTTTCCTCTAAGAACAAGGGAATTGTAAGTGAAGAGTGTTGTGAATATTTGCATCAAATTATATCAGCAGTGGAATCAGAATAGAATCTTCAAATGCAAACCATTGTTTAAGGGAAAAGGAATCCTGAAATGTTAATCAGTTGCTGTTGGACTTCAGAAAGTAATGTACCAGAGCTAAATTATCAAAGAAAATGAACTAGAATTTAATTCAGGAGAAATTATCTCTAATTTTAATGGTTCATGCACTCTAAAACAACAGTATACTGCATAAAAATGTTAGTTACTAATAAGCAGCGCCTGATAAGGAACTTAAGTGCAGTTAGATGTCTCTGATTAAGAATCGGAGAAAGCAAAGAGAGAGAGACATATGGTTGTAATTTAAAAACCTTTTTTCAGTTTTTTTTTAAACCTAATGAAATTCTGAGATTTCTCAGCATAAAGGCATATTATTGCATTAATACCATTCATTATTATATGAGGTATAGATTTTAATACTGTTAGGGTAGTTGCAGCCCTTTATACGGTAAAAGCCTGAATATATAGGTTTAGTGGATAAGAGATTTGTAATGCCATTTTAGAACTGATAATATTATTAATACGCATTGTCGCCAAACAGAACAATTTAGTACCAATAATGGATAGCATGATGTTGAAAAGCACAATCATAAGAAGTTAAGTTTCGTTTAGTGTAAATTCATTTGATTCTTGATAAGCCTTTAATTTTTGCAAAGAAGGAAATAAGTTGTATTTTCCTCCCACACATTGAAAGAACAGTTAACATGAAATGACTGAACGAAAGGATCGAGGAATCAACAAAAGCCATGATACATGACTTTGAAAACAGATAAACAATAGCAAAGTCATGTGAAAAATTACAAGAGATTTCAGTTTTTTATAATTTGTATCATATTTCTGCTAATTTTTATGTTCGTCAGGATTTTATAATCAGATCAAATATTTTACTTTCATGTTAAAGGTCTACAAAATGCATCAGCTTTTATGCCTGAAATGTACTTTTTTTTTTTAATCTTATATAATATTAGATGTAGGCTTTTGTTATTCACTTCGGTAGCAAATAAGATGATTTGGTTTTTCTAGCATGAATTCCATTTGTTATGTGCTTAAGTATCCAGAATTCGGTACTTTCTAATTTATGGATAGTTGAACTCTTACTGTACTTTAAATTATATATACTAACAAATTAATAATTAGTGTTTCCAGAGATCTATCAATTTTCTGTCAGTAATACTGCAGAGACTTCTGCATTTAATTAAAATCTTTCTTTTCTACTTTTGGAAAAGGAAAAACAAGGGGAATTTTCTGTTTAAAAGTGGTGTTGCATTTTTTATCAATTAGGAGCAAAACTTTTTACTGCACATGGGGGAATTATTCTGTTGTATTTTTTTAACTGTAAAATTTTTATTAGGATTTGGATTTAATTTTTATCTCTAAACATTTCTTTTAACTAGGATTCTTCTCGAGGTAGTTTTGAAGAGCATCAAGAATCAGATGATAGTTTGCCGGCTCCAGAATTTGTTGAATATTCCTCTCTACCTACTGCAATGCATCACATTCATCCTGAACATTCTCATAATGAAACCGATGATTGTCATTTTCATTATTCACCTCCTTTGCCTCAAGAATCAGATTCAAATGTTCCATGTCCTAGTTCATTATATGCATCTGTTGATTACTCATCTAAAAAACAACCATCTGCTCAATCACAAACAAGTTCCGTTCCTCCAAGAATTAAACTAGGGAGGAAAAAATTTATTCCGGAAGAGTGCTTAACACCTTCTACTATAAGTACATGTTCTGAACAGAGGTATTCAGATATTGAATGTTCTTCATGGAACAGGGGATCATCAAGAATTGATTCAGGCTCCGGAGATGGTGATGCTATCAATAACTTTTACAGTCCCGATTCTTCTCTTCCTGAATATATCACTACTGCACCAGAAGATGCTGAAATTTTAGAGCAGAGACAATCATTACCTTCCGTAGCTATACAGGTAAATTTTAATGACCAAATTATATTTACTTATCTGATTTTTAGTGATTATTATGTTAGTAGTATTATGTTAATTGAGCTTTATACTTGCATGATGCTGTAGATTTCTGTGGATAAAAACTAATACATATATTGTTTTAAACTGTGGAGTTTAATTTAATGTTAATTTTGGCTTGTTTTAATTTATCACTTCAGCATGACTTTTTTAAAACATGAAGTCTTGAACCTGTTCCTAAAATAGATTCTGGCTAATTAATTATATTTGTGCCTTAATTAGGACTTGTATACATCTTAAGGTTGGAAAGCAAGAGTGCAGAACATTTTGCATCATGATATGTAGAGATTAATTTGTCACTTTCTTTTAACTAGTACGAGATTTAATGCCATTATCATTCTTTTGTTATGTTACAATTTTATATAGAGAGTTTTTTTGACACATTTGTGAGGTTGAAATTCTTTTAAATCCAAATTTGATCTCATGTTTGTGTTATCAGTTGCATAACATGACCATTGATGTTTTTAATTAAATTCACATTATTTTTGTTCAAAATTGAGTAAAAAGAAAGTGTATGCATTTTCTTCTCTTCTCTGAAACTTCTTGGGGCATTATTCTGAATGAAAATAATCATAAGGCATATAGTTTGTAATTTTTCTTTAGTGTATTGAGTTTTATGTGCATGTAAAATAAAAAGTATAGACTCTAGTGTTTCATAAATGCAGTATGTTCTATAGGTTTAATTTGTCAAGTTGTATATTATTTTGAATATTTTTTGACGTTTTTAAGAAGTAGCAAAAATATGGAACAAAGAAAACATTTATCTTGAGAACATGAATTTTTGTGTTAAAAAATACAAAGTTATTGAAAATTTTTAAAAAATTTCACTACTGGTAATTTGCATAAATGTAGAATGATAATTGCATGTGATCAAATAAGAAATCTGCAGTTTTCAGAATATTTGAAGTGCTGCAGTTTTAAATTTCAGAAAATGGGCTGGAAATTTTTGGATGGCTTTTAGTAATTTGTAATTGGGTCTTTAGTTAGGATCGAGTTTGGTACAGTAGTTGTTTTATTGTTTCATAAATATACATGACTGTTATCATTAATTATAAGGCATTATCTGAGATTTCACAAATATTGAATGCTTTATCAATGTAGGTAAAACTGCAAAAACCTGAGATTTCTATGATTTTTGAATAATTAAAAGAATTTTTCATGTTTTAAGAACTTCATTAGAAACAATGATTAAATTTTAAGCAAAAACTGCACTGCAAAATAACCCTTTTCCAAAATCGAAACCTGAATTTTAAACCTTGACTTGTCTTTTAGTTTAGCTAGACCTCTGAAATATGAAAAGATTTAAATTTTAAAAGTTACATGAATTCCTTCTTTGTTATGCCTGTGAATAATGTGAAATGGGTTTAATGGGGGGATCATCCTTTTCTAGAAATTTAAAAACATAATTATGATTCGATGAGATTCTTTCTACTTTCCTTATGTGCAATTTAATCTTGATAACTAATACTTTTCAGTCAATTTCTTGCATCACAAAATCCTTTTGTCATTTAAGTTACATCTGTACGTAAAAATCAGCTGTTTCCTATCAGTGGTTATTTTTGTTCTTTTTGACAGATCAAAAGCTACATAAGATTCTTTTAGAATTCTGTTTTTGTGAATCAGTCTCAGAGTGTTTTCATTGTGATTTTATTTTTTGACATAGCTAAGGTACATAGCATCCAAGGTATTTTTACTTTTTTCCTAGTACATTTGTTATTAGCTGTTTCATCTGTTTTTCAGTGTGATTTTATTTCTTATCCAAGCTATTTATACTCTTTCATAGTACATTTTCTATTAGCTGTTCCATCTCTTCTGTCACAGTAAAAATTCTTGTTCTCATTTTGCAAGAGTGAAGTAGTTTTACTGCTCATTATAATGCTTCAACCACAAAGCTGAAGAAGGCAGACCCCCCCCCCAAAAAAATCGTAAATCAACATATTTTAATGTTGCATTGTTGACATTTCGCAGTCCTCCAAAATATTTTAATTTACCGTCTCCCTTAAATAAACACTTTGTTGAAGATTATCGTTGTTATCTATACCTGGCAAATGATGTAGAATTCAACAAACACTGTCTCTACACTTCTGAAATATCTTAGATACTTCTGCTTACAAGCGTCTTTTTTTTTACAAGTGGTACTTGCACATGCAAAGCCTGTCAAATGTCACAAATGTGCTGTGTAGTAGTTGTTAATAATTTAGGTGATTCATTTTGAACCATGAAGTGCATTTTGGCAAAGCAAGGTTAACGCATCTTAATCAGAAAATGATTAAACGAATGATCATTTGCAAACGATGAAACTCACTTTGTGCAGACTGTTATTAAAGTGCGAGAGATGGCAAAACTAATTTTTGTACGAATCACCAGTGGATTATTGTTATTTGTCGGGTTTTTTGGAAATATAGTGTTTTTTTTTATACTAACTTGACTTTTTTTACAGTAAGTTCCTAAAATTGCACTACAAATATGATGGTGAAGAATTGTGTGCAAATAGTTTGTCGAATTATTCCTAATAAAACGAGCTTACCGATGATGATTCTAGTGATGATGAAAATATATGTTGTCCTTGGACATTTTTCCAACCAAGAATTTCAGGCCCAGATTCATGTGGTTCTGATTCTGGAAAAGAATGGTCATCAGTAGACAATCCACCAGTCTTGGAAGAGATTTTAAGCTGCTCAGGAATATATACAGAAAATGTTCTGAAAGGTATATAGCATATATGCAATACTGAAGTCTCAAATTTATAACTGAAAGCAGCATGGAGAAAGCGAACATGAGGCAGTAAAAATGCATCATGTGCCTATGATAGTCCGAATTTTAAGCACATAAGGGGTATGTGGCCCACATCATGATACTGCATTTCAGATATCAGTCTCTTTGCTAGATATTTTTTGGACAGTAGGCAGTATCACTCACACTAGGTAAATTGGTATGTGCAAGCTAATGACAGACTGAAGTTATTCTCGTCTGAGAATATAACCCAAGTCCAGTCCTGTTCAGTCTCTACTTGCAGTATTCATGACACCATTGCAGATGGCTAGTATGGTGCTATCTGAAAACTAGGACACACGCAACAGATCTACGGATGTATAGTCCTTCTCCCAAATGTCCGATTACAATTTTATGGGAAGTTCACTGTACTGTTGCAGCAAGAAACTCATTTGCCACAAGCTGAGCACTGATGCATCGGTTTCTTTTTGCCAGTCTTCTGGCAAACTTTCATGAAAACTATATACAGAACCAAGAAGTAACCAAGAAATTATGTCTGAGATTTGGACTCATCCAGACTTCGGCGATTCCGGATATTAGATCATCACTTTAAATCTACTAAAATGGCATGTAGAAATTATAAAATTAAAAATATGAATTCATGATTTATGAAATAATGAAGCATTTATGAACTAAGGGGTACCAAAATTTACAAAAAAAAAAAGCTTAATATTTATATATTTACTTTATTAAACATTTCTTTGAATGTAAATTGTACTAGTTGGTTCATTTTTTGTGCTAATACTTTTTCTTCAATTCTACTATATAGTCAGACATAATTTCTTGGTCATTTACAAAGTTCCACTGCTCAAGTCCTGTAGTTGTTGTGTCAACAATTCTGACTAACTTGTCAGTCAAAATCGTGTCATTTTGAATAACCTCTCTGTCACTTTTTTCACTATCCATAGCGGTATTTTCTAGATCTTGCATCGTAAACTACAGATTTCACCATCTGTTGATTGATGATTAGAGCATTGCCATCGCAAGGAAAAAATTCTCTTGTATCGTTTCATTTATTACTGCTTCTTCACATTTGATTACAAAATTCATTAATTCGAAAATTTCACCTGTGGTTTGTGATATCTGAAAGCCTTCAAAATCTTGGCTGTCATCTTCACCATGAAATATGATAGCTGGCCATAAATTATGCCAATCCTTTTTTAAAGAATCTGAAGATACATCCTCCCACTATCTTACGATGCTCCACACAGCAGATTTTATGCTAAAGTATTTCAAAAATTCTTGAATAGTCTTGCCATTATCCAAGAAATTTAACATGGATTTTAAAAAATGCTACTTTATGTTTGCATTTCAGCGTGCACACTATTCCTTTATCCATAGGCTGAATGACAGATATACAATTTGGAGGAAAGAATAATATGGATATACATTATCTTTCACTAAAACTTTAAGTGAGGTTTGAGCCGAACAGTTGTCTACAATCAGGACAATTTTCGCATCATCAGGAAACCAGCCGAATTGAAATTTAGCTGAGGCTCAGGTATGAAATGGATTTCAAACCAATCATAAATTAATGCTAGGATAATGCGTGATGTTTTATTTGCTATGTGATTATGTTATTATGTGATAAATAACAGAAAAATCTTTACCCCTTTAAATGCTCGAGGTCGCGTATTTTTTCCGATTACGAAAAGTTTACACTTGTGTGTTCCTGCAGCATTTGCGCATACTAAAATTGTTGGTCTAGCTTTGGAATCTTTGACACCAGTTGAAGCCTTTTCTATAGAGGTTGCAAAGATATTTCACGTTACATATTGCCAGAAAAGACCAGCCTCATCAGCATTATAAATTTTTCTTTGAGATATTTCATTATTAATGAATTCATCTGAAAATAAATCTACAGCTTCATTATCAGCTGAAGCCCTTTGACCTATTTTTAATGGTATTATAATATGGTGATTTTAAAATTTGATTAACCAATCTGTCGAATGTGTGCACTAGGTTTTTAAGTTCATTTCTTTGTGAAATAATTTGGCTTGAGTCATTAGCATTGGACCAATCAATGGCGCGCCTTTGTCTGACCATTCAATCATCACTTGGCCGTGATCGTCACTTTTAGCATAGCAAATAATTTTTCTGTTATTCATTGCGAGTGAGGTGTTTGAATCCACAAAAAATTCATAAAGTTCCTATTTCTGTTACGTTATATAAAGTTGACTTTCCAATGCCATGCTTCTCACATAATTTTGAGATGGATATGCCTATATCCATTTTTTTGCAGCAGTTCCATAGTGGACATCAAAACATGCTTTGGCTTTGTAGATCCTGTTGCAGCTCCAGAATTAGAAACTCTTTTTGACATAATCAAAAGTTCAAACTTTAGTTTTTATAAAATTGCTGTAATTATAAGAGCCTTCAAAAAATAATAAGCTGGATCAAATCAGGAAGTTAAGGAACAGCACAATCTGCTATGTTAATTGAAATTCTTTGAATTTCTTAAAGTGTAATTTTAGCCTACCTTAACAGTAGCCACTATACATTATTGGCTATGTAGCATGAGACTGTTGACCAAAAGACAAAATATTCCATTAAATTTTGTTTTGCTCGTATCGCACTCTGAGACAAGCCTGAAGTTTATTAGTTTAGTTATTTATTATACTTCTAATTCTTGCCCATGCTTAAGGCTTATCTGAGTCCTGCATAAATAAATATCCACATATACTTAAATTTATTGAGGGCCGGCGCTAGATTGCCGTCTGATGCAGTCTTTGGGGGTCCTGAATTCTGCTACCAAGTGCCTCCCTAAGTTCTAAATTTTTGCTGCCCCTTAATTTTGGGTCGCAGTGCTTTCCCTAAATTCTAAAAATTTTATCATCCCTTAATGTTGTTACTTGATGCTCCTCTAATTTCCAAATATTTTGTCTTCCCTAAATTCTGCTGCCTGGTGCAGCCATACGAGCTATGGCGCTGTTTCTGGGTTTATGTGAGTAAAAAATCAGTTATTCTTAATTCAAATAGCACTAAATGTAATCTTTTGGTCTATGAGTATCATTAACAAAATATATGTTTAGCATATGGAAGGAAATTTTTATTAATTTTTCCTTGTCACTTTCAGTGCATTTAAATTAAATCTGTGATCATTGCCAAGCATTATGTCAACATAAAAAGTTTCCATACTCTTTGTTATTCAATTACTAATGTAAAAAAATTGTTTGGGCATCGCTGCATGAGTTATTAGTCAAGTTGTTATATATTGATTAACATACAGTGATGAAAGCAAAATATAATAATGATTCGCCAGCTGGGCATCAGGGGTATAAAATATTAGTAGTTATAAAATCAACGATATTCCTAAGTAGAATGCTTTGGTTTGAGATGTATGCCAAGCAGATATGCAGCTATGGAGCTGAATTCTTGATCGCACAAATTTCAAATACTTACGCATAAAGCATAAAAAAATTCCTAAAAAGAATTTTTGTTGGTGGCTGAAGGATCCGGATTTTAGATTATTCCGGATTTCGGACTTTGTCCTGTATCATCAACATTTGGCATTAGGAAAAAAGCAACAAGGTACAATTCTCCAGGGAGACTGTCCATGAGCATGAGAAAACAGACATGAGGAGCCATCGTAGGAATAAGAAAAAGACTTTGTAATAATGTCGTGTGTGCTTTAACAAGAAAATCTGCAGCACAGTGTGGTATATGTGTAAACTTTGCAATGTACCCATGCCAAAAGGAAATTGCTTTGAAAAATATCAAACTTTAAAACATAATTAAACTTTTAAATTTTGAGAAGCGTTTAAATTTTGAGAAGCGTTTTCATTTTTTTAACCTTTTGATGGACAATGGTTTCCAGGGTTCTCAGCCAGGAGGAATTTCCCACTGGGGGAGAATTTCATAGATTCAGGGGGAATGCAGCCAGCCTTTTATTTAAGTGTTAAGTATTTTGTTATAGTTTATGAATATACAGTATAACTTTTAGTGAAGTTTTGATATTTTTCAACATTTTCTGTGCTTTTTGTTGTTTAATTTAGAAAACAAGTTAAAAATAATCTAATTTTAATGAATTCATATATGTATTTTGATTTTTGAAAGAAGGGGGATGATCTTCCATCATTGGTGAAAGGGGTGCTTGGGTTTAAAATTTGAGGACCACTGACCTAACATAACCTGATTACAGTGACTAGTGAGTAGCATTTGCTGCAGAAAAGAACAGTATCTCTCTAATCCAGTAATATTGTGTAGATGATAATATCTGCTGTATTTATATTAAGTGGCTACAATTGTAAAGTACGTGTCGGTGATATCTTTCCCAGAAGTAATTTAATAATTATGTATTTTTAATTTTTTTAAATTGCTGTATACTTTACATATTATAGCAATTTGTGAGTGTGTTCAAGTAATTAAATAAATTAATTTTTACTTCAGATTAAAAGTATTTAGATTGCCGTTGTCAAATTTTGTGGCATAAATTCACACAAATTTGATGCTGTTGTGCAGAGTACGCTGTGTAATACTATATTTTGTTGTTGTTGTTTTTGTTTTTTGTGTCTTAAGTGGAAGTGATTCGTTTATATTTTGTGTCTAAAAATATTTTTTATTGCAGCCCAGCCTTAATAAAGAGTTACAAAAATTCTTTCTGTCTTGCAGATTTTTCATTTTTTTTATTTATTTTTTATTTTCCTATTTATTTATTTATTTATTTATTTTTTAATTCTAGAGTGAAAATTTAGGATTTGTACCTTCAGAACCAAGTGATGAGCCTGATAATCAGCACTTTTTGTCAAAAAGTGTATCGGGAAACTCTCATGGATGCCGGCCATTAACTGCTCCAAATTCAATGCCTTCTAATTTAGAAGAAATGGATAGTTTAAATGTGAGCAATCATAAATTTAACCATGATAAAAATATGCTTGCTCTTGAAAACCTAGCTTCTACTCTTAATGCTTACCAAAACAATTCTTTTGATGATGATGAAATTCATGACTATGCTGAAATTTATACACCTAGTAAAGAATGTTCTGAGTTATATACTGTTGATGGATCTGAATCAGCTATTAGTGATGCTGCTTTAATAAAGTGTGGAAAACCTCCAACACCACCTTTGCATCGCTTTCCATCATGGGTAAGAAAAATCTTTTAATATGTATAAATTTAAATGCTTTATGTTTTATGGTATGTAGTTAAGAACAGCGTACTGGAAGATTTAAAGAATGTTCATAAAAATAACAAACAATTAGTTAAACTCCACATGCCATTATTCAGTATTGTACGACTTGGATTGGGTCATTTTATTAAGGCGAAATGGTTGAAGGCTATCAAATTCAGTGTAGTGCAGGGTTGTCTTATCCTCCATAGCACAAGACATCCTCAGGACATCCTATTTAAGTCGCAAAGTCCTGGGAAACAGTTAGGTTATCCTGAGGAAGTTGATTCTCAGATATCTTGAGAACTTCTTAAGTCAGCATCCTGAGGGTGTCCTGTTAAAGTCGCAATGTCGAGGGATATATGAAAATCTCTTGAGGATGTTGATTTTCAGATATCCTGAGGACTTCGTAAATCAACATCTTAAGGATGTCCTGTTCAACTCAGCCCATCTTAAGATGAGCTAAGAATTCAAAGCTTGAATTTGCTAATACGAAAGCATACACAAGCTCTTTATTTTTCTTTTTAAGAATTACTTGTTGGACTACATTTAGAAAATATATTTATATAGTATCAAGGTTAGACCTGCTATTTTTTTATTAATTTTAATCAATCTTTTCCTGACGCTTTTGTTAATTTATGGCTGTAGGTAATCTGAAAGGGGCTTTCAATGAATTAGCTATTCCTAAAATATTTCCTACATTTATAAATAAAATACACGTAAACATTTGCATTCACATAAAATCAATTATTTATATAATTGCTTTTACCTGCTGTAAATTATTAAAATCATAGAACTGGTTGGTAATCAAACTTTAATTCATTATCTATGCATCCACATATGAGTTAAAATTTGACTAACAGAGGAGACAGAAAATTTTCTTAAGTATTTACAAATAAATTATTATTTTGCAACTAATTCGTATGCTTAGTTTTCAAACTTTTTTTTTTCTTAGAAGCATTAAACTGCTCAATTTTTTAAATTTCAAATGCATTTTAAAGTCGTATTTTTCTTCAGTTGCTTGTCAATGGGATATAGTCAAGCACTGTAATGATATCCTCCCTAGCGACTAGAATGAGTTGAAAGAGAAGCCAGAGGGGATATTCATTAAATTCATTGAAAATACTGTACTTTTTATGGAGGCTGATATCTGAAAATATTAAAATAAAGTATCCTTGCATCAAACGCAAATTAAATTATAAGAATCAAAATCTTAATCTATGGATATTCCACATATAAAAATTGAATGGTTATGCTTGCTCTTATTTTTGTCTTGTATATGTCGGTTGTAAGTAAAACTCGGAATGTTTTCAAATTTTTGTTGTTGTTTCACAGTGCCTAGTGATCAGAGCACTTCCTCACAACTTATATGCACGTGTTTTGACTTTCATTTTGAAAGTCTGTTTAAAAATAAATTCTAATTGCTACGTAATATATTTTGTAAACATTATTTTAGATATTTTGCTAATACGTTTGAACTCAAACATTATTTACGTTACAGGTTTGCTTAGAAAATCTTTCATGAAGACATTTATCCTATGAACAGATGGCCATGATGTACTATGCTTTAAATAAATAATCCTTCAGGCTGCAAAAAATTAAACAACTAAACTGTGGTAGTTCAACAAGATTCAGATTCTGGGAAAGGAACTGGCTGCATGAGATTTTTCATGTTTTTTTTCCGTTATGTATAGCATATAAACAAGCCAATCTCTCTTAAAAATGGAAAGTGGTTAGTAAAGACATTCTTTTCCTTTGTTATGTCCTCAAGTGCTTTGCCACAGACCCTTAAATCAGGCTAATCAAAAATTATTATTATTTTTTTAAATTTCCTATAGCTGACACTAGCTGTTAAAGGCAATGTCTACTATTAAGGCTGGAAGCAGTGATCATGTTATTATGAGGGTAATAGATGGGCCACTGTTGCCTTCTATGAGGGTACAGGCAATTTACATTCATGCCATCTCCGGTATTCGAACTTGGGCTCTTCGGTACGGCAAGCAGTCACTAACTACTTTCCTGTCTCTGCGGCACTAATTAGAAATACTGTAGTATTTAGTTCCTTGGGAATATGCATGCGGGATATTAAGGCATGGCTGAGCGATGCACTTACTTACATTAAGTTATAAAAGTATTCAGTTAAATTCATTGAAGATTTTAGAACAAAACTTATTTTCATTACTGAAAGCATTTAGATCCCAAAATCGTTCCATTAGCTAGTTTTTGACCTAGAAGTAACTATACTTTGAAACTGCAAAAGGAAAAAAAAAATTTTTTTGATCTCTTAGACTATTATATTAGTAATGAATGATGTTTAGTGCTGTGCAGTAATAAGTAACAAGAATTTTTTTTAACCGACGAAATTTTAGTTTACAGACACAATTAAAAACTTGTCTGTATGAGCTTTAATTTGCTTTAATTTGAATTTATAAACAGAAGAATAATTTTATGGAGCTAAAAAATTCATTAGAGTTTCTTCGTTTATTTTCTGGCAAGTTCTTTAATAATGAGACTTAGTCTCTCAAAATGATTGAGGTAAAAAGTAAGTTATTTTTTATCTCTCTGTAATAGAAAAATGAGGTTTGAAGAATTGAAAGAAGTAACATTAAGTTCTTACTCTCCTCAATCCTCACTTTGCTACCTCAGAGAGCTCTTTAGCCATACAAATATCCGATCTTTGTTAAACAAAGTGCGAAAAAAATATATCCAGCTCTCTCCAATCTTATACGTTATGCCGAAAATGCTACATAACTCTTCATAATTTAACAATAATTGCTGCTTTATTAATCTATTTGTAACATCCAGAAAAGTCAGTAAACACTTTTCTTCAAGGTAAATAACACAAAGTTAAATGCGGTTATAAAAACTCAAAATTAGATTATGAATTAAATAGATGTTCAAACTTTAAATTTAAAAAAATTAATTTTTAAATTAAACACATTCTTTAAACTCAGCAGTTTTATTACTTTATTTTATACTATAAATAACAAAGTTGAAAATCTTAAATCTTTGTTTCTATTGTTATCAATGTTCGTAAAACTGCCGTTTTATTTGCTTTTGAGAAATTCAGCTGTGCTCAGAATGTAACACCTCCAAGCACTTTTTCTGTAGCAGATGGCCCCAGAAGATTGCTCTTTTGTTAACGTTGTTTATAGCAGGTTTCCCTTCCCAGTATCCATTACAAGGGAAACTTGTAGAGAACAAAGAAAGGTCGGAAAAGCGGAAAGAAAGGAAAAAGAGGAAAGGTCATCTGAAATCTGACCCCAACGGTGTTAATTGCTCCATTACAGTGATATCCTTGAAGAACCGCACAAAGTGGAAAGTACATGTATTTACTTTTTGATTTCCAGAATTCAGATATTCTGCTGAAGCTTAAACGTTAATCGCCATTGTTTCAAATTATGTTCCAGTTAGGAGCTGACTTCACAAACAAGCGCTACAGAATGATTTTCATTGAAAGAGTATGAAAAGTAAGTTTCAAAATTTTTCCTTTAGCCTACGAAAATGATCAGAACTAAAAAAATATCTTATGTATCAAAAGACATATTTATAGGAGAATAAATCAACGTATATTATCGGAGTCATCAGAAGATGAAGTAGTATTTAATTATGTAAAAATGCCTATGCCGAATTTTCGCACTAACAAATATCTTTTAAGTTCCAGTTCAAACTGTGAATCGGAATATGAAACTCATTTAACTTGCACTTTGACTATAACGCTTGTTTTGAAGTTGGTAAGACAGGTACTGAATGTATTTCATTCGAACAGAAAAGGGAAATGAAAGATATTTCATACAATGTTTCATCACACTACTTGTGAGATCTCATTTCTGGAATTAATAGAATGGAGCTTAAAATTCCAAATCAACCGGAATGCTTTGAGTGCATTATTAAAAATGTCATAAATGCTTCAGCAATTTAGGAAATGATGCGCGTACATGCGTGGGCACTCCTAGCAATTCCTTTATAAAAAAAATGGGGAATGGAAACTATGTATACTTCGGCTTAGAAAATCAAATTAAAAAAATGCATAGCCTTCAAATTTTGCCTCAGTTACCTTGTATAGAGATAGCAATAAATATTGATAGTTTATCCATATTGAAATCAAATGATAATTCACTCTGCCCGATTTTGGTGAATATTATTTCTACTGGAAACGTATTTATCGTGGGTGCATATTATGGTAGTTAAAAACCAAAAGCTAATGAAATTTTAAAAGGAATTATGGCGAAAATGTGAAATTATGTAATGAAGGTATTAACTTGTCAAGGGGCTAGTTAATCCCCTTGACAATTGTTGGGAGTATGTATTAAATATTCTGTTAGACTTTATGCGCCTTGTGTGCTTAGGGAAAAAGTAATATGAAAAATTATTACTATTTAAATAGGTGAAGGGCAGTTTACAAGTAAAATTACCACATAAAAATGTTGAATTAATTTAAGAAATTTGACCAGTTTAAAGCCTTATGTACCAATTGAATTTGCAAGAAAAACAAGGAACCTAAAAGAATTGAAACTTTGGAAAACTACAGAATACCGTCAATTTTTAACTGTACTGTGACCCAGTTGTTTTAAAAGAAATTTTACAGAAAAAGCTATATTATCATTTTTTACTACTTCATATTTCGATTAGATTGTTATGCGAAATATAAAATCAGACAGCAATTCATGAATACCCACAGACTCTATTAAATCTCTTGGTAGTAAATTTTGGGCTTTATTATATAAAACGGTATATTTCTCATAATGTTTAAGGCCTACTGCATGTTTGCAAAGATGTAAAAATGTTTGGGCCGTTAGATAATTACAGTGCATTTAAATTTGAAAGCTATATGTCTTCTATAAAAAAATTGATTAGAAAATTTTCTGCTCCATTACAGCAAGTAGCAAGACGAACTCATGAACTGTTCAGTCATACTGTAGCCATCAGTAATGATTCAATCATCGTAACCGACTTAAGTCCAGAATTTCAAAATGTACACACATCTCGTCCACTACATTAAAGGTTATTAAATGCTTAATTTTATTATTGAATTTTGAATACAAATTAACTGACGTCAGAACTGATTTTGTAGAATAATTTAATTAAGATTATATTGAAGAATTCAGTTTTGGGCTATTGAATGGTTAAAAATGATTTTTAATATTTTAAAGCAAAATTTTCAAAACAAAAAAATATTTTGTATTTATAATTCATTTAAGTCCCTTGCTCAGTTTTAGATGTATATACAAATTATTAAATAAATTGAAATTCAAATAAAAAAAGTAAGTTGTATAAATATTCTCAACATTTCTTATTTTTCCATAGTAACCACAGAAGGAGACCTGAGACTATCTGTGGAAAATAAGTAGGTTTAAGGCATCACAACACCTTCTCACAATGTCACTGGAATGTAAGGAAGATTTCTGGGGATATACTGGAATGCGTCATTAAGTAGTCGGGAGTATGTATTTAAGAGGTTAAAGGGATATTCTGGGATATAATAACTAGTATTTCAAATCCTGATAACATCCCATATTCTGTCGATGAGACCTAGGTAGGATGTCCTAAGGATATACTGGGATGTGACATTAAGCATTGTTGGCATCTTGGACTCACTAGCATCCAAATGGTAAAAGTTGCTGAACACTGGTAATTCAACATGGGTTTGATTACAGACAAATGGCTGACTGCATGGCCATTTTCATGGTTTTCCTTATGTAAGTAGATATGAGCCTAGTTTCCTTCAGAAAATCTTCCACGAAGGCCTTTCTGTTAGGCAGGTACTCTTCAGTTGCTTTGCCATAGTCAAATATACCTTACAAGTGGTTTCTTGAACCTTTTGAATACTTTAGTTTCTTGAACCTTTTGCATACTTTAGTTTCTTGAAGGAACGTTTCTGGGAAGGTTATGTAGACACTTTTGTCATCTACGGCTCTGCTCTATGTGTAATCTTTTTCTGAAGGGTTCTAGACTCATGTACAGTTGTAGCAGATTAATAAGGTTGCATGTCTTATCAGAGTTGTCATTTGGTCTTGCTATAAAAAATAGGAATTTTTTTCATATTAACCAGCTTTTACATAAGTGAGTTGATGCATATTCTTATTTGGTGTATTATGTTTTATGCGTGCTTCTTTTAACTTTCCATTTGGCATCATTCACTGATTCTTTCTTGATAACCTGTGTTATTACTTGCTTCTCTGTTGAAAACAGATGGAAAGAGATACTTGTTTCTCCAGAGATTTTAGATAATATTTGTAATTTCTGAGTGAAGCTTTATTATTAGCTGGAGACCTTGAATCAAACCATCAAACTTCTTAATGCTGCAATCCTTCTCTATTTCACTTCAAAGCTTGACTATTAATATCAGTCAGTCAGTCTCACTAATAAAGGTGGAGGGTAATTTTATTTGTATAGTTCCTTATTTTTATTAAAGAACAACATCTGGATCTACATCTTTACTATTGCCATCTTCAGCAGTATCCGCAATACCTCATTCTGCATTTTTATTAGGTAACAGAGAAAATTTGCTTATGAGAGAAATACCAGCATTGCACACTTCTTTTGTTTCTTCCAATTAATAAATAAATTTTTCTTAGATTCTTTTATATTCTTGTATCAAGTTGCTGAGCTCGCTTTTCTGATCTTATTATTTTCCTTTAATGTTTCATGCATTATATTGTGTAAAGCAATGCAAGTAATTCATGTTTAAAAAAATCCAGAATTAGAGTAAATATCTCTTTGCAAAATACAGGACTTAAAGATAGTACCAAAGAGTGCCAAGCCCAAATTTTTTAGCCAATAAAAGACTATTTCCCACATAAAAGCCATACAAAAATACCCTGCTCAGTAGAGAAATGTCCAGAAATTAAAATTGGTCCTCAGACTGTATTTAAAGAGAAGCAGTTTTGAGCAGTTCACTTTAAAGAACTGTGATAAAATTTGAGCACACAAGCAGTAGGTCTAAGTGACAGAAGCACATTTGCAACATGAGTTGAATAAGACAGTATCCAGAGTGACAGGGAAGTCATCTTCAGGCTATCTGTCCAAAGAATCATTAATAAAAAATCTAATGGATCTTGTGGTAGATGTCCACATCAGATAAAAAAGAAGGGTTAGTTCCTTCCATTCAGTTTGAAAAATCTTTTTAACATAGTGACAGCATTGTTTTATTTGAATAAGCATAAACTTCTCTGTCTCCTGCACATATTTGAATTCTATTTTTTCGCTTATAATTCTGCATTAAATTTTCATTCAATTAATATAAAAATATATGTACGTCGTGCAGCATAACTTAAGCTCGTGAGTTTAGAAAACACATAATTTTAAATGTCAAGAATTTTGTACACCTTTGTGTGTGTGTGAGAGAGAGAGAGTGAGGGACAAATAATAAAACCATTAACTATAATATGCCAATATTCCTTTTTATCCCCATTTTAGTTTGCCTATCTCCCCTTTCAGTTCTAAAAGTAAAAATTGTTTATAATAACATTCCGAATTGCATCTTTCCAAACTAATCCATTTCATGTTCCATACATAATCATGCTGCGATGCAGGTAGCTCTCATAAGTATCACTACTACTAATATGCAACCTGTCATTTCGCTCCCAAGTTGCTCTGCAGAAAGGCTGCTTTTCGTGGCACTGAGTCTTGGTCGTTATGGTTTTCTTGTGTAAATTCTTCATGGAAATGTGCAATGAAGTTTGTAGAAGCTTCACCCAAGCACATGGAGTCCAGCTAAGCCTAGCTGAAACTGGATATGATCGGTTAGCTATGGAAAAATCTGAAACCATCCAACCTGAGGACTCGCTTACTGAAATGAACTGGAAAACTGTCACTGAAAGCACAAAACGTACTTTGAGTGACACTGAATTGGAGAGAACTGAGATGCAAAACACTTTCCAGCTCTTGCAGACTTGATGGATAATGAACCAATCCCCCTTACATAAGCTTAGTTCTCATAGTACAAAATGAATGGTGTCAAAATTGAGCAAAAGCCAAAAGTAAAAGCTGCCAAAAATTGTAAGGTCTTCCCTAGTGAGGACTTGATTAGCACAATTCCCAGCATTTCAAATTCTAAGTTTTCTGCCAGCAGCCATGCTCCTGTGGTTCCACCTTTTGAGGCCGCCAAAAAGCCAGCTGGCATGAGTACTTCATTAACCGAAAATGTACTTCAGCCAATCGGGAACACAAATGAGATCACCTGCCTGGCTGGGCCAATAGATAGTAATACTGATATTTTACAGGCTGGAGCAACTCGCACTACTGATGGTGACTTTGCATTTCTCAACCAGCTGGATAAAATGCCACTGATGGTTTTAGGAAACTGTACACTTATTTGTAAAGATTTCATTGAGCTGTTGAAAACTCGGGGACTTAGTGAATTTGATCTGAAGAAGAAAAGGAAAGGCAGTTATGTTATTGCCTCTTAATCTACTGACACCTGACTGCACTTTTGTGGAGAGAAATCTTTCTTTCCATTCCTATCTCCTAGGAAAGAAGAAAAACCTGAAAGTTGTCTTGTGTAACCTCCCTATTTGCATTGATCTGGCCTACATTTAAGATGAACTCGTGGATTCAATGTTCTGAAAAGCAAACAGCTAATACAAAGACAGGGCATGGATAAAATACCTATGCCTTTATATTTAGTCACATTGATGAAAAACCTGCAGAATTCAGAGATTTGGAAACTTTAGAATCTAATGCAAATGCGGGTAGAAAGATATAGGGGATGGAAAGGTCCAACTCAATGTTTTTGGTGCCAAAGGTTCCATTATACATAAGCTTCTTGCCATCACCTACCTTGTTATTGCAAATGTGCTGGGGACCAGAGATTGTATCAAGCCCAAGGACACTAAACCAACTTGCTGCAACTGCCTTGGTAAACATATGAGCAACTGGAAAGGCTATGATGCATTTCCAAAGCAAAAATCCCTAATGCACAACTTCCACTCTAGAACAGAGGATAGCTTTATCATAAACAAAGACTGTGGTCAGGTAGCAAAAGCTGATATACTCACTGAAAATCTGCACATGGCAGTGAATGAAGTGAAGCAAGTCATGCAAAATCTCACTGATGTCTCCTTGATCAATATACGAAAGTGTTTGCAGAGCCAAAGTTAGCTAGGCTCGAATCTGAAATCACGAATGATCCTTAGGCCTCATGTCAAAAGAACCTTTGGGACATATTTTAAGAGGGAATGTTCAAAATCTCACAAATGAGGACAAAATTCCAGGACTTTTTGACATAACAGAAACATTTTTATTGCATTGATGAAGACACATGCAGTACCTGCACCTAGTTTAAGCATACCCAACTATCATAGCTTGGTGCAGAGGAGGTGGTTTAATGATTCACAATAAGAGCAGTATACATTCCTGTTTTTATGCTTCCAATAACAGAGATGGTTTTCAAGAAGTCAGAGCAATTGTGCATATCCAAAACTGGGGGAGTATGATTTTGTGCTCCATTTGCAACATCCTGGATCTCAAGTTAAGAGATGAACATCTTTTAAATCTCCTTAACAATCCCCTCCCCACCATCAACGATGGAGATTTAAATACGAAACACTTTACACTCATGTCCATAAATTAAGGATAATGCAAAATCGGGCAAAGGAAGAGTTAGAAGCAAAACAAATTTGACTTATTTGTAAAGCTTATATATTAAACAAAGGTAAAGAGTAAAAAAAGATGCTATATGTTTGATATTATTAAAAAAATTAGCGATTTTTTCTCCTTGGAGCAAATTACAAAAAAAACTATTTACAAAAAACCAATATTACATGGTTGGTATGATTGTTAATACATTGTATGACTCCCAGACTATGCAATACAGTCCGTACAACGCCTAGGCATGCTGAGTATCAAATTATCGATCTGATCTTGGGGGATATTACACCAGTCAAAAAGCAATGCTCTCCGAAGTTCCGGTAGACATATAGGAGGAGGTTGACGGGCTGTAACTTGTCGGCCAAGCATGTCCCACACGTGCTCTACTGGATCCAAGTCCGGTGAGAATGCTGGCCAGTCCATACGGGTGATATCCTCGGATTGAATGTCCATACGAGTGATATCCGGTGAGGACGGGCGTTGTCATCCATAAACACAAATTGTGTGCCCATGGTGACCCGAAACAAATGTACATGTTGTTCCAGAGTGACGTCCTGATAGATTTCGCTTGTCATGGTTCCAATTTGTACATACAGGTCAGTTCTGGAACCAAGAATAATTCCACCCCCAAACGAGCACTCCTGCACTACCGTAATGGTATCATTCAATGATGTTTTCTTGGTGGTAACAGGTACCTGGAGCTCTCCATATGAAAGTCCGGAGAGAATCAGACTGCAAGCTAAACCTGGACTCGTCGGAAAACATCACACAAGCCCACTGTTGCGGTGTCCACAATGCATGCTCTCTATTCCTGGCTAACCGCAGGCTACAGTGAGTTGCAGTAAGTGGAACGCTTCTGACAGTGAGTTGCAGTAAGTGACGCTTCTGACTTCTACGAGCATATAGACCAATCTGCCCTAAGCGTCTGTACACGGTCTGCCTTGAAATTGTCGTACCAGTGGCTGAAGAGAGCTGACGAGACAGGTCTGAGGCTGCGCTCCGCCTGTTTCTTTTGGCAGTAACTGCCAAATACCGGTCCTCATTCGGTGTTGTAACTCTGGTTCGACCTGTGCTGTAACGTCTACTCATGTTACCATCATCTTGGAATCGTTGCCAAAGCCTGGAGATGACACTCTGGGCAATTCCAAGTTCGTCTGATACTTCCAGTTGGGTACGCCCACATTCCAGATGGCCGATAATTCTACCGCATAAAAAATCATCCAAATGCGTCCTTTGTGTCATAACTATTGGGTTATTGCACTGAAATGCTTATAAAGTGCCTGCAAACAATTTTACTTCTTTGCCTGTACTCCTTATATATCACTCTCCTTACACTCTCGTCATTGTGACGTACCATCGGTGTCATCTGGTTACTTCCTGAAATTTGCATATGATTCTTGAAAATGTGTGTAGTGATTTTACAGGTGATATATTTGTTTTAGACTTCGATTTCCGCGTGACTCCGAATTATCATTAATTTATGGACATGAGTGTAGTTGAGAATTCTGCCAAGCCAACAAAAATGGTGAAGTCTTATACAACTTTCTGTTCAATAATTCTTATTATGTATTTCCATAGACTTTTAGGCCCACTAACCCAACACAATACCCCGATATCCTGGACTTTCTAACATCCCGCTGAATCCTGAAGGTATCAACGACCTCTCCTTTGATCATATACAGGTGCACATCTTTGAATTCTTAAGCCTGAAACTGACCAGGTGTATAAAGCTACTGAATGGTTAACCTTCGTTGATAATCTCAAATCTTATTTCCTCAGTACTAGTCCTTCAAAAAAGACCACCAATGACATTGATGATGCAATTCACGCCATCACATATTGCATTAGTACTGCTTTCAAAAATCAACAACAGAAATTAAATCTAAAAATTATGTCTTCAAACTGCCAGCAGAAATTAAAAACACAACATGAAACTATAACAGATTACAAATTTACTCACATGATTCAGCATCTGCAATCAGTAGGCTGAACAGGAAAATCAAAAGCACAGTAGCAGATCATCATAAAGCGATGTGAAATAAGAAAATTGTTGGTTTGAACATAGAAGATGGAGTTTTCTGGAATACATTAAGAAATTTGAAAAGCAGGAAGACTATGAACAAGCCACTCCATAGGAAGTCAAGCATTTTGTACACAGATAAAGACAAAGCAAAAATATTTGCAGAGCAATTCACTTCTAATGTGCATTCTTCAGGTACTCATTTCGCTCAACTGATCAGCAGTAAAGTGGAAAATTGGTTACAGCAACCTGCAGCCATAAACGTTGTCTTACTACCACAGCATAGGTCAAAACATTACTGTAAAACTACCAAACAGGAAAGCCCCAAGAAAAGACAATCTCTGAAATAATGTGATCAAGCAACTCCCAGTCAACTCTGTTTCGAAAATATGTGGAATATCCAATGCATATTTATACCTAAGCTGCTTTCCTAACAGGTAGACACATGCAACAGTCATTCCGATTCCCAAACCAAGGGAAAATAAAGTCAGAAAATTTCAGACCCATTAGTCTGCTTCCCCAAAATGCATCATATGCAAAAGATTGGAACCAGCTTTGTGCAAGCTTTCTGATCAGTAGTTTGGGTTCTGTAAAGGGTTATCCTCCACTATGCAACTGGTACTGATTGTGGAATTTATTAGTGGCATCATCTACTAACATCAAAGCACTACTTTTCTCATGCTGGACATGACAAAACCCTTTGACTGTATCTGGCATGAGGGTTTAATCAAACTCACCAAGCTTGATCTTTGTAGAGAGCTTGTCCTTATTCTTCACTCCTTTCTGATGAAATAGAACCTTCAGTATAAGGCAAGGCAAGCACTACTCAGTAGCTAACAAATCGTAGCTGGTATTCCACAGGGGTCAATTCTTGGTCCAGTCCCCTAGCTAATTTACCTTACCTGGATTTCTCCATTTACAATCCTTACCTGGATTTCCCCATGTTTAACAACATTAACTGTATCATGGCATGCTGTGCCAGTGATACAGTAATACTCTCGAGTTCAGTGAATCCTGGCTTTGCCTTGTATACAAAGAAGAATGCATGAGATAGACAAATGGTGCACAAAATGGAAGATATGCATTAATGCCGCAAACCAAATTGTTTATTATTGGACATTACAGGAGGACAAACAATGAGGAGAGATCAAGCTTTTCAATGAGGCAATGCGGAAAGTCAGCAGGGTGGCTTATCTAGGGGTGATTATTCGTCCAGTTTTGACCTAGGCTTTGTTGCTTCAAAGACAGATTTTGAACTCTGCAAACATTTCAGAGCAATTTCCTTCAAAAAATCACTGAAGCATCTGTTTTGTACACAACAAGGAATAGCACAGAGGCCTCAAAATTGATTACCTTTGAAGACTTTATTATTAAACATAACTCCAGTTTCTTCTCCAAAGCAACCACTAGCAATACATACTTGGAATTAAGTCATATTTGGGCAATTAATTCAATTACTTCATACCATTAACAATTAATTCGTATTTAGAATTTAATCATGCAGACAATTCTAAAGTATGAATTAATTGATACAGATGTGAATTTAAGATCCTATGACACCACCACCAGCCTATCTGTTGCATAAGACTAATTTTTGGCCCTGCTTAAATTTTCATTTAGTTTTGCCACCCCTTCAAATAGACATCAAATTACAGCCATATCTCTCTTTCTCTTCTTGGCATTTTAGTGTGTCCTATGGCACAGCACACGATAACATACATAGGCCACCAGGCCCTGTACTTTTTCTCCGTGACATTCACCATTGCAGTCCCACACATGAAAATTGCATGAACGGTCTCCCCTAACTGAGATTTCTTTAAGGTGCTAGTAATAGCGGCTTAAAATAGATTGCTGATACTACCATATCCATATGTATCAATATGCAGCTGTTTTTTCGTACTTCGCATGCTGCTTGTGAATATGCATCTCTTACCTCTGCTGTTTATCGCCATTGTATAAAGAGATGTAAGCCGTATAAAACTGCAGGGTGCATAGTGCCTCCATAATGATGATTTATAAGGAAGATTATGAGCTCTAAAAAATTACCCATCATGTAATAACATTATGTGATGAATCTGTTGATATGTTAGTTTCCAAGCTCAATCCTTCTACTGCACATTCTGTCTATATGCTACAATCATCTCCTCCATGACTAAAAAATAATTTTTGTCTTCTCTGCCATGCATCCTAAAATATTACAGTAAAAGGAAAGTGAGTTCAAATGCCACATCTCTCTTCAAATGTCATCTGTTTATGCAGTAACAAATGTCCAACTTATTATAATGTAGCAAAAACATTACTAATCCATTTCAGCTCTTTTTGAATCGTGCTGTGTATATACATTTCATGAGCCAAAACATTATGACCATCCCCACACTTTTCTGTGAACTTATCTGGATGACATGCAGGCCACATCATTAAGTGGAAATGGTATTTACCTGTTGCTGGAGAAGGTAAGGAATCATTCTTTCACTTTTGCTAGTGATGCAAAAGCTGCTGATGTAAGCCATTTTGATAGAGGGTAGATTGTCATGGGCTGAAGACTCAGAATGAGTATCTCCCAAACTGCACAACTAGTAGGTTGTTCATGATCTGCTGCTGTTAGTATTTATGCAAGGTGGATAAAGGACTGTGAAACCAGCAGTAGGTGCGAAAGTGTTCGACATCCACTCGTCATCAAAAAAAGGATGTTGGAGACTCCCACTTGGTACAGCAAAATCAGCACCAGACAGTGCCTCAGCTGACAGCCCAAAACACTGCAGATCACAAATGCCCCAAACACTGCAAGTGCATGCCTCAAACGCTGCAAGTGCAAGTGTTTCAGAACACACAGTTCAGTGGATATTGTTGGATATGAGACTGCACAGCAGATGTCTCACTCATGTGCTTCTGTGGATCAAGCTACATTGTCAACTATGCCTACAATTGGCCTGGGAACATCGAGACTGGACCATAATTAAGTGGAAGAGAGTTGCTTAGTCGGATGAATCACAATTTCTCATTTATCATGTTAGTGGTGGTGTCAGAGTATGCTGTCTTCCAGGTGCACAGTTACTCCCCTCCCACATACACAGCTTGATGATGCATACACAGCTTGATGATGGCACATACACAGCTTGATACACAGCACAGCATACATACACAGCTCATACATACACAGCATATACATACACAGCTCATACACAGCATACACAGCTCATACATACACAGCATATACATACACAGCTCATACACAGCATACACAGCTCATACATACACAGCATACACAGCTCATACATGCACAGTTTGATGATGGCAGTATTATGCTTTGGGAGACATTTTCATGGGCGGTTCTGGAATTCTTAGTTGCAGTAGAACAGACAATGAAAACTGCAGACTATCTGAGCATAACTCCGGATCAGTTGCACCCATACATGGCATCTGTCTTCTCATTCAAATGGAATCTTCCAGCAGGACAACACCCCATGTCACAAGCCTTGAATTGTGTTGGAGTAGTTCGAAGAGCATAACAATGAATTCCAATGGCTTGGCCACCTAATTCACTGGATCTTACCTTGATGGAACACATTTGGAAGGTCATGGAGCAGCAGCTCAGAGCTCAAACACTATCATGTTGGAATATCCCGACTTTGCGTGACTGCTGCTTAGACATTCGGTGCAATCTGTCTCCAGTCATCTACCAGGAACATATAGCATCCATGCCAAGCCGAATTGGCAGATGTTTTTTATGCCAAAGGTCGTGCAACGTGTTATTAAGTATGTGTTCATAATATTTTGACTCTTCAGTGTATACACACACACATATGCTGTATGCTCATAAAAAAGCTTTCCCGATGTGAGAATCCCAAGTAGCCTATCTGCTCAATCAAAATGGAATTTCAGATATTGTTACTTGAGACTTTGATGATTGTAAAATATAGAGCTCTCATGGTTACAAATGTGGTGAAAAAAAATTTTGAAATTTTCGAATCGCAACACCTGTTTTTTTTCCTCCACAAATTGATCAGTGCATTGAAAAAATATAAATGGCATTGGAAGGATACTTGTATGATGAAAATTGCCACTGTAAAACATTTGCAAGGAAGGGCATTCTGAAGGGCCAGTGACAACACGAGAGGAGAACAAAAACACTTTTATTGGAATTAAAAGTTTTCAATGTGCTGACTTTCACAGATAATAACACATTGCATGCAGAATATTGTTGACAACAATGGCAAACATGATAGTGCAGGAGGAATCTGCATAACTTCACGTTTTATGACATCTTTCAGTTCTGACAAATCTCATGGATTTGAATTGTACACTTTAGATTTCAGGTAACCCCAAATCCAGAAATCCATTGGATTTAGGTCGGGGGATCTCAGTGGGAATGAAAGTTACAGGAGATGACTTTATTTCCAAAGTGCTGTAGGAGCACTACATCAGTGTCATTAATGACCTTTCGCTGCTGCAGTTCTACAAGTGTGCAATTTTGCGACATTGTTGTATACTGAGCACTTGTTATGGAGCACATTTTCTTACAACTGGAAGAGGCCTCTTCAAAAAAGTATGGACTGAGAACGAATGTGCTTGTGATACTGCGCCAGACAGTTAATTTAGCTTCATGTGAAGTGACTGGTGTCACTTTGTGATGGTTTGTTTTCAGCCCGATGAGTGCAGCTGTTGGAGTTTGTTCTTAGGTAAGGAGAAATATACACTGACTACCAATAAGTATTTGGACACCTATGCAAATGACGATATCTGCGGTCCTAAGGTATGTCATGGACTCCGCCGGTATATATCGTGTAGAAAACAGCATCGGCTTTAGTCGCATGCAAGATGCCTTGCATTTCGGAGTTCTCTGATTTCAAGAAAGGTATAATTATCGGGTATCACAAATGTGGCCGATCCTTAAGGGACATATCTAGGGATCTGAATTATCCAAAATCGACAGTGGCCTATGTGATTAAGAAGTGGAAGGTGAGCGGTGATTGTCGGAATGTGCCCCGAGTCGGCAGACCAACGAAACTGGGGATAGAGACCGACGAGTGCTGTCCAGAGAAATTCGGTCTGTGAATCTGAATTATGGTCTGGGAGTGTTTCTCCTGGTATGGGCTGGGACCCTTGGTCCCTATTCATGGTAACCTCAACTCCGATGCCTACTGCACTATTTTGAATGACAATGTGCTTCCTACGTTGTGCCAGTTTTATGGGTTGGACCTCTGTTACTTTCAGGACGACAATGACAGTTGTCATGTTTCGACGTTAACCAAGGCTTGGTATGGTGCCAATGGAGTTCATGGAATGGACTGTCCTGCCCAGAGTCCAGACCTGAAACCTATCGAGAACCTCTGGGACAAGTTGCATCGCCGAATTCAGGGGTGCACTACCCGTGCAAAATTGGTGAAGGAACTTCTATGTCTTCTCCAAGCCGAGTGGAAGAAAATACCATTAACTCTCATACAAAGACTTGTGGAAAGTATGCCCCGGAGGTTCCGCGCTGTAATTACCTCTCGTGGCTCTACCAACTATTGATTTTGAATAAATGTAGTTTTTCTTTTCTATCACAAGTGTCCAAATACTTATTGGTAGTCAGTGTAGCTTCATGTGAAGGCACTGGTGTCACTTTGTGATGTTTGTTTTCAGCCCAATGAGTGCAGCTGTTGTTGTTCTTAGGTAAGGAGAAATGTGCTTCATCTGTCCATAACATCTGCAGTGGTCACCTGCTATATTCATCTTTTCTGATGTGGAAAAAATTTGCAATGTCCTTATGCTGTTGCTTGTCTCCAGATTGCAACATCTAAGCATGTTGGAATTGATAACCAAAACAGAATGCAGAAGCTTGAGGACTGAGTCTGGTTTTTGTGACATCCAAACTGCGAGCAACACCTCTTATGGCATGCGGTAATCGCCACTTCCACAAGCTTATGATTTCGCCAATAAACTCGCATTGCTTTGGCAGCATTTTCCCCATTCACATAAAACAGCTTTACGAATTTATCTTATTGTTCCCCTGTAAATGTCATTTTGTTAGCACATTCAGATACCTGATTGAAGCTACAATCTTCTCACACAGCTTATTAAAGGTTTCTCACAAGCAGTGCTTTGCTAATGGTTTTCTGTGATTGGTGCTTCTACTGTTTTTACCTGTGAATTATGCAGAGTGTGTCACATCTTCCCTATATTTTGTCTTTGGACGTTTGCAGTGCTGTTCTTTGCAGATGTTTTGCTGGTAATTTTCATCATATGGGGATTGTTCTAGTGCCAGTTACGATTTTTCAGTGCAGGGATCAGTTTGAACAGGAGAAAAGTGGGTTAAAAAATTTCGAAACTTTTTCACTGTGACCATAAGAGCAAGACCTGTATTGTTTTAAAATACAGGTCAATCTCGAGTGTTTACCTTCAAATAAAAATATCTGAAATTTTATTTCGATTGGTTTAACAGTTTGTGCTCTAGGAGTTCATATTTCAGGAAATTTTTTTTTTTTACTTTTTTTTTTATTTATTTTTTTTTTTTTTTTTTTTTTTTTAATTTTTTTAATCACTTTTTTTTTTTTTTTGTGTACTTTATAAATTTTAGAATCCATATTTATTTGTTTCTTTATTTTCTATTTTGAGTGTTTTTTTTTAGTTTATAATATTTGAGAGTTTATTTTTTAATTATATTTAAATGACTGGTATTGAATGAATTCTTTCGTGTTATATTCTAGGAATCAAGAATTTATGAAGTAGCTGTTAATGGGATAAACAGCTCAACAGAAGTTCCACAAGTGCCTGCAAATGGTATATATTCCCTTTCTAGTTATTTGTACTTAAATTATTAATATCCTTTGTAGTCATTCTTTCTAATGACATTTCAAAAATTAAATTATTTGTAAATTGTTAAGAAATATAATAAGATATATATCGCTTCATGTTTTATTAAATGTCTGTAATGACAAAATGATCAATTCAATAACATGTTTTATGCATTCAAAGAAAAAAATACCCATAAAATATGCTGTTAAAATTTTAGCAAACACTGATCTTCGTTTATATAATTGAAAGTTAGTCAAATACTGCAAATGGAGGAACCAGTGTAATATATCTGGTGACACCATTCTGTGTGGCGACCCAAAATGTTTTGTTTAACTAATATTTAGGAACATATTCTGGAATTATAAACATGGGATAATTCAATATATATTATTATTTTTCTTTCAATTTACTTTTGTAAAAAGCTACGACAATACATACCTGAGGCCGTCTCACATCTTTAACAAAAATAAATGCTGTTAAAATTTTCTGAGGTATAGCACTTTTTATTGCTCTTTATTGAGAGAGAGAGAGAGAAAGAGATGGCAACACCAAGCCAATGTTGAACTAGAAATAGTGTTTTATTACTTGTTTCTGAGATTGTTTTTGTTTTCTGCCATCTATTGTGATGAGATGATAGTAAAGTTTTAAAATAAAATAAATGTTAGTGAACTTAAAATGCTTACAGTATCACATCCTTATGAATGAGCCACATCTAATTAATGACCGGTGCAGTTTTCCAAAAGGCGCAAATAAACAGTTTATCTGTGACAGTGGTGTATAAGGGAAAAAAAATGGTGAAAATTTTCTTAGAAAGTGGCTTTTTTAGTCGGAGCACCAATAAAATTTATTGCTTTTATTTCAGACTCTTTACTTCCCAACTAAGTCAATGTTAAGAATATCTGGAATTAAAAACTGGAAGCATAATTATGAATAGTAATTTAGTCAGAGCACCAATTGCTTTTATTGCAGAATTTTTGCTTTCCCACTAAGTCAATGTTAATATCTGGAATTAATGATTGGAAGCTTGCTTATGTTACGTTAAGATGAGAATTCAGTGCGTCACCTAGAATAACTAAAGAAATTCCTTGAAACAACACTGCGATTACAGGCTAATAAGATTACTGATAAAGAGCTTCAGTCACAAATCGAAAAAGAACAAGAGCTTTGGTGTAAAGTATTAGAATGTTTAATGAGTATTTAGCTGAATGCAATTTAGTTCTCAGAAGAACTTCCGATACATTATTTACACAGGAATTTTTTAGGTCTTGTTGTGTTATTGGAAAATTTAATTTAACAATCGGTAAACGTTTACACTGAATTGTATCTAAAACATACCTCCGCTATTGTGGTAAAGATGTTCAGAACGAAGTAATAATTTTGTTAGGAAATTCTGTTCAAGAAAATATACTTAACTGAGCTAGATCAGCAAAATATTTTAGTCCTATTTTAGACTGTATACCGGATATAAATCATGTCGAACAGCTTTCATTTACAGTGCGAATTTTTTATTTAGAAGATATTGGAATAAAGAAAAATTGTGTTGCCTGTAAGCGTCTTATAGAAATTAGAGGTCAAGGATTGTATGAAAGTATACATCATTTTCAAAGAGATAGAAACATAGACACTTGCAAAGGCCCAGGGCTACGATAATGGTTCAATTATGAAAGAAAAAAATAACTGGGTTGGGATGTGGAGCATGAAATCCTAGTGGTCGGTCTTAGTGTAACAAGTTGCCTCAAATACACTTGTTATTTTTTGTACTGTTTCTGTGTTCACTACATCTTTGTTTTCTTTTCTGCCTCTCTTGGGTAATGGCATGCAGTAAAAAACCGTGTTAACTGCCTCACTGCAAAACCTTTATGTAAGACCAACTGGAAGTGTAGAATAGAATGTTTCAAAACCATTAAAAATTCAATCATGAGAATTCGAGATGCTTCTTATGAACTTTCAGAATACCTGCTTCTGATACTGTAGCACAACATGAAGCAGAGACTTTTGTAACACAGATAGAAAATTACAGTTTTTTAGTAATGATAAATGTGTGGTATGATGTATTAGGCAAGATTGTTGTCAGCAAAACTATGTAGAGCACCTTTATAGAACTATCTACTGCAGTTTTGATAACGAATAGTGTTTTTGATTACTGTGAAAATGGATAAGAAAAAAAAATTAGCTTCACTACTAGATATAGAGCCAATGTTGCCAGATTCTGCAGTTTTTCAGAAATTTGCTACTTTTCACCAACTTGTGTTGGCTAAAATTTATGTGTATGTGATTTTGCAAAAATTTTCCTGCACTATCATTTGCTTGTGCTACTTTTTGTGGTTTTAACATTTTTTAATATTCCATAAAACCCTTATATGTTAAAATTATGTTTCTCTCAAATTAATTTATCAAAAATACGTAAATTTACAGCAATTTGTTTAAGCTTAAGTAGAAGCTGGTATTTGACAATCTTGAGATCAAACAGTTTTACAGTGCAAACAGTTTTCAGTGGCAGTCACAGGTGTTTTCACATGGTTGATTGATTGCTTGATTAAATCTTTAAAGTTTGATAATAAGCAATGCAATATTTTCAAGTGTCACTTTGATCAAAACCAAACATTGGAACTGAATGTGTTTTGAACTCCTAGATTCTATACTTTAAATGAACATGTCGTTGAAATTAAAAGAAATTTGTTATGTTTACATTATTCTCTCATCAGCCATTCTTACATATAGTTGAGATATTTGTAAAAAGAAAGAAATGAGGATAACAGGCCAAGTAAATGAACAGGAGGATTAAAAGCTATTAAATTCAATTTTCTTTTAAAAAACTGTAAAATGAAAATGCAAGTTTATATATATATATATATATATGTAAGAAAAATAAAGAATATGTCTAAGATTAAATTAACAACGTAAATTTCTCTTCTCAATTCTAAAAATAATAACCTCTCTACGCACTGCGTCATTTCTAGATTGATCCATGCCATATGGCACTTACATAATTCTGATGATGTAAATGGAACTAAAAGTCAAGTAACCAATAATAATTTTACAGAAGTATTAACTGTCCAATCAAAATGCATTGTAAACCAAAACTAACTCAGTCTGAATTGGGATTTCACCTTGAACGTAACGCACTTGCTCTTTACGCTTCGGTCTTGTTGGACTGCTGTCTGCTGCTTTCTTCTTTCTTACTGAAAATTAATCTAAAATGTGAGTTATTTTGGAATAGGCACATTTCATGTGCCAAGTTGATTGTGGCCACAACAAGCTGAAATAAAAAATGAAGATTTAATCTGCCTTCACCTCCAATTTCCTATTCGTTATAGATCAACACTTCTACGACGTTAAAATTCCTGCTCGTCATCTACTTTCAGACTTTTTTTTTTATTATTACATATATATATATATCTTCTAAGCACTCGTAAATTAATCAATTATGTTATGATAGTTTGTTCTGTAATATATTTTATTTTAATTCAAGTACTAGTTGATTTATTTTAAAATGAATAAAAATTTTATCAGAATTAATTATACAGATCAAGCAAAATGGAATACTTCAAAGTGAAAAAATAAATGTTTTTTTCAATGACGTTAGATAAGGTATCTTCACAAAACAGTGGAGTATGATTACAGTATGTTAATTTGAGGCAACTACTTCTGAAAACAGACTACTTCTGTATTTATCAGAACATAATAAACATTAGCCATATAAAACAGTTACCACCACAGAAAATCAAAATTATTTGGAATCATGAGTTGTTCTTACAGAGTATTCACTGTATTTATTCTGTAATATATGTTATTTCAAATGTTAGTTTAATTTTAAAATGAAATATTTTTAGAACTGATACATATTGTCTAAGAACAGATTTAAAACTTTAGAACTTAAGTCTGTTTATAATTGGAATAACTGTTCCATTGTTTGTATAAAATTCCAAGATGTCATTTTTTACACTAGTTTGCTTAGTAAAATTGTGTAAAACAAATTCAGTATTAAGTGTAGAGGATAACTTTTATTTATTTATTTAGAATATACCTTAGTAATTTTTATCATTCTCATGCCAAAAATTTCTGCTTAGGTAGGAGAGATTACATACATATTATAGATACATATATACACACACACATGCATATCACTTTTTTTTTCATAAAGCATAATTATCCGAAGAATTTGCATGCAATATGCTGCTGAAAATTGATCAGTATAGACAAAAACTAAGGAATTCGAACCAATTTTACACAAAAACCCAAAAAAGGTGAAATTCAACACCAGTAAATTTGAAAATATTGTGTAAATATTCAAAATTAAATTTTAAAAAATGTGAAACTAAAACCTAAAAATTATATAAACCAGAAAAAAAAATTAAAAGAGGAATTCAATCAAATATGATATAATGTTATTGAGAGGAGGATACATCAGACTCAATTGGAGTCCTCCTTCTACTTGATAGCCACTGCACTTTTGTATCCAAAATTAGCTGACCATTCTAAAGTATTTAATTATAACACTTCAACTGAAAAGTGGTCCGTGATGCAGGGTAAAAATTCCAATGTCAAATCAAGTAAAATTAGACATTTTTTTACTGAATTTAAAATTGAAATAGAGTGGAAATGCAAAAAATTAGAATCCAAAAAAAATAATAAACCGAGAACATGAATTTAAAACTTACTCAGAGAAGGAACAAGCATTCCAACAAGTGGAAAATATTAAACACATCCAAATGAAGAAAATCACAAATTTGAATAAAGTAAATTTTATTCAGTTTCTTCAGATTGAATTACTTCCTTTAACCATATATGATTTATATGGTGATATGTTAAACAAGATACTTTTTTTATAGATTCTTCAAATAATAATCAGTGTAAGACTTTATCTTGGGATCAAGAGTGCACTAATGCTGCATTTACAGAGCTCAATATTCCAGTTTATGCTACGGTCAAAGGAGTAAGTATCTTGTTCAAATTATATATGAAAATACTTTAAATATATCAAAGAAAGGTTGTACCTGACATCAAAGTATTCGTATTTGTGAAGAATTATAAAATATTTTTGTGAGCAGTAACTTTGTAAGTAATTCATGACTCTCTTTTGCTGAATATCTTTTTTATTTACTTAAAATATTGATTTTAATGGATACTACCAAATTAGAGTTTAAAAGGATTCTATAGAATGGGGGAAAAGTTTCTTTTCCTTTTATTTCAGCTATGAGGGAGGGGAATGTATAACCTACATAAGTGATGTTTGTAAGGGCTGTCTGCTTAATCTCCCTCCCAGTTTGGACCAAAAACATTCCAGGGAATAGAATGTCATATAAGCAAACTCTGAAGAAGACAGATATTAAGAGCATAATTTTACTAAGACTTTACAGTTGCAACTTTACATATTTCCAGCATTCGAACCTTTGCTCATGGTGCTGCCGTGTTGTTGGAAACATGTGCTTTTAATCTAAATAAAAAAATTAATAAGATTTATTTAAAAAATGGTTTAAATACGGAAAATGTGTTGGCTGAGCTTGAGCAGACACACAAGAAGTTAGTTTCTTGTGATAGGAGCAGATGTTCCTTTTGAAGCAAAATGCATGGTAGTATGAGCTGAAACTGTTGTATTCTTTCACCATGCAGAAAGAGCCAGAAAAGTGTTCAAAAAGCTTATAACATGTGCAGTCTGTCTAAAGTCTTCTCGATCCCTTGCACTGTAATTAGATTGCTGATGTTAGACCATGTAATAGTTACTTTCCCTGTGGCCAAGATTTGCATATAAATAGTTTTTTAGAAAACAAAATATTAATGGAGGTGTAATTACTGCTTTGTGCTGAAGTACCAATTGTTTGTATTGTATGAGCACAGGTTTCATTTTATATTTGTTCAATGAGTGCTTTTCCTTCTGGTAGCTGTATTTGATATTTTTCTTTGTTTTTATAAAATGCTGTAAAGAAAATCGTGTTCCTTAAATTTTTGAAAGGTCATTAATAACTATTGATAATTTTGTGTTTCCTTGCTCTAGATTTTTAAAACTGCCTAGGAGAGATAAATATGTTGGGTGATTCAAAAGTCTTTTCTTACATCTTCACTCTGGCCGTAGACAAAAGGAAGTCATTTCCTGCACCCGTGACTTGTGCACTGTTGACTTTCGCTGTAGTCAGGAGTACTTTTTATTGTTAAGCCTAATATAGATAAACGATTGCTATAAAATTGTCTTTTCGTCAAAATGCCATAATTTTCACATGAAAGATTTAGAATATTTTACTTTATCTGGGTTAAAGCTTCTATTTAATTCAATTGACGTGAAAATTAAAAGTAACATAAAATTGGTGTGCTGCTTAAGCAAAATTAATAATTACGTATGACAGGTATTTATCTACATTAATGAACTTGGAAACTTAAAGAAAAACTTATGTATACAAAATACGTCTACAGGTATTTTGTAGAGCATGTATTGTTTAGAAAAGCTATATTAGTATTTATTAGAAAGGGTAGAAATATTTTATGGTATGCTATACGAGGGGCAGTCAAGAAGTTCCCAGAATTTCATTTAATTCTTTACAGCCATTTACTTAATCATCTTCAAATTAGAATCCTTCAGAACCACAGACTTGTTCCACCCCTTCTGCCATTGCTGGAAACATTCATGAAAGTCCTTTTGTGATATTGTCCAAGGTTGAGCTGTTGCAGTCGTTTTGATGACTTCTACAGGATCAAAAAGGTTACCATTGAGGCCCACTTTGGTCTTGGGGGAAGAGCCAGAAATTCGATGGTGCTAAATCTGGTGAATAGGGAGCCTGAGGAGGACTACAGTGACAATCCTCTTTGCCATTTGGCAGGACATTTTCTTCAGATTGCCTCCCTTACTGTTTTCAAAACTTGCACATAAAAAGAGCTGTCAACAGTTTGTCTAACTGGTACAAATTCACGGTACCTTCATTATCGAAGAATGCAATGAGCATCACTTTTATTCTGGATTTCACATGATGTGGTTTTTTTGATCGAGGAGAGGACATTGTGTGCCATTCTGCTGACTGCATCTTTGTCTCTGGGTCATATGTGAACATCCAGGTCTTGTCATCAGTAACAATTGCCTCAAGAAGTGTCAGTTGTTGTCTTCCAGGATTCCTCGTCCACTCTGAAATCTTAAAAAACACTCATAAATGGCTCTTTTCTTTAAAGAATCGTCACCATAAACTGTCTGTAAAGCTAACAAACTCTCTGAAGCAGATTTCCCCAATTTCCACATGAACTTGAAGTTTGCCCTTTACTTGAATTTTGACATCTCGCGAAATAATCCCCACACCATTCTACCTTCAGATACACTGCCATTGCACTGCCTATTATTGCACTGCCGGCAGTAAATAAATATAGTGGTAGTAAAAAAAATTAATTAATTATTTGTGATGAATTATAACAAAATTCTGGGAACTTTTTGACTGCCTGTTGTAGTTCAAAACCTCAAACAATACACAATTCCACATCACAAGTTTTACATTCATACGGAATTAGCTTGTGCTCATTGTTAGTCTTTGAACAAAATAAATACCTTCTTCTTCCTTTATTTCCATTAAGTATTTTATATAATTTTGGGATATTTTGTTGGACAAAATGTGAAGGATTATTTTACAAATGTTTTGGTGTAGATTTTTTTAATCCCTTTTTTTTTTAAATATTTCCATTAGCTGATGGTTTAAGTTGCATTGGAATTGGAATAATGGAATGCTTTCACCATTCTTTGAATAACTTTTTTCCATTAAAAACAGTCATATCCAAAAAAGTAAAAATCAATTATCAACACAATTTCACTATAAACTCTTCCTATATTTTTGTTGTAGCTTATTACTCATTCTATTTTAAGTATGTCCTCTGCTGTCTTGTCTTTTTGTCCAATCGGCATAACATTTGTGTTGTGGATTGTTGTAAATTATATTCTTATTTCTGCTCTTTGAGTAAGATCAAATTAATTGATTTTTTTGGCAGAGCAAAGAATTTGTTTTTCCCCCGGAATTGATTGGAATGTCTTTCGGCATGCCTTTTCGATTTTTCATTATGGTACCACAAATATTAATTTAAATTTTCTGCAAGAATCTAGCCAGTTGCAGTAACAATGCCCCAATTAGATACGAAAATAGTCAATTAACAGATAGCAAAATTTATAGTACCGTTTAAAATCTAGAAAATCACTATTGATAGTGAGGAAAGTGACAGAGAGTTTGTTGAGGATGTGATTGAGTTCTGCAGTCTGTTTAGCGGGAATTCTAGGCAATACAGGTAAGTAACTTGGGGGAGGGAGAAGCTTAACAACTTACAGTAGAATAAGTGTTTAATGGAACATTACTAAAAAGATCAATTTTAACACTTATAAATTTTGGTCCGCTTAAGGTCATAAAAAGGCTTCATGCTATCTGAAATAATCATTTCATGTGTGTGCTTTTATTACATGTCATCACACTAGATTTAAAATCAGGAATGGCCGAAATCCCAGCTATTTTGGGTCTGAAATTTACTGCTGTATGTAAAATAAATTTTAAAACAGCATCCTTGGTTTGGTGCAAATTTTAAATAAAACTCATATCAACTGTGAGGGCAATATTTTTCTCTTAAAGGAGCTATTTCTTACCTATTTCTGATTACCCTCAAAATGTATAGAATTTTTTCAAAATCTGCACCAAAATATAAATTTTATGTTAGCATGCTTCTCTTCCAAATATGATTAATAATACTGTGTATTTATCTCAGATTTTAAATGAAGAAGCAAATTATTTCATTATTGAAGTTATTTAGCATATTCTGCATCTACATCAGAGCTCTCTTTTTGTAATAAACTTTGATTGTGAATCTGAAAATTTTCTGTTTAAAATAAAGCATAACATTTGTGTGTATAATCAATTACTTTTTAAAATTTCAAGATTATTGAGTGTATGTGATTAATATATATAAAGATTTTATTTACCCACAGCTTTTCAGACATTGAGTTACAACTTAAATGCACATTGTAGCTAGTTTGTATACATTTCTACACAGTGAGCAAGTTTTATACATCATCGATGCATACTGATAGTTTCTAAACCAGTCCTTGAAGAGATCTTTCCAGTGTTAAAAATGTGACAACAGAAAATAAAAATTAAAAAAGAAAACTCTATTAATAGTTCCAAATCTTTAAATCGGCATTTTTTGGAAGCTATTAGTGGTGTTATTAATCCAACTCTATATGTATGGAATGGAATGGTGCAGATTTAGTACAGAGGTTTAATTTTGAGGAAATAATACTGTTGGAATTTTGGAATTAGTCTATGTATTTTTTATCTGTTTTCCCCCCTCTCATTTTAAGAGCATAGAAATAACACTGACAATGATTTCTCTGGTGAGTATGTAATTTTATTACACAAAACACTTCAGTGCATTTTTATAAAAGAGTTCTTTACTTTCTCAAGAAAATTCCCTGTTATTTATCTTTTTTTTAATCCCCTTTAGTGTTCGGGGGGAAGCTTGTATTTACTTTTTGTTTGTTTATAAATGTGTTTTAAAAACAATAATTTTGCATTAAATAAATTCTAATTAAATAATTCTTAATTTATCCCTAAGGACCAGTCTTAGACCATGCAAAATAGGCTTTAGGCTTAATGTTAAAATTGGTAAGGTTAATTATTTGTCTAAAAACAATTCAATATAGTAAAAATTAGAAAAAGGAAAATATAAACAAAACTCAGAAAGACTGAACCTGTAACATGCAAAATTTTCTAATCTGCACAAGCCTTAGACTATAGTTGCTTAGACTATACTTGTGCAGATTATCAGAATTATGTACTATATATATATATATATGTGCATACACTGCTTGACATTGAAAATGCAACACCAAGAAGGAGTGGTCAGAAAGTGATGAAATTTGGAAAAACGACAGAGACAGCAAGCAGCAATAAGTGATCTTTATTTCAAAATGATAGGCATAGAGTCAATAAGAGTGCGGATGGTGTCCTGAGGGATGGCTTTCCATTCCCTTTCAACCATTTGCTACAGTTCATCTTCTGAACGAGGCAGGGGCAGAGTCTGAAAACGGCGTCCAATCACATCCCACACATGTTCGATTGGTGACAGGTCATAAGAGAATGGTGGCCAGGGAAGCATCTGTATACCTTGCAGAGCATGTTGGCAGATGTGAGCACTGTGTGGTCGGGCGTTATCCTGCTGAGAACTTGCATTAGGCAGCCCCTGAAGGTAGGGGATTGCTACCGGCTGCAGTACATTATCCAAGTATCATTAGGCCGTCATCGTAGTGCCCTGAATACGAACTAGAGGTGACCTGGAATCGTAGGCAATAGCGCCCCAAACCATTATGCCACGTTGTCGCGCGGTGGGGCATTCCGCAGTTACTGCCGGATTAGATCTGTCTCCACGTCGATATCACACACGTATACGGCGACTGTCACTGTATAAACAGAAGAGTAACTCATCTGAGAACACGAGGTTTCACCATTCTGTCATCCACATCGCTACAATCCAGCATCATTCTAAACGTTGGCGTCTATGCTGTGGGGTCAATGGCAGTCTTCTTAACGAACGCCGTGAGTGCAGGCCACATTCAACCAATCGACGGGAAATGGTTCTCGTCGACACGGGAACATCCAGGGTATCTTGCACATGCTGCAGAATCGCGGTACAAGTGACTTGCGAGACTTGCGGGATCGGCGGATGCCTCGATCCACGCGTGCTGACGTCACACTGGCTGCACCTGCACCCCTCCTTCTTTCCACATTCCCTTGTTCCAACCATGTTCACCATAGCCAATGCACCGTGCTCACATCCATGTGGGTATCAGCTGCGATTTGACATAAGGACCAACCCGCCCTTCTCAGTCCCATCACCATACCCCTCGTAAAATCGTCTATCGGCTGGAAGTGCCTTCGTTGAGGGTGGCCTGGCATTCTCTCCTATTACACGTATCCTCCGGGACATAAACCAGCTTTCTTTGATAATTCGTCTGGCAGAAATAACGACACGAATATTGCCCATTCTGCACGTTCCTTCCCTTATATCTTACTTCACACGTGCGTCAGAGAGCTGCGCATTTCGCATCATTCGCATAACTCAGTGACGTGCGTCTACTCTAAAATATACATAAATTTCTGACCACTCCTTCTTGGTGTTGCAATTTCAATGTCGAGCAGTGTATTTTTATGATTTAAAAAGTAGTCAAGATAAATTCGAAATCTGATAGGTTATGTAACATTGTGTTGTAACCTCAAGTGTGTTTCATGCCTTGATAATGAAAGAAAGTAGTTTCTGGTTTACTGTATTTTGATCTGTTTACTATGTGATCTCTGTCATAGCATGCTTTACATTTTATGTACTTTATGAAATAAGTTTTTCATATTTAAATATTAATCATTGCTTACTGTATAACATTGGTTAAATATTTAGAGAGCATCCCAAATCAGACCTGTTCCTTTTACTGGTGATTCATCTGATTCTTCGGACAATGAAGAAACAAGAGTGACAATGACTACAACTTCATCACAGACTACTAGTGGTGACACAGAATCATCCACTTCTCTTACTGTTGGTATTGGTGAGAATAGCCCTGTTGAAAAAAAACATATTTTGTATCATAGAGTATCCTCCATTCCTTCACCTCCACCACATGCTTCACCAGTTTCTCTTTCCCGATGTCATGGATCTGGAATGTCTCCTATGAAGGCAGTCCACAGAGGTAATGTCTAAATTGGAATGTAATTTGTTTTCCTCTTAATATAATGAAAATATATTATGTGTTATAAATCTTTTTGCTGATTATATATCTTTTTGCAGTCACTACTAAAGTGTTGTTTTTAATTAACTTTTTATTAGCATATTTTTTAAATTCTCTGCATTTTTATACTGAAGCTTAACTAATAATTTACTTAAAAAATTTTGTGTACACACTTGAACATATGATGAAAGGTTTCAAAAGTTAAAGGTTGCCTAATTAGGTAAATAGCTTATGAATGTACAAAAATGAGACAAGACGTGAGGAGACAGCAGTATGTTGTTTTTATAGTTGAAAATGTATGTCTTTGTGCTTTCATAGCAAGAAAGCATGAATTAGTAAGCATTTCAGGAGCAGGAATAGACTGATTAATTCATTACGGCAGAGCACTTATCAGATTTCTTCGTAGAGAGGGATGACCTTTGTCTGAAAGACCAGTTAATGTTATCGTGACGTTATATAGACAAAGAATAAAGTTTACTTCTTATATGCGAGTAAAAAATCTGTTTTTTTGATTGGGGAAATAGAAAATTATAATTTGTCACTTGTCAGCAATATAATGTTAAATTAGTTTGCTTAAAAATTCTGTTTAAAAGTAAGCATTATGGTCACACATATGTAATAATAGTATTATTCAAGATTAGCAGTTCGAATCGTAAATGTAGTGATGAAAATGTATAATTACTATTTCAACTAAGCTTGTAATTTATATAAGTTAGAACAGAAGTAACTATATTTTTTAGTTATCATTTTAGCTGTTTAATAGAAAGGAACTTAGTTTCTTAGTAGATTTTTAACTGGCACTTGCATAATCTGAAATAAAAAGCAATTATGAGGTATGAACAAAAAATTTTGGAATTTTTTTGTAAGAAAAATTTTCAAGTTTAAAAAAATTGTTTTACCTGTTATTTGTTTAGGTGTTAAGAGAATGTTTTATAAAATGTTTTCGCAGTGTAAAAGGAAGAAATTGAGCCAAAATTACATGAGGTGTAGATTTTTCTTTTCTATTATTCAGTAATTCTTCATAATACATTCATTCTCTTTCCTATTCTTCATAAAAATATTGGCTGTAAAATAGTGCTCTTTTGACATGAACATAAGAATATTTGAAAAGAATGTTTACAAGAACAAAAGAAAGGTTTTAATCATGTTGTGATTGAGTAGACAAATCAAATGACAAGTTATCAAATGGACATAGTTCATGAAGACATGAAGATATTCCTATCAAATGTTTTTAAGATTAAAAACATTTCATAATGTCTTCATATCTTATTTCGTTTTTCTTTTTTAAAGTAAATTGCTAATTCAGATGGAGATCTTCACTTTATTTTTAAGTTAATTGCTTGACTCTACCCAAAATTTTTCAAGCATTTAAGTGTCTGTCAGCCAACGTTTATTTAAAACTCCATAGTTGTTTTGACATTTTAAATCCAAGGTCCTGTAGTGGTCCCTCAAACTCATGCAGAGTTTTAAAAATACATTAAGATTTCCTTATGCAACTTTAAATAAAAATTTAATGTTTTTAATATTACAATTTTTTTTCCTTTTGTATTTTAAACAAACTTCTAGTATTTTAAGCAGGTGATACAAAAACAAATGAAAAATTTATACTAAATCTTTAACTGGAGTTCAGGAGAGAATTTTTATCTCGTACATCATACCTACTTTTAAGCATTATACTCAAATGTGATTCAGGTGGCTCTTAGAATTTATTCTACTAAAATATATGTAAATATGTACAATTGGGCACTCGCTAAATATTTTCATAAATTTGATGAGGCTGCTAAAACAAGAAGTATTTAAATATTAGTTTTTTAACTATCTTCTTTTAAACAAGATTATTATTTTAGACCTTTTTCTCAAATTAAAATGTACATTAGAAAGTTTAGTTTTATAGCAATTGTGGCATGATAAAATCTTAGCAATTAAATAATGCATAATATGGAGAATATTTTAATCTTTGATTTTTTTATGTAATGCCTGTGGTTTCAAAATAACATAGTTTTATAAATTTCTTACTGTGTACTGTTTCGTGTACTTTTCAAGATGATTCATTTAAGTTTATGGTTGATTGTAGAAAAAAAAAAGTTTTTTTACTAGTGTGGTCTGACTGAATATTTTGAAATTAGCAAAATAAGTGGAACTGATAGCTTCACATAATTTATTCTAAGTCACAGTGAGCTGCATATTTAAACAAGAATGGAGTGATATCCAGAATATGAGTTGTGCATCTCTAGCTAATATTTTTACAAAATGCCAGAAATTTAGATTTTTTAGACTAGCTATTTTTAGTTTTCCAGCTAATATGAAAAAAATATGTATATTTGTATATGTGTACACATATACATGTGTGTCTGTGTTGCAAAATCAGGTCGTGTACACATATACATGTGTGTCTGTGTTGCAAAATCAGGTCATGTATTGAAAGTTAAACATCACATCAAGTCAAATTAAGAACAAATCAAATTTTTATATTTATATGTCTAATATAAAACTTAGTATTTATGCTACTCAATTAATATAAATAGAAGTTGTAAATTTAGTGTGCTTAATAGATGAAAATATTTGGACTGCATCATAGAGAAGTATTGGAAAGTTTGTTGCCTAATGACCTGATGGTCAATGGCCTGGCATTTGATAAATAAATAGAGGAAAATATTGTTTCATACAGGTTCAGTTCCTGAGAAAATTGTGTGGTTGTATGAGTTTCTTTGGATATCTTCCCTCCAGTGTAACACTAAATATTATCCAGATCTTGTTAGAACTTCTTCATTAAAGTCAGTCCTTCCAAGAGAATTATACAAACTGGTAATTGAAAAGTATTTCATATTAGTCTTTCATATGCTTACTTTAACAACATGAAATAATGGCCCTCATCTGTGTGTATGAATATAATTAATTTTAATTGAATGAAAATCTGTCAGTGGTGAAGAATTCTTAAGGTTCATATACTTTGAATAAAAAAAAAATAATGCATTTAGTTTCTATGCTCAGATATATTTTATGAATGCAGCAGTAATTTTTTAAAAGTATTATGAAGAATTTTTTTAATTAATTGTTACAGTTATTTAATAACTCAAGCTTGAATGTGCTTTTCACTCTGGTAGAAGTATATAAACTCTTTTTCTGAAATTTGTTTTGTATGAAATGTTTCCCTCTTATTTACATGTGTATGCATCTTGTTTTTAGAAATGTCAAATGAGTCTGTTCTATCGGATGATTATGCTGTTCCTCCTGATGCTGTTTCTGTAGATGCTGTTAGCATTATTTCTACTGACAATCGTCCAAGTCTAACTAATACGCCTACATTTTGCCGTAAAACATTGAGTTTAGATGATGCAAGGAAAAAGGTACTAGTAAAAAATTTTAGCATGCAGTTTCAGATTAAGCTGAGATTCCAACCACTTTATTACATTAAAATAAGAGGAAATAGTATGATAATAAATAGTAGGAACCACTGAAATCCTAACAATTCTGAAGGTTTTGAGGTCGGGAAAAAAAAAACGTTTTGTTGCATGCATCACTTCTTGCTTCATGCTTCTTTTTTGTTCCTGAGCATACTTCAAGTTACTACTTTAAGATTTCTGTTGTTTTATTCAGTAACGTTCAGCAATGTAAACTACATGCTTTTAGTTTCCTCTTCATATAGTTATTTAAATGCTATTCACAAAATAGGCAGGCTTTTCATTTTTAATAACATCGTTTTAATTGTTAATATTTTTAGTAATTGTATCTCTGTGTAGATTTGTGGTTTCTATGTTTGCAGCACATTCTGATGTGCATATTTTGTATTCTTGTTTCTGCACTAATTGTTGTGAATTATAAACATATTTTATAATTACATATTTGCATATTATTTCTAAAAATTTAATAAGTGATGCTTTGTTTTGAGGCTCACTTTTATATGACTTGTGAAAAATAATGTAAATTGTGTAATAAATTTAAGCATTCATTAATGTTTGATATAAATTCTGAAAATCTATTTTTAAATGATGTTAATTGTTTCAGCAGAATTCATAAAAACATTAATTTTTCTAGTATAGTGTCTTAACTGGCTTGAAAAATATTTCGTCTGTGGCTGAATGATTTTTGCTAGAGAAATATTTGCACAATTTTTAAATCTTGAAATTTTATTAAGAAACAATTTCACATAAATCGGTCATTCTAACCAACCATAACTTAAAATGTTTTGCATTTGGAAATCTTTAGTATTCATTGAGTTTTCAGTTGTAAGTATACTCTTAGACTATATTTTCAAGATATTCACATATGTTTTCAGATATTTTTCTCTTGAATACATTGATTTTGTATCATATTTATTGATCAGTTTAAGTTTCCTGTTTCGTAAAATAAATGTGCTTGCGTTGAGGAATAATCCAAAACTTTGTCCTATTGTCAATTCTAAACCAAACTGTGAACTGATTTATTGAATAAAATCTGCTCTTTGCTGCTAATTCAAATTATCATGCTTAAAATATGTGAATAAAAGTGTTAAAATGGATGTAATTAATTATATATTTGTTTATTATAAAATTATTATTAAAATTTAATGTAGAATTTCTTTTTTGTGCACAGGAACCTTTGGAAAAGAGTGGGTACCTCACAAAATTAGGTGGAAAGTTTAAAACATGGAGAAGGAGATGGTTTGTGTTAAAAAATGGAGCACTTAGTTATTATAAATCACAGGTAATACATTTTGTTTATTTTTTCAGCATTTCAACATTGTTTAAAAACATTATCTTTGTCAAAGGTCCCTTCCCTAAAAATTGAGCTTAAAAAAGTTTGATCTCTACAGTCTTTTCCTGAATTTTGGAAAATATCTGTTATATGCATCATTTTTAGTCACCCATTGCAAAAAGTGAAGTAGCATGTAATTATAATTATTTTAATAGGCTGATGTAAACAGAAAACCTCAAGGACAGATTGTGCTTGATAATGTGTGTCGCGTAAATCGAGCTGAAGGTGCTGCTACTTTTGAGGTAATTTCCATCAAATTTGCTTGTATTTTTGCATTATGTATCCTTTCGATTAAATGTAAATTTTATGTTTTTATCTTAGATATCAACAGGTAAAAGGACATACTATTTGACAGCTGACTCGATAGTTATGATGGAAGAATGGATTAAAGGTATAAATTATATTTTTTCTATGTACCATCCTTTCTCTGTAAATTGTGTGCATGTGCTTCATAAAGTGTAATTTTAAAATTTACATGATTTGATACATTGGATGTAGTGCATTTAGTATGAAATGATAAAGTTCAGACAAGAGATGCTGAATTTTATGTTCTGGTTTGAGTGGATGTATGTATATTTTATTCATACCATTCTGATTGGTATCATATTTAACAGAGGCTGAGGGCATAGGTTCAGTTCCTGAATAAGATTTGGTTGTTTGTATTTTGACCTTCCTTTTTAGGAGTGCAGTACTGGTTGCTCCTTATATATACCTTGACTTGAGACATGTTATTGACGATAAGCCTGTTAAATGGCTAATAAGTTCTGCTTTAATACTTAATTTGCAAGTCCATGGCTGTTGTATTAAAATGAAGTTATTTATGTCTAAGCTAATGGTTGCATCTAATAATTATTTCATATTTCACAATTTTTTTAATGTTTTCAGATTATTTAGTTTTACATGACAGGTGTTTTAGTTAAAATTTTATTATTTCTAACGTATTTGAATTTAGATGTTAAAAAAACCCAAAGAAACAGTGAAAAGTATACATTGTGTCCGAATTCATTATAATAAGTCAAAATTACAAAAATTACGATATGTCATAACTAACTCATATACAGTACAAAACCTGAGATCCAGACTCATCGGGGCCTCGGTGATTACAGATTTGGGATTTTTCCGGAAATCACACCATCTGTTTAAATCTAGGATGATGACATATAGAAATTATAAATATAAAATACGAAACAAAGGTTTATGAAATAATGAAGCATATGTGACCTTAAGGAAATTAAATTTTCCAAAAAAAGATCAATATTTGTTTGCTTCATTTTTTTGCACTAATACTTTCTCTTTAATTCTCTAGATGCACATAATTTCTTGGTCAGTTACAAAATTCCATTGTTCATGACCTGTAATTACCATGCCAAGAATCCCCTCTGAACTGCCAATAGATTTTCTTCCCCTTAGCTACCTGTTTGTCACTTTCTTCACTGGTGGCAATATTTGCTGGCTTTAGAACAATACTACATATTTCACTGTCCATTAGTGGATTAATGATTGGGGTATTGTCTTCACAATTAAAAACTTGTCATATCATCTTTATTTTCTTTTCCACATTTCTTCACAAATTTTTTAGTTGGAAAATGTCGGTTTTTGTGTGCAATATCTAAAGAACCTTCAAATTTGCAGCTATCATCATAAAGCGTAGCTAGTGCCCACTATATACTATTGGCAATATATTATGAGATTGCCAAGTAAAGGCATACTGTTCTGTTATTGCACACTGATGAAGCTAAGTCTTAATTGTATTTAGTTATTTATTATACTTAAGTCTATTTCTTGCACATGTTTAAGGCTTATCCGAGTTCTGAATAAATAAATTTCAACATATACTTAAGGCTTATCCAGGGCTGGCACTAGACATTTTGCAGCTGAGTGCAATCCCCTGCGGGCCCTAAATTCTACAGCCAAGTATCTCTCAAATTTAAAAAAAAAAATTGCATTCCTTTTCTTCCCTAAATTCTAAAAATTTTGCCTTCCCAAAATTCTGCTGCTCAGTGTGGCCACATCATTTCTACACTGGTTCTGGGCTTATATGAATAGCAGATCAGCTATTCTCTATCAAAATATTACTTACTGTAATCTTTTTAGCCTATGAGTATCATTTAAAAAGTCTGTTTTTCGCATTTCGCAGTGCAGTTAACTGAAGTCTGTAATCATCCTAAGTGTAATGTCAACATGAAAGGTTACCGTGTTTTTTACTGTTCAGTTAGTAATATTTTTTTTAAAAAATTTAGACTTAGCTCTGTGAGTCATTTCTCAAGCTATCCTGTGTTGATAGTTATACGGATATGAAAGCAAAAAATAATAAATAATGATTTGCCAAGCTGGTGTCAAGGATATAAACTATTCAGTATATTAAAATCAATGGTGTTTTAATGTAATTTGTTTTGGTTTGAGATGCATGCCAAGCAAAAAGCCGTCTATGAAGCCAATTATTAATCATATACCTTTATGCTAATAAAAGATTGTTTCTGCTGTATGTAGGTATTTTATTTAGTACCTGAGTGAAATTAAGAATCGGGATTCTGCGCATGTTCTGTTATGAAAAAATATCAAATGCAAAGGCACAAAACATACGAAAAAAATTCTGAAAAAAAAAATATTTTCTGGCAGTTTGGACGTCTAAATTTTAGATCATTCCAGATATTGCATGTCTGGATTTCATACTCTTCAATAGGAATAAGATTAAAACTAACTATAACATTTTAGCTAAAATAAAGAAAATTCTTTGTGTACTACACTGGTTATTATAAATTAAGGAAAAATCAGAAAATTCATGATTACTGAAAAAGTTACATGTAGAATTTTATGAAACTTACCCACAGTATTACAACACAGTAAGGTATTAAATAACATAAAAAGAAATTCCCAGACAATTATGGTAGTATAGAAATTAGCACATGTATAAAATGAACAAATCGAAGGTATCAGTTTGCTACAGGAAAAGTACTTTTAATATGGAATATGATCGCCTCTAGAAGCAATACAGCAAATACAGCGATGTGTGATGCTTTCAATTATGTGATCTATCAGTTCCATAAGAAGCGACTGCTTTGCTCTTGCAAAGCAGTTACAAGCGCGGCAAGGGTCTAAGGGGGCGGATTCAGACCAGCTAGACGTCTCCCTAAAGCATCCCAAACGTGCTCAGTAGGATTCAAGTCCGGGGATCGAGCTGGCCACTCCATGCGCATAATTGTTTCCTGTTGAATATAATTATCTATGATGCAAGCCTTGTGTGGTTTTGCATTGTTGTCCTGTAACAGGAAAGCATCACCTATTGCCCCAGCATATGGGCGCACATAAGCATCAAGGATGTCATCTCTATAAACCTGAGCATTCACAGTTTCCCTTGGAATAACATGGAGGTCTGTGCGGCCACCCAAAGAGATGCCACCCCAAACACAGACACTGCCTCTTCCGTATGCATTTCTTTCACGGATGTTTGATGGATGATAACGAGTTCCAGGTTCTCTCCATATCAAATAACGCCTACTGCCGCTTTCTAGACTAAACCTGGACTCATCTGTATAGAGAACAGCCCTCCATTGATCAGGCGTCCAGTGGACATGTTGTCGTGCGCACTGGAAATGGTCCCTTCTATGGCGTGATGTGAGTGGCACGCAAATGGCTGGTCGCTTCACATATAGACCACCTTCATGAAGCCTTCTACTCACAGTTGACGTTGACACCAGCCTTTTGTTGGCTGCAGCAAGGGAGGATCTGAGAAGAGTCGGAGTAGCGGTTCTATTCCTGCGTGCACATAATATCGGTCATCGTTGCTTGTCGTAGCAGTTGGCCGTCCTTGGCTGAACCTCCTAGATGCCGAATCTGTGGTTTGAAATTGCCTCCAAAGTCAGTGAACCACAGAAGGACTCACATTTAGTCATCTGGCCACTTCTGTTTGACTTTGACCTACCTCTAGTCTCCCAGTGTCTCTCCATCGTAGTTCTGCAGGCAAACCATGCCTGGAGGTCATTACGAATTGGCTATCTCAGATTTCTGATGTTACTATCAAAGTGAAATATGTGGGCTTGCTCTCAAACATGAACTTTTATGCTCCTCGCAGATGACGTATTCCGAGTGCAGCGCCACTAATTTGCATATTGCGGTTTTACTCAGCTACTCTTACTTGGCAACATATTAAAATTTTTCATGGTTTGGCTTATACTTGAGGGAGTTATCGTTATTTTGTGATTTTTCCTTAATTTATGATAGACAGTGTATTATCATATGACAGACTTATGCAATTTGTAGTAGTCATTATTATCAGATTTTCCACCTCATTTTACAAAGTGCAAAATACTTTTCGTGCAATAAAATAAGTCTAGAGATTCTCTAAGCTTGCTCTTGCTATTAGATTTGTTGTAGTCTTTACTGGAACAAATTCCTTCTTCACTGTTTTTTTTTTTTTTTTTTTTTTTTTTTTTAGTTTTTTTTATGTTTTTTTTTCTTTTTTTTTTTTTTTTTTTTTTTTATGTAGATGTTCTTCAATGTCTTTGTAAGCTAATTCTATTAAAATTGCGTCATTATTCGTGACATAATATAAAGAAACAATGTCAAAAATTATGTATTTTTTAGGAGCATAATCATTTGCATGCATGTTTCTTTCTGGACGCAAGTTTTGTCAGTTTGACTGTCATTGTTTTAGGTAGCATCAGTTTTAAGATGTTTAGTTCTTTCTTCCTAACATCTTCTTCATGCTTCCAATCGCATGCATGTACTTGGAGATATTATTCTGAGCAGAAGCAACAAATAAATAGGAATTTTTCCATTAATTTTTAATCATTTCTTCTTTTCCTATAGCAGTTAAGATTGTTTGGGGCATAAATTTGTGGTAATATGCATTTTAGTCATTAATAATGGTTTCGTACATTGAATGTATAAGCTCTCATGTAATGTGAGTAGGAAGACAATGAAGTGATAATAATTTTAGAATTAGATCAGTTATTAAAGACGTACAGCTATTAAATGGAAGAATTTTGCGTTTTCTTTGTCGGATATTCTAATCTACTCAGTAAAAATTTGTAAGGACATTTTGGAGGAGAGATCTTTATACTCAACTGCTAAATTTTCTCACGTCTCTTAAAAATGTGTTAGATCTTTAACCCTTTCACTGGTTGTGAGATTAAGCAATTCTTTCTTCCCAAATACTTGTGATATTTGTCAGTTGTAGATCTGTAATGTCAACTGGTTTGTTTTAAAAACATTGTGGGGTGCAACTAAAACACGAGTTGAGCTTGCTCATGACCATCAAAAGGTTAAATGTACCAGTCATAAGTAGTTTCCCCTTTGTTTGACCCATTATTTTTATAAGTCATCAATGTTAAGTGGATTTTAGAATTTTTAGCTCCTAGTGTCGTTTCTCTTTTTCTACCTGTTTTATTTGGCAGTAATTGATAATGTATGAATTACAGAGGTTGGACAGAAATATGGAAATGCCAAAATAAAGACGTATTGCTGTTATTAATACAGTTTAGAAAAACCATTGGCATTCAAAAGGGCTTGCAATCTTCTTAGAATAGATAAATAGAGGTCTTGAATGCAAGTGAATCTTGTACTATTCTTCCTGTAAAACGTTGGCAAGTTCAATTAATGATGACGGCGGTGGCTAGCATGCATACAGATTTCTCTCTAAAGTAACCCATGAAAACTGAATAATATTGATATCCGGTAATGTGAAAGTTCACTCTCATGCTCAGAAAACCAGTCTTCGACGATGTGAGCTGAGTGAACAGGAGTTCTGCCCTCTTGGAATATGGCATCACCATTGGAGAACAAAATGTGTATTATCTGATGTACATAATCAGTAAAAATGGTCACATAATCCTTGGCAGTAATGTGACCTTGCACAATAATGATGGATCCGATAGAATACCACAATATGGCTGCCCAAACTATGACTAAATCCCTATCGTGTTTCACTCTGAGCAGCAAACAGTCCCTATTATATGCTGGGAAGAGCATTCTCCAGACCTAAACTCTCTTAGAAGTTGGAAACACTGTGAAGGAAGACTCATCCATCCAAATGACAGTCTTCCATTCCTCTACAGTCCAAGTTTTATGGCGCTGGCATCACTTTATCCTCTTACAAGCATTTTGATCACTGAATTGCAGCTCACTCAGAAATGCTATTCTTGCAAAGTTCGGTATGTATTATTTTGGTGCTGACAGGACTTGCAAGGGCAACATTCAATTCAGCAGTCACTTTTGTGCCTGAAGTCCTCTTGTTTTTCGTAACAGTCGTTTTCAATGATCGTCTGTCATAATCAACACACATTTTTGTCTCCACTGTAATTTAGCAGATGCAGTTTTTGTGGTTTTCCTGTATGAGTTGAAAATCATGGATAATGTGGCTCTTGAAACTTCAAACACTTCAGCTACCTTGGTTATGGAAGTACTCACTATATGAGCCCCAACAATTTTCTCATGTTCATATTCATGTAGCTCGACATAATGCACTCACAACTGCACAGAACGCTGTCTCGATAACAAATGACACTTGCAACATATTGAGGATGCTGTACAAGTGGAGTTAGTGAGCAAACACAAGAGTGCTACGAACAGCTTTTGCAAGAATAAACATTTCATTTTAAACATGCACTTTGTGAGGTGTTTTCATATTTTTGTCCAACCCTTGTATATGTCTTTAGCATTATAACATGCAGCATATCAAGAAATTTTTTAGTGGATTTTAGTACTTTGCTTACTTCATTATCCACTGCACCATGTTTTTGATAAGCAGATAAAAACTGAGTTCCATGTTTCTTTCTAAACTATTACATCTAGCTGTTGCTTGGCTTAAAATCGCCTTTTCCTATAAATTAAGTCCTTTCCTTTTAACAAAGGTATGTTGATTCGAGCATTCATTTTCTAGTCTTTAAAAATCTCTGAAAAACTGCGGCTTCTGTCTAAATGTGAGTGACATCTAGAAATCTTTTTTTTCCAGTGTTTAACAAACCATCGCACAATTTTCATATTGATTGTTTCCTTTTTTTTTTAGTTTTATGAATAAATATTTTGATGTAATATCAAATATTTATAGCTACTTCAAATTTATTCGTGCTATCTTGCTTGCTAATTTGATTATGTCGATTTTTTTTGCTTAAAAGTTTATGTATCGTATTTATATAACACCACTGAACTTTAACACCATGCACTGACAATAAGTTTCCCCCCCCAATGGCGGGCCCTCAACCGACTTCGGCTCGGCCACTACTAAGGCAAGAATTGGTGGTCACTTTATTATGGAGGAACCTAATAGGTGGGCCACCTTTGCCTCCTATGAAGGGACGGACAGGTACAACCATGCCTTCTCCGAGATTCGAACCCGGGCAATTTTAGTAGTATGCATTCCTAGCTTACTTGAATAACAGAGAAGGGTGCGATTTTTTGTGCTAAAAAATCAATGGGTGAAAAAAAATGGATATGACCATACAAGTTTCAGAATGTTAATGTCAGATTAAGGTGGGGAGAGGAAACTATTTCCCATGACCCCTTTTTAGGATTTCTTTCAAAATTAGCAATCAGAAGATTTTAAGATGTTTAAAAAATGGTTAGAAGAGACAAAGCTCCTAGGATTTTTAAAAAAATAAGAGAAATTGTAGTATATGGGATTTCTAAATTTTTAATATTCATGCTGAGCAACTAAAATATGAGTTATTGTATTCAGTATTAGTAATCTAGAAAAAAATAATTATATTTTGTGTTTCTTTCTATGAGGAATCCGGGTTTAACTGTGGTATTTGTTTTCTGCTTAAAGACCCAAAAGGGATATTTGTATAGTTCCAAATTCAATGCTATTAACACAACTTGCAAAATGCTTTTATATACTGTATAAATTTTATTGCATCTCTGCAGTTCTGCAAAATGTGCTTCGCCGAAATGCTACCCGCCTCTTGCTCTCCAAGGAAGATAATAAGCCTGCAGCTGAAGGATGGTTAATAAAGGTAATTATTGTTTTGTTTATTAAGCAAGCACAGAATGTATGAAATATCTTTTTTTGACTAATAATTTGTAGGAATTATTCAGTTGTATTAGATTAAGATAGTAAATATTAAATGTAAAATATGTCATTTGTCTTAGGAGTCATATTTTAAAAAGGGCCAGTGATCTAATAACTTTGTACATATAAGAGTTTCATATATTTCAAACTGTGAGTTTCCGTAACTGAGGTCAGAGGAAAATGTGGGAACTGGAAACCTGTAATATTTCTTCTGAAAATGTCATAAAAAACTTAGATTTTGAAATTTTTATTACAGAAAATGATAGTTCGGGAAAAGGAAAAAATTGTTTTTGAATAATAGTAATTAACTTACAGTAGTAATGTAACGTGTTCTGTATCATATTGTAATTGGTTACATTTTTCCAGAAAATCAATTTACACATATTGTGGGGGGAGTGGTGGTTATGTTTGTGGTGAGAGTCTAAAGCATATGGAGCACTAGTAGCAAGTTTACTTTGCATGTGTGATTCACAGCAGCTGAACAAACTTCTTGCTTTCTTCAGGTTTCATTGATATAATGTGTATACTTGTAATTTGAATAGGAATTGATTTTTTAAAGATCACTTCCTCAATCACATTGTTCCCTAGACAGACATCCCTTAAGTTGTTGCTGTAATAAAATACCCAATCTAACTTTAAGTTTGAAAATGAAATTGTATTTGAACCTGCCATTAGCCAAATATAATTTAGATTTAAAGTCAGAGTACTTGATCGAATCTTATCCGTTCCACAATAATTAGGCTTGATATCATTAAATGACAGAAATCATTTTGGCTTTTGTATAATAAACAATTTATTGCAGAAGCTAATGTAATTAACTCCATATGCTAAGTCATTGTAATAATGAAATAGAACATTGGAATTTAGTTGAGTGATTCTTGATCCAGTGGTGTATGCTAAATAATAACAGAAATTGTTTCAAGTTCTTGTCATAAAATTAAAATATCAAAAAAGTATACATTTATGCTTTGTGCTGACATGGCAAATGTTGCTTGACGACTGTTTCTGTATGTGTTTTGTGTTTTTTTAAATGAGATACTAGATAACAGGAGTTTTGTGCTGCTGTCATCTAAAGAGTTACCTCGTTTAAACTAGCTGGGTGACAGAATTATGTGAAAAAAAAAAAGGATTTCTGTTTCTTGAAGATGTTTTTTCTCATTTTTTGTGACTTATAAACAAACATTAAAACATCAACTATGCAACAATTATCTGGTAAAAGCCACACTGTAATCAAGTAGTTTAACTGTTACAGAATTATTATAAAATTATCTGCTTTAAGTGACAATTTTTAGGAGGGTACTTAAGAAGAAAAAAGTATTATACATTTGTATCTGGATGGTTGCAGTTCGTGAAAATTATTTGAACGTGTAAAATGGATTAGGTGATTCATCAGTATGCTTTATTATCGAAAATCTTGTGTCACTTAGCATATGTCTTCAAATTCATCACATGATTATAACCTTGAAAGTATCACATCAGTTGATTTGATAGAAGAAAATAAGTTGTAATCATATTGTATAAGTTCAGAGGGGAATAAAAGATTTGAAATATGGAAATGGGAGAAATTTGAAGTCTGCAAAAATCTTCATAAATATAATATGTTGATGTCATTAAAAGTGTAAGGAAAGTCTTATTCTTATGAAAGAGAAAACAGAGGCAGTATTTTGTAATTTAGGAAGTCTGATTAAGTAAGACATTCTCTTAATAGCGTATATTGAAATTAAAAAGAGAGAGATGACTGTTGGAGAACAGTAAAACCCAAAATTGCATTGATTCACACATTACCTAAAAAATTACCATAGTGATATTCCCTTCTGTATTAATCTTTGATCATTCCATGTGTCATGTTCCAGGCAATAAAACTGTAACACTCATTATAAAATGTAAACTTATTTCATATTTAGACTAATCATCACTTATGAGATTGTAAATCAAGATGAAATTTTTAAAAAATACATGTAGAAAATTTTTTATTTCACAGTTTTAATTAAATGCACTAATAAGTAAAAAACATAATTGTTTGGCTAGCATAATAATCTTAGCCATAGGTGATCAAAAATAAAATTATGGGGCTGCTAATGATGATAAATTTTAAATAATTGTGAAAAAAATTATTTTTAATGAAATGAATTCATTCTTATATATTTGCCATTTTTGTGTCATTACTTATGTTCCAGCTTAAGATTTTGTTAAATACCTCAACTGTTTTTATGGCAGCTTCGGGGTCTTATTTTCAATCGTGTATAACCGAGGTTGTTATGGCAGCCAAAACATTTTTTACTTTTTAATGCGTTTTATCAACTGTGAAGTTAAGATTGTTTTTGTGAATATGCAGTAAAAGCTTGGCTATCCAAAGAGCTCAGGAATTTCCAAATTCCAGGTAAGTAAAAATCCCGGACAATTCGGGAAAAAAAAAATGCAGTAAGTTCACACTAGAAAAGCAAAATAAATGGAAGAAAAAAATTCCACTCTAAAATTATAAAAAGAGTCGTTTTATTTATAAACCTCAATCATTTAAATTATGTGAGATGTTAAAAAAAAATAGGCCATTCAGACATAAATGCTAAAGTGAAACATCAATTGTTAATTCATTTACCATGAAAATTGGCGATGGTGTTGTCAAACTTGCACCAGTTATACCAGTAGAAATTTAAAGGAACAAATCGCTCTTTATTTAATTAATCAACGTATAAAATAACTTTTGCATATTACATAACTAATGCTGGTGCATTTTTATGTAAGTGGTGGTTTTCTTGGTGTCAGGATACCATAACTTTGAAATACTCTACTGCATGCTGCTTCATTCAGACAAGTCCCAAATTTTAATAATTGTTTCAAAATGTTAAAAAACAGGTAATGAACAGTTAACTTACATCTTTTTTTACAAAAATTAAAACTGACTTATCAAGAATCAATCCAATTTACATAAAGCAATGCTTATTTGTTATTGATGCTAAATTATAGGTCATGCTTATTTTTTATTGCTGCTAAATTGCACCGTTTGGCAAGAGTTTTTGTTTCATTCGAATTGTAGTCATGTTCATACTTTTTAACAGAGTTGTTATATATCTTATTTCATTAATTTCATGGTAAAAATGTTTTTAAATTTGAAATCTATCTACTTGAGCTGAATCCCAGACATTTAGACTTCTATTGTATTTTATTGTATGCATAGTTTATAGAAAGGAAGGATAATAATAAACAATATCACTAGAATGTCAAGTAAATTACATTTTCTGACCAGCCTAGCAGCAAAATGTGTTTTTGATTATTCTGATTTAAGTAACATTATTTCTAGTAGGTACAATTATTTGCAGCCTGTTGATTGAGTTTGAAAAAATTGCCAAAAGTGGATAACATTAGACATTCTGAGCAAACTTCATTTGGAAGGTTATCTTCTGGTGTATCTGATGGTATAAAGGGAGAAAATTCTGTGCTGATCAGTTTGATATTTAAACAAAAATTTGAAAGACTAGCTACTATATGAAAAGGTTGTTTCAGCATTGAATGGAAAACAAATTTAACCAGATTTTGAAAAAATCAAAGTATTCTATTGTATTATGACCTCAGATATATAAATAAACACAATTTCTGCAAAGTAGATTGTATAGAAGTGGTTAAAATTGATTTTAAAATTTGGTTCAAACTATCAAATGTGTAAATCAATCTAATCTATGTTAAAACTGTGTAAAATTGTATAAACCGTACTTCATGCACGATGAAGCTCACAATATGTAACTCAAAACAAAATATATTATTTTTAAGTAGTTTCGATTAATTTTAAATGTAAACATTGAGCAACTGTCTAAAGGTACGTACAAAAATTCTGATTTTTTGCAAATAGGTATTAGTCCTTGGATAATGAGGGAATTAGGGTGGCAGAACTTTAAAAAGGATGCTCATCTGCAAGAGGCTGAACAGGCCCATAGTTATATCATTTAGTGGTAACATTTGTATATATATTTAGTTTGGAAAAAGTTTTAAAATTTTTTTAAGTCACTACATTGGTAGCATTATAATTTATCCTTACTTATGGAGGACTTCTTTCATCTACTCTCTTTGTCTGTGATTTAAAAACTGAAACGTATTGAAGCAGTACTGAATTCTTTTATATCATCTTAACAACTCTATGAATAAAATATTGCATTCAAAGTTGCAGCTATATAACCTCATAGAAGTATGAGGAAGTAAAACAATTTTTGGCCTAGTGCTGCCCGCTAAGGTGGTATACTCACACAGTAGCAACAGGTGAAAGGTAGCTGATCTTATCCTTGAGTGTGGCCAGTGAAATTCGAGCTTGTTCAGTTTGTATTGAAATCCAACTATATTTCAGCAGCTTAAATTTTGAAAATTGCCAAATGCAAATGGTTTAATGATGATTAAACCATTTGCATTGACAGTGATTGCTTTTGATGGCTACATAAAAATTAACTCATGGTTTTATTACCAAAAATGTTAGGGGACTAGTCTCTCTACTTTGATACCATGTCATTGTTTGAATGAGAAAACTAGAATTTAAATTATTTTCCTGGTCTTGAAAATTTATTTCCAATATTTCAATTATCATAAATTTCTGAATAGTTCCCCCTCTCCTGATTTGGAATTCAAGTACTACTAATCTTTATTTAGAGGGGAAAAGTAAAGTTTAAACAACAAATAAATTTTCATATTTGATTAGCATATTGTATTTTTTCATTTATAGTTAAAAAAGCTGTTTCTCCTCATTTTATGTTATATAATTTAGGTTAAAGAGCTTGATAGTTTTGCAGAAAACATAGCAATATTGTGTCATGGTATTATACAAACTCTATTAATATTTTATATACAATTAGAAGTTCTGGAGAAAAGTCACTAATTAATTGGAGTGTTTATTTATTGCAGGTTAAGCATGGACATTCACGACGTTGTTGGTGTGTGCTCAATGGTCGAATGTTTCTCTATTTTAAAACTCCAAATGATCCGGTGAGTTAGTTTTATATATCAAAAAATTTTTGCTATATGTATTTTGTTTAGTATTTCTGTTGCAGAAGTTAAGTGCAGGATGTTATGCCGGAATGGGCTATGAACTTCAGTGAGCAGAAACTGAAGAGAGCAGGGGAAAATATATGAATTCTACATTTCAACATTCAGTTCCTCTTGTTGAAGTACAAGTAATAAAAGTGATTTTTCTAGTGTCATTTGCCTGAAAAAAATTAGTGGTTTAATATATAATAGAACAGATTCCATGTCAAGGGTAAATTTTATAGATCTTTTCTGGCATTGCTATTCTTATCAACATTTTGTTTCCCAACTTTCTATTCATCACTTTTTTTTAATGAGGTCATATTTCATTAACCAAAAGGTTCTGTAACCATTTAACAAAATTAACGTTAAAGAAAATACTGCTGTCATAACATATATCTACATCTTGAAGAATTCCTTTAAATGCCTGTTTCTGAAACCTAGTTTCAACAAAATGATGCTTTAGCATATGCACTAAGCTATTCTCTAGATACTGGACCAGATTTTAAGGTAAAGGAAAACTTATTCCTATATTATTGCTTATTCCACCATTGTAGCTGTTTTTTTCTCTCTGTGGGTTTGCATGTAAGAAAGTTTTCTGAAACAAAATTTAAAAATTTTGAAGTTTTTGGTCAGCACATATTGCAGCAGTCTCTAGTATGAATGAAGATATGTTTGTTAAATTAAGGCAGAAGATAGTCCATTGCCTTGATAGCATCTGTGAAACCTTTGCAATTCTTCTCCTCATGAGTTTCTCAAACATGGGAATAAGCAAAAATTGTTAAGGGTGTATATATCGATAAATAATGATATAATGAAGAAAAATGATATGAAGAAATGTCTTATGTATTCCAAAATAAAGTTTTGAATGTAATTTTCTTTTTTTTTTTATACTGTCAATTTTCTTGGAAAAAATTGATGGTGACTATTAATTAAACAACAAATTATGTATGTCAAAAATAGCATTTTAATTTAAACTACAGAACACAATATAATGATACTTCACAAGCAGTCAAATCACATGTACTCATGTTATGATAAAAACAGCTGAATTTTTGCCTAGACGAAAGCCAGACAGTTGCACAAACATATATATGTTACTGTGAAAGACCGAAATTGGAGAATGTCGACTTTCACTCGAGAATGTCAACATTCACGAAATATGTCAGTGAAAGATAGAATATAACATTGCATTCTTGTATATTCGGACCCTCACCGGTGTATGTCGACAATTGCAGATATGCTCTGGTGTAGGTCGAAAAGAGAGGAGAAGACAAAGAGGCAACTGGCTGTTTCCCATAAATGCAGTTGTAAAAAAGCAACATTCTCTTGTGCAATTCAGAGTGTCTTAATAGTTTAAGTTGTTGCAATAAATAAGATTTGAATCACATAATTTAGTTAAGTTTCTTATTACTATTATTTTATTTTCTCATTTAGAACGTACTGTATAATTAAGTTTTTAACTTCTATTATTTTCTTTTCTCTTTTTGAATGTACTGTGTGTTTTAAGTTCTTATGTTATTAAAATTTTATTTTAAATCTCAAGTGCGTTTTTTCGCGACTGAATTACGGAAAAGAAAATATAATATTATTCTATGTTGAACATTCACCATTGGTACATGGTGAATGTCGACATTCACTGGTGAAAGTCAGAAATAAGTGTATTTAGCAAATATTTCGGACATACACCAAGCGACTATGTGAATGTTGACATTCTCCAGATTTCGGTGTTTCACCATAACATATACAAATATATATACAGGGTGTTGCCGAATTTGGCTGACAAATTAAGAGAGGTGATAGTAGGCATTAAGATGGTCAAAAATTATCATAGAACAATGGGGTTGAAAACCGCATTTAATTGGTGAAAATCATAGAAGTAGACATGAAGAGAACATTGAGCTGGACAAAGAGAATGGCCAAACAAATGCAAGGCTCAGAAGCACTGTGGTCAAGAAGAAGAAAACTTCTTGTATACAAATTTCTAATGCATATGTGAAAGATATTAGTAGTGAGCAAGTATTCATTTGTGCACATTGCAGAATTTGCAAACATTAAATTTCTTCTGGAAACAACATGCCAGGTTATGCAAACAAGGAATATACAGATGTGTCTCTGATTTACAACCGAGCAAGTGGCAATGGACAAACGCAGAGGATGTACCAAGAGCAGTATCTGAGGAGACATTGTCTGCACCATACCACTTAATGAACATCAGTCGTCGGCTGTGGGAGATGAGATCCTTCCAAATAACAAGGCATAATGCATGGTAAGAATGCAGTGTGCACACACCTGAAACTGAAAAATGAGTATTGCAACAGTTTGCCATTTCCCAATTGACTAGTACACAAGATAGCAGCTGCGCTGGGTATTTGGCACAAAATGGTGTGGAACATTTTGTGTACAGAAAATGTCAGCCCTTCCATGTACAGAAGGCCCAATTCCTGGGTGATGCCAATTCTCTTCTGCTTCAGTTCGTACACTGGATGCTTGACGCCACACAGAATGATTTGCAGTTTCTCGCCATTGTTTTAATCTCAGATGAAACCTGCTATATAAGAGAAGGCATGGCCAACACACACAATACTCATATGTGATCATCCAAAAGTCACTTACACCATTGTCTCATTCAAACTGCGACATAAGTTCAGTATTGACATCTGGGCAGGGATTCGGAGATCATCTGTTAGGACTGTACATTCTGCCCAAACACCTCAAATTACCTTGTTTTCCTACAGCACGGCTTCCCAGATTTTATCTAAGGAATAGATTTTATCTAAGGAATGTGCGCCAGAGCATGTGTTTCATGCATGACGGTGCACCAGCATTTTTTGCGATTTTCTGTATTAAGCTTGTCTGGTAATCCTTCATCTATCAGTGTCAGCTTTGCAGTGACCTTTGCAGCCACAACTGCAAACAATTCCTATAAAAATGTGTCATTTTTCTCCTTTTCTGATGTTGAGCTGAGATGCATTGTAATCCTGCTTTTTATGTGAAATAAATGTTTTTCTGCTTATCATTAGCCACTTCTGTTCCACTTAATGTCACACCCTTCATAACTGTTTTTGCAATTTTCTCCGCCTAAACGTGGTTTGTGACCTCGTGGTCTATGGCAGTTTTTCATCCTATTGATGTCAGCTATCACCCCTCTGAATTTTTCAGTTGAGTTTGGCAACACCCTGAATATGTATAAATTTAGTTCAAGAAAATAAAAAAGGGGCTGAAATGATAGAATTGAAGATCCTGTCTTTAATAGATTTTTTTATGTGAATTTGGTGTATTTAAATAAAAATGTACACCTAATTACATTTTTACATGAATTTTTTACATGATTTGGTCCAAGATTTTGCTAATATAATCATATTTTTGTAAGTACATTTCTTAGAAACTCCTGTCAATAAATTCATTTTCTAAGAAATTCCCTTTAATACATTGAATTTTATGGAATTTCTTCAAAGTTTCTGCCATGGACTTGAGTTTTGATCCATGTGTCATACATGATGCTTATTAGATTTTCCTGATAAGTTACGTGCAGTTTCACATTGTCTAATTTATTAACCACAGTTCAAATGTTTTTCATAATCCTATGAATAATTAAAGCATAGAAAATTAGAAAAACAAAACTGTGCCAATGTACTGCAATTGGGATTTTAAAACTGTAATATGAGGAATATTTATATAAGAAAAAAACTCATAAGGCTTTGTTGTTGTTTATTGAAAACAACTTTCTATTTGTACTTATTTTCCACACCTGAAATCATTTTAAGTATTTCATATACCCTCTGCCCACTTTGGAAAATTGTTGAATAAATAAAAAGAGTATTGTGTGTATGTGGACTTATTTTAAGGGATATGCTTAACTTTTCTGTTTATCATTTTATCTTTGCCCTGCCCTATTCATTTTTCTTGCAATTCAAAGAGTTGTTAAAACAATTTAAATATATTAAAATACGCACTTTTTAAAAGAATTCCGAAAAGAAATTAAAACTTCAATTATTTTAAATAAATTTTATGTTAGATGTTGATTTCTGCTTATGCAAATTTTTTTTCACATTGAGAGTTCAAACCGTGATGGATTTTTAAACTCATTAACCTTTGAGGGGATTCACATTTTTAATATTAAAAAGGAGACATGTCACAGTCAGCTACACCAATATAAAAACACTCTCATAATTCAGGTAAAAAAACTATTCAAAAGATATGAAAGTGCTGTTATCAATCTTTGGGTAATAAAATAAATGCAAAACTGAAAAGCATTGGGATTTTGCACAACACTTGTATGCGTTCTATAGTTTTAGTAAAAGCATTCTGTGTAGGAAAAAAAAATTTTTTTTAATGATAATAGTGTAAAAAGGACATGCAATAAGTTTATTTATTATATGAACACTGCTAATCATCAATAATGAAAACATGGAATAGACTCAAAAACTGTTACCTATTTAAAGGTAATCCATATTTGAGAATCCATGTGCGAAAGCGCATTTAAATGTTCAAGAATTTCATTTACAGTTATAAGAAAGAAAAAGAGGAGGAAGCACAACAAGTTTTAACAACACTTTTTCAGTCTTCCTGTGCGGAGCACCGGAAATCATTACATAAGATGGTTCGGTAAAAACCATCGAAACTAGTCCTGTGAAAATATTGAGAATATTACGCTGATTTTTGTTGTTTTGACTTCTGAATTATAAATCTTTTAGTTGTTTCATCCATTGCAGTTCATGCAAAGTTAAAACTAGGGCAATATATTCTTAGCTTCCATCAATGATAAAGCAACACAGTGGGTTTTTTTTGTATGTGTGTGTGTATGTGTTTGTTTATGATACTGTGTTTGCTTACTGTTATACTATTGCTTATTTGAAATTTGTATCTCGAGGTATATTTTCTGTGCTCTTTCCAGCCAATCTGTGTCACACTGTATGTTTTAACAATTGGTTCACCATATGATTTTTACTGTAATTTGTAATTCATTGTAGTTCTTAATTATCACATAAATTTAATTAAGCATTGCACTTCAATACCATTCAATTTTCCACTTCTTTATGATTTTTTTTTTGTGTTAGGTCTTCACTTTCTTGCTAAACATGAAATCACTTCCATTGCTTTCTGCACTTCTGGCTAGCAGAAACTTCTCTTATTTGTTTTTATTTTTAATAAAATTAGTACTTATGGGTGTGTAGCTTAGATATATCCCTTGTTCGTGGTCGAATTTCTCGATTATATAGTGTGCATTATAAATTTGTGCAAACTTCAAAAATTCATTATAAAAGAAATAATGCTTGGAAAAAAATTTTGGTTTATGCGAATGTGATCAGAGGAACACTGGAATCTTTTTTCAAGTAATAAAAGAATTCCAAAAACAACTGAAAGAGCACGCTCATACGAATACTGAGATTTTTGCAAATCAGGCTAGCGATGAAACACCTGGCTGGAAATGAATTCTTTATTTAATGCCAGCAGATGCTATCATTACCTGATTGAGTGTCGGTGGTTAAACTTTTATGCTATAAGGGTGAATTAACAAGTATTACATTGTGAAAGTTTTGCATAGAAAAGGACTGAATGTGTAAAGCCCTATTTGATTGAATGGGATACTAAATTTAGTATGATGTTTTAAGGACATGAGTTTGGAAGATCTTCCATGAAGTGGCAGACCATACTAGAATGTGAAATGAATCTATGTTGTACAAAGTGTTATGAAAGGATTGGCAGCTGAGATATCGTTTGGGAGTAGCAGTGCTTGTGAAGCTGAGAGAGTAATAGAGGAACACTGTAATCATCAGTTCAATGTATTCTGTGTGGAATGTAATATGTATCTGTACAAAATACAGATACTTCACCAGATATTACTGGCAGATACAGATGAAAGGCAAAACTTTGCTACATGGGCACTAGCATAAATGGAACATAACCCACAGTGATTGCATAATATCATGTGGACTCATGTAGCCGACTTTTCAATGTACAGAGTGATATTAGTATGCAAAACAATTGCATCTGGGCAAACACTTGTGACTGCCTGACCAAGCCATTGCATTCTTTTCATATCACTGTCTGGTGTGGTTTTACGTTTTTCATTCTGGACCTTTTCTTTTTTGAAGAGTATTGTCAAATATCCCACTGGAAAATCTCTACAGTTACTGCAGAATCATATGTTATACTTTTGATGACCACGTTCTGCCTTCATTGCAGGAAAGACGTGTTATGTATTGTCACCTTCATGCAGGATGATGTGCTATCCCATGCTGCACATGAAGTCAAGATTTTCCAGACTTAACCCCCAGAAGATTTTCAGTTGTGCAGATATTTAAAGTCTTATGCACACTGTGGCTGTTCAGCCACTTTGGTGGAATTGAAAGATGCCATTCGACGGATCGTAGGTGGCATCAATGCCAGCATCTAGACTCATCTGCAAGAGGCATAGTGACGTGCTTCGAGTGCCTAATATCTTGTGCTAGTGGTCATGTTGAGCTTCTTTTACTTTAAATGCACAGTAATCATATTATTGTGATCTGTTTCATTGTCTGTTTGTGTTTGCCTGATTTGCATAAAATATCTCAGTATAACGTGTGAGCATTCTCTTTTGGTTACTTTTGGAATCATTTTTGATGAAAAAAAAAAAAAGATCCATTTCCCCTCTGATCATATTCATGCAAACTGAAATTTTTTTTTAGCATTTTTTTTAATTATAAATTTTTGAAGCTTGCACAAATAATCATGCACCCTTTATTTCCAGTCATGTTAGGTAGATGAAGTTTGAAACTTCCATCCTTTTCAATATGAACTCCAAAATATGTAGATACTTTCTCAGATTTCAAACATGAGAAAGTTCTTTTAATGTTTAACCAGCTTTTTGTATTGATTCATGCTTGTCATTCATGACTAATATGTCATTAACATGTATAATTGTGTAAGTTCCTACATTATCCTTACTTAATGAGAAAGAATATGGGTAAGTTTTATCTTGGGTATATCCTTTGTTACATAGAATTTTATCTGTTTTGGCATCCACTTTTTCTCTGCCTGTTTTAAAAATATACTTTTGTTACTTTTTGCCCATAAATACTTTTGTTTAGTTTACTGGTTTTGTTTTCTTCCTCTGATGAAACATAAGCTTCTAGTTGCCTCATCTGTATTTCTTCCTTTGTATCTCTATGGTTTACATGCATGTTCTTCTGAGATTCTGTCATCAAGATTGTCCTTACTATAGTTTTATTTTATGTCTGGTGCAAACATCCCATGGTAGTCATGCTCAAATTTTTGGCAATATCCTTTGGCAGCTGGATGAACTTTATACCTAATGACATTTCCTGAAGCATTGGTTTTGTTTTGAATGTCCATTTATTTCCATTTGCTTTCTTTCCTTTTTGAAGATCCACTAATTCCTGTGTTTTTTAGTTTTATTGCATGCTGCAGCATTAGTAACTACACAGAAAGAGACGGATGCCCTGACGAGGACTTTTTAAAGGAAACTGTCTTTTACACATAAGGAAAACCACTAAAATGCCTGTGCAGCCATTGCATCCGTTGGGACTTGACACCTAGACTGAGTTACCAGTGTTCAGTGGCTTTAACTGTTCGGCCACTGGTAGATTAGTTCCTATGCTGTATGTCTGTTAAGTGATTCCATTTCTTCTTTTGTGGATTTCGACCACAGTTCCTTTTCTAGTTGGAAAAATTTGCCTTTTTTTTATCTTAAGGGATTTAGGTTTCTTCATTCTTTGCTTGTATGAGAATCTTTTTGGCTAGATGACTTTAACCAGTGTTTGCTAAAGCTACCAGAAACCTTTGCTGCACTGTATGATAAGTTAGCTATTCATCAGCTGTGAGATTAGCAGTTCAAAATGTGTCAACTGAATTTTAATTTAGAGTTTATTCTGTAAGTGATTTTGGGAGATGATAGTACTTCCTTTGCATTAAGAAGCAACTGCATAATACCCATGTTTTCTTCTGCTACTTCCAACTATTGTGCTGTGTGTAATGAATTTTTATAAGAAATTTTCAGTTTCTTCCTGCTTCCCTGGAGTGATTATTTAAAGAGAAATTGAATTTGTAACCCACAACAATATATTATTACCACACGTATGTTTCAATTTGTTTCTGACTTAACAGTAACAGAAAGATGCCTGTGTTGCCAGTCATAGATTCAAGCAAGGATAGTCATAATTCATCCTAAAATTAATTTTTTTTAAAGATGTTGCAATACTTTTCATCAGTTTTGAGAATTTTCGAAAAATTAGTCTTAAATGTGAAATCTCAGATCATTTAAAATTGTGAATCTTTATGGTAGTTAACCTGGCCTTCATATTCTGTCTGTCTCTCTCCCCCCTTTTTTTTATTATGGACTAAAAATTGTTTCTATCTTAGATTTTGTACAGTAGAGCATTTCTGGAACAAATGAGGCACAAAAGTGTCTGTTTGCTGCAGACTTCTTTAATCCATCTACATCAGAATTATCATCAGGAGGACTATATCTTTTTAACAATAGCTATAAATTTGTAGTTGTGCATTATGTATTAGTTGATGTTATGCATTTGTTGATTGTAGTGTTTTTTTATTCCTATTAGAGTCCTTTAGGGCAAATAAACATGAGAGATGCTAGAGTAGAGGAGGTTGTTCATGTTTCAGATAGTGATGAAGAAGATCATGATAAATTAAATAAATCAGAGTATACCATTGGAATATTTCCAAATCATCAGGGACCTACGTATTTATTGATGGATAACAAACAAGAAATGGTAAGCATTAACTTTAATGCTGTGGTGTTACCACTTATGAGCATGCTTCTATATTTTCCTCAAATATCAAGTTGTAAGGTTTCCTTATGTTAATTAATCAGTTATTTTATGTTTGGATCTTTACTGTCACTTTTGCCTTCCATTTTCCCTCCAGAATGCAAATTAGTTTGCTTGTAATAAAGGTGAGTTTTTTAGATTTTAAGACAGCATGTTCTGCCTCACGAGACCACATTACTGGGTTTATAGGTATAAGATTCATTTTTTGTTTTTTGGAAGGTAGTCTTCACAAATTTCTGCAGTATTAGTGTCGGATGTGTAGCTTCTAATTACTACTTTAAGTTAATTTACTCCTCAGTTAAGAAGGTCCAGTAATTATTTACAGCTAAGTAATTATTTACAACTCAGTCTCTTTCTCTTCTATTATTGACTGTCATTCTAAATTGGCTTTCTAGGATTACCTGTCCTAAGAAACCTTTCAGTCCGATATCATGGAGTAAGACTTTGATTATTTTCCATCAACCATTTAACTGTTAAGATAATAAGATATTTCTCCCTCTTTCTTCGCATGCCTTCGTGGTGTAATGGTCAGCACACTGAGCCGGTATTTCAGAGGTCCGCGGTTCGATTCCCGGCGAAGGCGTTGCTCATTTTTCATGATTCCTGCTTCTAAATAACCTAATGTCTCTACACTGGCGCCCGAACTAAAAGGGTTGTAGATGATGACTCTCCACACCCAGGATTTGGCGACTAGGTCCCCTAAAACCCTAGTCGCCCTTTAAAAAGGGGAGTATATAAGGTATTTCTCCCTCTTTCTTCGCATGCCTTAGTGGTGTAATGGTCAGCACACTGAGCCGGTATTTCAGAGGTCCGCGGTTCGATTCCCGGCGAAGGCGTTGCTCATTTTTCATGATTCCTGCTTCTAAATAACCTAATGTCTCTACAAGATCACTTCTAATAATCACCGAAACCTAAATAGGAGTATCATGAAATTGATTATTAAAGCCAGCACTAACGGTCTTGCTACTAAAGTTTTCCTCATTAATACTTCTATTATTAGTATCTACAGCATATGTGGGATTTGCTGTAGTGAGCTGTCTACTAGTAACATGTGCCATTTAACATTTTCTGTTGTGGATAATAAAATCTCCACTACTGGGCTTAGGATAATTATCTTGATTTGAGCTGTCAGAGGTTTGGTGTAAGAAGATTACTACATATTTGTTAGTTGCAAATAATTACTGGACTTTACTTTTTGCAGTGGGGTTACATTTGCCCTTAGCAATCTTCTATTATGAGTCTGGTGTGTTTGACATAATGATAAGAATATGATCATTGTTGATTATCACGAGCAAAAGTTTTGTTCTTGATATTATCAGTCTTGCCCTGGAAAAATAATGGGGCCTGAGCAAACAATCAGGTATGTGGGAATGCTGAAATAAACATAGTATATAGTACACTCTATAACAAAAAAAATTGACGCGCCAAGAAAGAGTTGCCCGATGGAGATAAAAATTGATGGATAGGAAGATTATGTACAGAGTAGAAAATGATTAAAATTTCAGAACAATTGAATGATTTATTTCAGAGTTACATGGTTACAAAGTAACGAGCTCAGCAAGGTTTTGACCCACATCTAGCCTGTATGCAAGCTGCTACATGGCAATGGCATAGACTAATAAAGCTCCAGGATGGTCTCCTGTCATATTTCTTGCTAAATTTGCTGCAATTGTCAGGCTAGGTCATCAACATTCCCTGGTAGATGCAGTCTCCTTCCCATCATATCGCAGACGTGCTTAATGGGAGAGAGATCTGGCGATCTGGACAGTTGTAAGACAGTTCATAGCAACACGTGCTGTATGTGGTCTGGCATTATCTTGCTGAAAAATAAGGCCAGGGTACTGCAAAAGGAACGGTAGCAAACCAGGTTTCAGAATGTCGTTGACGTACCACTGTGCATTAAGTGTGCATCGAATGATGACCAAAGGAGTCCAGCTATCAAGGGAAATGGCATTCCAGATCATAATTCCTGGTTGACGGCCTGTGTGGCATGCAGTAGTGAAAGCAGGATCAGCACGCTACTGTGGACATCTCCAGACATGTCTTCGATGATCATCATGGCACAGTTGGAAGGAGAATTTGTTGCTAAACAGTAGTCAGCCCCTAGAAGTCCCCAGTCAGCATCATTCCAACCTGATCGAGCCAAACACCACTATAATCTGGCTCGACAGTGTACAGGCATGAGTGGCAGATGGCGTAATGGTCGCTAGATAGATTTCACTCTATTAGCTGTCTGTGAATGGTGATGGTGAACACTCGCATGCGGGTCGTGCGTCTGATGGTTAATAGCGATGAATCGGGCACTGTGACAGCTGATCTGACAATCGCTCTGTCTTCTCGATCTGTTGTAGCCGTAGGTCGACCGCTACCATCATAGTGTTGAAATCTGACATTGTCCACCGATTCTTGCCAGGATCTTCTAACTGCCGCATCGCTTCGACCTTGTATGATGAGCGATTCTCTGATTTGCCCAACCTGCCTCTTTCAGGCCAATGATACGACCTCTTTCAAACTCTGATAGTTGCTCGTAATGAGCTCGGATTCTGCCGCGAGGCATTTTTTTCAGTCATTGAAAAGTATCCTAAATCGCAATACAATAGAAATTTTTAACAACAGTTCAAGAACAACTCTTTTTATGTACATATGCTGGATATGCAGTTCTGATGCACTGGAGAATGCACTATTCATTTATTTGACACCAAATTTTAATCATTTGGATAGTTTATCAAAACATTTATACATACGAAATTTCAAAGCAGTCCCAGGTTTCCTTCTTGGTGCGTCGATTTTTTTGTTATAAAGTGTATATTGGGCAAAACAGAAATTAAAAGAAAATAAAAGCTCAGATGTCAGAATTTTGTAAGTTTTGACAAAATTGGATTGGATTTAATGTCAGTAAGTAACGTAGGTAGATTTTTGTGAATAGATAAAGCGTCAAGAAAATCTTAATTCACTAATTCGGGAAGTTTTTTGGGTAATCTCAAAAGAACTAATGACAAACTAAGCTATTTGTATTCAGAGAAATCTGATAACTTAGTAATCTTAATCTAGTACTACCTAGTCTACCTACTGGCAGCATTAATTCTAATCCAGATTTCTAGAAGTTTACAAAACTCTAAAGTCTTAATTTTATTTTTCATTCTATATTCTGTTTTGTTCAATAGATTGCATAGTATGTTCATTTTGTCTTAAGCCCTGTTTATTCATCATACCTGTCCTATTCATTTCACAGTTTACTTCTCTGTACATTTTTTTAACTTTTAAAGAAAAGGGGCCTGTGTGAATTGCCTCTGAAACTGATAAAATTTTATGTAAAATATATGCCTTTTTTTGCTGCTGTTTTTCCTGATTTTTTAGACAGTAGAAGATATTTTTTAGAGATGTAGTTTTAAACACAAGGTATCTTCAATTAGTAAATTACTGAGAGTTGTATTTTAGTAGAGTGGAATTTATGCATACTTTTCATATCTGTAGCAGGGAATTACACAGTCCAGTCACATTAATGTGACCACCACGTACTTTCCATGTCAGAGTTAAATAACCAATCACAGAAGGCAGGTGGCTGCACAGTGCAGTTGAGCGTATATAAAGGGTGTGTGAGGGCTTCGGACAACATTTCAATCGTTGGCGTAATGCAGAAACGAAGCGATTTATCCGACTTCCAAAAGGGCATGATCATTGGCTTTCGGGCCAAGGGTGGAAGCATTTCTGAAACGGCTGAGTTTGTGAACTGTTCGCGTGCCGCCGTGGTAAAAGTGTACCGTGCATGGCAAAATGGGACTGTCCAAAATCAGCGACGTGGCAAATGTGGTGCACCACGGGCCATAGATGACAGAGGCGAACGACGGTTGCGGAGATGCGTTCGGGCAGATAGACGGGCTACCGTTGAGCAACTGACCACCAAAATGAACCAAGGGGCTACCAAAAGTGTCTCCCAAAGTACTATTCAGCGAACATTGCTGCGTCTGGGCCTCCGAAGCAGACGCCTGGTTCGTGCACCTATGCTGACTGCTGTTCATCGACGGCGAAGGCTAGAATTTGCACGCCAGTACAGCAGCTGGACGTCCACTGAGTGGCGACAGGTTGCGTTTTCGGATGAATCGCGTTTTATGCTCCATCGGACAGATGGACGTTGGCGTATAAGGCGTGAAACCTCTGAAAGGAACCACCCTGCAACCATTGCCGGAACGGTCCAAGCTGGAGGCGGGAGCATTATGGTCTGGGGAATGTTTTCCTGGCATTCTCTAGGTTCACTGATCATTGTGGAAGGCACAATGGATCAATACAAGTACGCATCTGTCCTTGCGGACCATGTTCACCCCTACATGCGCATTGTTTTTCCTCAGGATGATGGCATCTTCCAGCAGGACAATGCGAGGTGCCATACAGCTGCCAGTGTACGTGCGTGGTTCGAAGAGCACCAGGATGAGTTTACCGTCCTCCCCTGGCCAGCAAACTCACCTGACTTAAACCCAATCGAGCATCTGTGGGACCATCTCGATCGAGTTGTTCGCGCCATGGATCCTCAACCGCGTAATCTAGCGCAACTGGCCACGGCATTAGAGTCGGCATGGCTCAACATCCCAGAGAACACCTTCAGGGACCTATGTGACACTCTTCCTGCACGTCTCGCAGCAGTCCACTCTGCGAAAGGTGGTTATTCTGGCTTTTGACAGATGGTCACATTAATGTGACTGGACTGTGTATATCTGAGCTATTAATGCATTAACATTCTAAAAATATGCATAATCCATTGAACCTCTGTGCAAAAATTTTTTTTTTTTTTTTGGTAAGTCTATGACTTGGTTGATCTGATTTTGAAATGGCTCTGTTTGTATTTGTAAACTGGCTATTATATTTGCATATTAATATTGTTAAATACTGCTCAGCATTGTAAAAGAGTTTAACACACATTTAAAATTCACTAGTTTTTATTCTGAATTGGAAATTTTTTTGGGTAGGATTTATAGACAATTTATATCATAGAGTTATTCAATTTTCTTTTGTTCATGTACGGTGAGTATAGAAATTATTTGTGCAAGAGTGGTTTCATGAAAGGAACGCTGTTTTGGCATGTTAATTCTCTCGAAATTCTTCAAAGGACAACAACTAATAGAAAACTCTTACCAAATATGAGTGCAGAAAACAAAACAGAAAAGATATTGAATTACCTTTTACATATACAAGAAACTAAAAATTGGGGACTTATTGCCATGTAAAAAGTATTCATATGTTTAAACAAATGCAAAATTTTGGTAGCATTTTACAATAGGTTTAGTCAGTTTTCTTATAACTGATATAATTTATCTTGTAAGTGACTGGTGTAACGTTAAATATAATAAGAAATGTAAAATTTTAATATGGGATGTAAAGGCAAAGAAGTGAGTGTGTCCGAAAGAAAATTAATTTTAAAGCTATGTAAGGGCAGTAAATAATATAATGAAATTTCAATTTTAGTTGGCAGACTATGGGGTTGGCAGACTCATCCAGGGTGTAGTCGATTATTTAAAAGTTTATTATATCTAAAACAGTGCAAAATAATCCTCGTTCAGGAAGGCCATATCTACTTGCATCCGTTAATAAATGATTTCTGGCACGTTCGTTGAAGGAAGATCCAAAAATAAGTGCTCCTAAGATTACAGCATAATTGAGAAATGTGAGAAGATAAGTATCCACAAGTACAATGCGAAATGCATGCAGAGAACAAGGTTCCTGAGTGCATGTTGTGAAAATTCTTTATGAGTGATACCAATTGGAAGGTACAATTATCTTTTGCCAGACAATATGTGTATGAAAGCCCAGTGTCCTGCAAGAACATTATTATTATTACTATTATTATTTTCAGATTAAAGTAAAATTCAAAATTTTTGGATCAGATGGGAGGAGATTGGTGCAGAAGAGATAACACAGAAATTCATCCAAGGAATATTACTATCAACAGTGAAACATGGGGGAGGAGGCATGTTGGGCTGTATGAGTGCTTCAGGTGTCAGTAATTTAGTCATCATTAATGGCATTATGAACCATCTGCTATACATTGATATTTTGAAAAATAATTTGCAGTCTAGTATGACAGAAATGGGTTTGGATAGTGATTTTGTTTTCATACATGATAATGGCCCCAAGCATACAGGCCTAAATACACAGCTCTGGATGTTATATAACACCCCAAAGGTAATTAAACTTCCTCAGTCACTCGACCTCAATCCCACTATAGAATTTATTAGAAAATTTTGATAGAAATGTTAAATCCAGGTACATTTCTTATAAAAATGGCTTAATAGTTGCTCTTAAACAAGAATGGAAGTCCATATCTGTGTCAGTAATGGCAAATTTGGTTGAGTCAATGGCAAGGACACATGAAGCTGTTATTCACGCTAAAGGATATCCTACAAGTGTTAATTTAAACATATATATGAAAATATTTAATATTATGTATAATGTACGAATACTTTTTATATCATAAGATGATGAGCTTGGTTTTTGTTTTGTAAATGTCTTATATAAGCATGCATTTATTTTCGTGTAACTTTCACATGGAAATATTAAAGTATATTTCAGGATACATATTTAATTACTTATTCTGAGATTTAAGTTTATAGTTTTTATCAATAAGGCAGTTTTAGATCATAGCACATACTGTACAAATAACTTTATATAGTATTATGCATAATCAGTTAATCAACCACTGATTTGATAATAAAAATCAACTCTGTGCAGTTGCTGATACTGGCAAAATCAGTGAATCATTCTTTCATCTTTGAATCAAAGTTTCACTCTTAATTTTACAAATACTTTTGCCATTTATGTAAGCTCACACACAAATATATTTTCTATCTCAAGGGGAAAATGCATAGCATTCAATTCAAATAATTGAAAAACTTGAATAACTAGCAGAACTAATGTTAAGTATATTTAGGAAAACTTTCAGAGACTGAGAAAATTTCTCTGCGTTCAGAAAGGTCATAAATTCAAATTTATTATTATAAGACTCAGACCCTTTTGCATATTTGCTTGGAATATTACACTACAGTTGAGTGATTCCCCATTTTTCAATACATGTTTTACTTCAGCGAAAAATCCTTTTTTCTTGTGTATTGGCCAACTGATTTTTTGCTTGAAGCCTGATTGCTAAATGTACGTTTATGTATTGAACCAAATTTATCAAGTAAGAACTAAAATTTTTAACTCTCAAGGATAACAATGTTATTACTAAATTTGTGCCTCTGATGAAACAAGGAGTGAAGCTTATTTCATATCTTAATTTAATTATGAGAAAAATATTTCTGTTCTAAATTTAATATTATTGTGTCCATGTCTAATTCTATGTGTGGTATATTTCTAAATGTTTTTCATAAACTTCAATTACTACCTAGTAGTAATTACTATGCCCTTGATGCATGGTACATTTCATATTAATATAAAAATTGAAGCAAGTCTGTCATTTACTATTATAGGATGACTGGATGTATCACTTGACAGTTGTTTCTTCTGGTGAAAATTTGATTGGAACTCAGTATGAACAATTAATTGCTAAACTGATGGAAGTAAATGGTGAAGAAAGTAAGAAAATAATTTTCTTAAGTATTTAGAAAATTATTAAACATTAAAAAGATCCTATATTTGAAAAATTGTGAAACTTCTTATATTTGCTAATTATATATGTTTTGCTCATGTACCTGTATATTTTACAGATAGTGTGATTTGGAAGCACCCACTTCTTCTTTATTCCAAAGATCCTATTTCTCAGCCTTTAACAACACTACCTTCTGAACAGTTACAACTAGATGCTATTAAGTTATTCAAAGTAAGAGCTTTGTTGTATATATGTGATATTTCCTAGTTTTGTATAATAATGCAATACATGCTGCCTTATAAGATTCTATGTTTTGGGAATTTGATGTAGAGGAATTCTTTCTATTTTAAGGAGCCTTTATTATTCTTTCAGATACATTATTTGTCAAAATGATTATTCATGATGCAGTCTTAATATTCGAAATAAATAGCATTCAAGTATTAATATATTTATTAATAAGGTTATTAAGCATCACATCAGCTTTCATAAAAGTAAAATTTTTATTTTTGTTATTAGTTGAATAGAAACAGAAATTAATGCATTAAGAAATCCAGGGTCATTTCTCATGAAGAGAAATTTGATCTGTGATCTAATTTTAACTTAACTAGATTTTATAATCTAATTTTAAATGAACTGGATTGAAGTAAATTCTACGATCTAATTTTAACTGCATGAAGATAGATTAAGAAGCTAATATAATACGCAAAGGTGGTTTTCAGTCACAATCAAGTTTTTTATATAACTGTATATCAGAATTTTAAAAATATAAAAAGTAATTCTGTGAAAAAAATAAAATCTTTGATTGAGTTTAAGATGTTTTTAGCCGTATCTTCAACAAAGATTTATTGTTTTCAATAAGCCTTAAAAAATAAGAAGTATGTTACTTGAAGGAAATACTTGTTGCAAGCCCTGTCTGCAAATGATCAAGTGGAATAAATGCACAACTGTGTCTGGAATAAATAAGTTTATTTTTTAAATAAGTATATATGTTTCCAAATGACATTAATTTGTGTGAAATATTGTGATATTTCCCCCCCCCCTGCTACTTCTTTTTGCCATTTTAAATATGTCATGCTTTATTATTTTGAATTTCTAAGGAACTCATTCTTTTGGACTTATTACTGCTGCTTAATTTAAAAGAATGTGAGGTATTAAATTGAAATCTGCATACCAAGATTAAAGTACACTTTCTTTTTAAACTTGCATTCATTTATACTTAAGAAGTTTTTAAATATTTTTTTAACATTTTGTAACTTTTAATGCTAAATTCTTTGGAGTGTTAAACGGTAATCTGAATTTGAAATTTGCAGTATTTCCCATTTGAATCTTTGAAAAATATGTGTAGGTGTTAGTGAAAAAATTATCGAAATATAAGTTAAATTCAGGTGTGAAGTTGTGTTGCAGAAGTTTTATTAATACAAAGTGCTTGCAACTTTACTTATAAAACGTTTGTAAACTTACTTCCCATCATTTTCTGTTTAATGGAAAAAGATATTAGTTTATAAAACGTTTCATGACAGGTAAACAAATTATCTGCCCTTTAATAAATGACACATCTGCAGTTTGAAAGGATTTGGTCCTTGAATAAGCTGAACACACTTAACTATCAAGTTTCATCACACAAGCATGAACATAACTCAAGCAGTGAAGCAACAGAAGACTCTCAAATAAAGGCATTTCACTAGTACTAGCTTTAGCACTTATCATTATATCTACCATTGATTTTTGGAATTTTTTCCCTCAGAATTAGGAGAAAACAAGTGTGCATTTCATGCACAGAACTGTGGATAGGATTCTGTAGAAAGCCTAAAGACCATACTGGAATTATTTGATACGAATTTTGTGCCAGATTGTGAAGCCTTTGACCATTTTCAACTATTCGCAAAATGAGCTTCTTTCTTGGTGGTGTGCAGGAGGATACCTGACATCCAAGGAGTCTAAGGACTGCGTATTATGGAAGAAATTCTTTCATATGTTTAAAAGATCTTGCTGAGTGTAGCCCTGGAGTAATTTCGTATGTCGCATCTCAACATCCCACTTGACAGTGAGAGGCATGCTATGAGATGTATAATTTTACTTTTAATATGCACAGAGTGCAAGGTCTTTACACTTGCAGATTATCAGCTTCATTTTGATTCTGTGTGTTGGCTGAAAGGTTGGATTTATTTTCATATGTGTATTTTTGCTACACACACGTAAAAGAATTACACATTAAGGAATTTTTAATTACCATAGTTCTGATGCAGGCAATGAGGAATCTATGCTTTCTATTTCCACGATCAAACCAGTGGCATTTCTCAAATGTTTGGGCTGGAACTGTCCATGAGCATTTGATTGGCTTATATCTATTGCCAGACCAACTAGACAGGAGGATGTTCTTTGTATTTTTACAAGAAATTTTCCCAGAATTATTGAGCATTACTGCCATAATTATTGTTCTGGCAAACATTATGAACAACAACCAGCATTAAGTATCGACATGAGAGACTGCCAACCCATTTCAGCATGGATTTGCAGAATGTCTTGGGTTTCCAGCAATGGACTGGTAGAAGTGGTCTCATCAAATATGAAGAGTGCCTACCCAATTTCTTATATCTGGATGTTTTCCTATGGGGCTGTTTGAAAAACCTCATCTGTGATAGTCCCATTTATTCTAATGAGGACTTTGTTGCCTGGATTTCTTTTGCTACTGCCAATGTCCAAGGAATGCCTAATGTTTTCACCACCAAATTACTATGTCAAAGGTTTGAAACCTGCATTTGTATTGACGATCACTCTTTTAAGAGGCTTGTGCAATTTGCTCCATAAAATTTGTGCAACTTTCATATTCCTCCTCTCTTATTCTTATATCTACTGTCACTTCACCGCTTGTGGAATGTCCATGTATTATATACTAAAAAAGGATTGTTTAGGTGTGCTCTGTTACCCTTTAAAATTCTGCCTAAGAGTTTTGAATCAGACATTTTAAACTGTAGTGCAATAATAATTTTTTAAAAAAGGCTTTTTGTTTACTAGCATGTTCAAATTTTTATTTTAGTCTATCCAGCTTTTCATATCTGTGCCACTGGATACATCAGGAATTGAATATCATGTTGCTCTTGCCCAGAATGCCCTTCTTCAGTGTTTACTATATCCTGAACTTCAGAACGAACTCTTCTGCCAATTAATCAAGCAGACGTCTCGTCATTGTTATCAAAGAATTGGAGTTCAAGTACGTTTTTAAATGTGTGCTGTAACTGAAATAAATAAGCATAACTCAACCACCAAACTCATTATTCTTTCCCTGTGTTGTGTTCTTGGAGTAGAATACACTTAATATTTATTCTATAAAACGCTGTAACCTATTTTCATTAGCTAGGTATTTTTAGGTTTTATCTATGTTAGTTTTCTTTGTCTGTGTTTTCATTGGTAGATAAGTCTTTATAGAGTATGCTGCAGTGTTATGTCAGTGATATTGTACACCTTCCTTCAGACATTATATTCATACATTTATTTTTCTCTACAGATATGTGTGATATTTGTTTACTTATGAAATTTATTCTGATTAATTATATCATAATTTGAAACATGTTTAGTTATTAATCCTTAACTTTTATTTTTGAAGGACTTGTCATTTATACTTGAAGATAAAACCACCACTTTACCATTTGTAATACCTTTTTCAGTGTATGCACAGCTAAAATGGTTAATGATAAATTTTATAGTATAAATACGTTTTTATAATTATGTATTATTTCTGCGACAAAATTGTAAATGTCCATACCAAAACTTGGAACACTTTTAAAGTATTTTACCACAGTAAGAAGATGAATTAACTGACTGACAGTTGCGAGTATTTGCATTTACATGGAATGAAGTAATTTTCTGTACAGTTGTCAAAATAGAAATTGTTTTTCTGTTTATTTAATCACGTATATTTTTACTTGAAGTATTGGAATGCTTTTAATATGTTATGATATCTTAGTGTTATATCATTTAGCAACTACTCATTTGCGCAACACAGTCACTGTTTTTATGTGATACATCATCATCTGAAAAGTCATCTACTTCAGTGGGAAGTACAGAGAAGTCTGTTCCATCTGAAAGCAAATTGAATCCAGCCCCTTTTGTATTTGTTCAAGCATGGCAGCTTTTGGCATTAGCCGTATCACTTTTTCTGCCGAAGAATAGGACTCTGTGGTATCTTCGAACGCATCTCCAAAGAAATGCAAATTCCAAGTGAGAACTTGTTTTGTGGTTTTTAAATTTTATTCTTCGGTTTGATATAGCATGTAAATGTTGGATGTTCACTGAAGTGATTAGCTTTCTATTTTATTATTTACTGTAATCATGGTGGTACAACAAATTCGTTAATATGATAGTTCTTTAATTTCTGATGTAATGAGTTCTGTAAGTCTACTGTACTGCTGATAAATTGTATATTATTTTTTATGTTCTTGATAAAATTAATTTTTTGTTGACAAATTATGTGTCATAATAATACAAATTTTGTGTACATTATACTTTCATTTGTATATATTGATACCTTATTATAGGTAATGGTATTGAAGCTAGTATTTCATCTTATCTGATATGAACAAATATCAGTTTAAAATGTGATCAATGAATTTAGTGTGTCAGGACTTATCATTAAAGGAATATTCTGCCTCTGAATTTGGAAAAAAGCGAATTTTTTAAACTTGTTTTAATAAATATTTAGGAAATCAGAGAAGATTATAAGTATGGAAAAACTTGGAATTCGGTTATAAGCTTAAGCACGCTTTTGCGTTAAATTGACTGAAGGTTGAAATAGTTTGAAATATCTTTTATTTGGAAATAAATAGTAGCTCAAAATCGCATTGATGTCATTACTAAAATGTTTTAAATTATTAGCTACTGTTATTGAATTGCTTAATTTTCATTGTTCCTTCTCATGGACCTATCTTTAAAACTTTGCTTAGTTCTATATGAAGGTATTATTACAAATGCAATAACTATAACAGTGGCTGAAGCACTAACTGTTTCACACTCCATTTTGAAAAAACGAGTATTTTGACTAGATGAAGGATAATGTCATATGTCTCTTTTTGAACATTTTTCATTTCTGTATTTTATTTTACGTGTATTCACAACTAACTTCATGCATATTCACTAGTTTATTGCATTCTTTTTCTCAGCTGAAACTAAATAAACACTTAGTATGTACACTATTCACACTGCTTGCTGGAAGCTTCCTGAATTAAAAAGTTTTCATATGTCACTTCCACATTAAATAGGAGCTAAAATTGTGGGACTAAAGCTATAATATGCTTGTACTTCATGATGTGTTTTATAATTGGCTGTATGCTGTTTGTATGGCTTTTCTTATGTGGCAAAATTTATCACCCACTTTAGAAATTAATCACAGAAGGTATTTCTTCCCTGAAGCAGTTAACTCTTCTGTGCTTTCATCATGATAAAGTATCTTATCTAATGTAACCCAATCCATGCTGAAATTTCAGCAGCTTCACTAATGATAATGTGCATAATAACTCCTCACAAATACCAGTCTTATTTGTAAAATTTTCTCTTCAATTAATATCAGATTATATTGTTTGTCACAGGTGAAGCAGTTTGAATGCAATGGAAATAGAAATTGTAATAGCTGTTCCTTTTATTGAGTAAAAGTACTTGTTGCTAAATTTAAACCTTAGTATTTAAATGCTTTCATCACACATTGATGAAATAAGAAGGTTGCCACTTTGTTATTGCTAGTGTCTTATCAGATATTAATATTTTTATAGTGAAAGTGCTCTAGTTGTTGCCTGTCTATTGTTTTACTAAATTAATCTTTTGAAAGCGCTTCCCAGTTATTCAAATTAATGTAAGGGAAATTTCCTTTTATGATGTTTTTCATACTTGGAAAGCTATATCAGTTTAAACTAGACTACCTGTAGTTATACAATGCAATCATGTACCATATGAAGTTATCTTTAGCTATTGAAAAAGCTGTATTAATTTTTGTTGAATACTGTCCAAAAATAGTAAGTTCAAATCGCAATGGATGTATGAGCAAACGATTTATGCAATAATTGGCTTAGAATGTTGAAACTTTGTGCTTTATAAGTGGATATATTGAAAATTTTAAAGAAACATATTTATTTATTTTAATGGGGATTATTATTATTATTATTTTATCAGTCATAGCTGTTTCAAGTATGAATGTACCTTGCAGTCCAGTGTAAAAATAAAATTACTTCAGGATTGGAAAGCATCCCATAATAAGAACTATGCCCAGTAAGATTGAGTAGTCACGTAAATGATTGCCAGTCAAAACAATTGCTTTTACAACACAAAATGTCCATTTGTCCATGCAAAGTGTAAAATTGTTTTTACACACAGGCTGCAGAACCAGAGGGACCTGTATACACTGACTACCAATAAGTATTTGGACACCTGTGATAAAAAAGGAAAACTAACTTTATTCAAAATCAATAGTTGGTAGAGCCTCCACGAGAGGTAATTACAGTGTGGACTCTCTGGGGCATACTTTCCACAAGTCTTTGTATGACAGCTAGTGGTATTTTCTTCCACTCGGCTTGGAGAAGACATAGAAGTTCCTTCACCGATTTTGCACAGATAGTGCACCCCTGAATTCGGCGATGCAACTCGTCCCAGAGGTTCTCGATAGGGTTCAGGTCTGGACTCTGGGAAAGCCAGTCCATTCCATGAACTCCATTGGCACCATACCAAGCCTTGGTTAATGTCGAAACATGACAACTGTCATTGTCGTCCTGAAAGTAACAGGGGTCCAACCCGTAAAACTGGCACAACGTAGGAAGCACATTGTCATCCAAAATAGTGCAGTAGGCATCAGAGTTGAGCTTACCATGAATGGGGTCCAAGGGTCCCAGCCCATACCAGGAGAAACATCCCCAGACCATAATTCCACCTCCACTGAACTTGACTGTTGGCACAATGCATTCTAGCAGGAGACGTTCTCCAGGTAGACGCCAGACCCAGACCCTGCCATCCGAACGGTAAAGGGTGAACCTTGATTTGTCACTCCAAAGAACCCGTTTCACTGATCTACGGTCCAATTTTGATGTGCTTTGCACCTCATGAACCTAGCAGCGCGGTTGGACTTTGTGGTCAAAGACTTATGGGCAGCAGCACGACCATGAAAACCAAGCAGATGTGCTTCCTTACGGATGGTATTCATTGAAACAATACTCCCAGATGCCTGTTGAAACTCCTCGCGGATGAGGGCCATCGATTGGGTGCAGTTCTTCCGAATTTCTCTGGACAGCACTCGTCGGTCTCTATCTCCAGTTTCGTTGGTCTGCCGACTCGGGGCACATTCCAACAATCACCGTTCACCTTCCACTTCTTAATCACATAGGCCACTGTCGATTTTGGGTATTTCAGATGCTTAGATATGTCACTTAAGTATCGGCCACATTTGTGATACCCGATAATTATACCTTTCTCGAAATCAGAGAGCTCCGAAATGCAAGGCATCTTGCATGGGACTAAAGCCGATGCTGTTTCCTACACGGTATATACTGGCAGAGTCCGTGATGTACCTTAGGACCGCAGATATTCGTCATTTGCATAGGTGTCCAAATACTTATTGGTAGTCAGTGTATAATAAATGAGCTTGCAAGTAAGTAATCATGAGCTATCAGTAGACAGAAGAAACTTCGAATGCAAGAACAGGTGGTAGTCACACGGTGCTAGATTGGGACTGTATGGAGGGTAACCAAGAGGGTGATCAACCAAATCTTAAGTATTGACAGAAGGTGCGCTCACTTTATTCATTAGCATGAACTTCCATGCAGCCATCTTTAAAAGTACTTTTTTCTTTGTACACTTCACTAGTCTGACAAATTCCGCCTTCTTTCACATTTTCAGCACTAAGAAAATGAATCGCAAATTGGATTTCACATTCGACTGAATTCTGAATTCATCGAGCAATTTTAAATACTCAAAAACAAAACATTAACACAGTTTAAACTTTACATAATCGCACCTGTGGCTTGTGAACAGATGTAGGTGAGTAGTGTGCATGCACAGAAGGCTGACTGCAGCTTTTCCACACCAGAATTTCAAAATTCTGCATGCTTTAAAAACATGCCTCATAATTTTCTTCTTTCTTATTCTGTTCAGAGGATGAGCTCTCCAAAATTTTAAAATAGATTCTTCCATGTAATGATTGTTCTCATGATCCAAAATATAAACCCTTTCAAACTGCCTTCAAAGGGCATGCTAATCCTTGGATCTTTATGCCAACCTAATTTTAGAAATGACTAATCACAGCGAAGCAAATGCAAACTGGCATTCAATCAATGATTTTGCTGGGTCAGCTGCTCATTCATCTATTTATGTATGATTTGAAGCCTAAGGAGTAGCAGAGATATCAGTAAGAATGAGAGACATACAAATTACAGGAAAGTAGAAAGAAAGATATCTTATTAAATATTGTAATGTTAATACTACTATGTACACTCAGTCAAAAAAAAATGGGAGCTCTTTATCTCAAATTTTATTCGACCAGTCGATGAATTTCAACTTGCAAGTTTTATGTCTTAAAAGCATGACTTAGGATATATGTTAGATTTATATATAGTGTTGTTTTAACAGACATATTTTGATACAAGATCGGACTTTTTTGGCACTGATATGCCAATTTTATTTACATATTTCGATTCTATGACGTAAATTATGCCTAAAAAATAAATTTTTTTAAATGTGGTGTAAAGTTTAATCAGTAACTCGGAAATTTAGTTTGGTGCACTTTTTTTACTTTGTGCCAAGAATAATACACTTGGCCAACTCAGTTTATGGCAACCTGTTTTACTACTTTCCCTTTTATTCTTCACGAGAGGGGGGGAGTATGTTTTTTTTCTTTCTTGTTTGTATTCTTACTCCACATAATGTTTTTTAGTCACAGTGGTTTTCTTTTTTTTTCCATTCTTTTTCTTTTCATTCCTGTCTCTCTCTCTCTTTTTTTAAGAATTTCATTTTAGTTATTTGAGTTGCATGCTTGAATTATAGTTCTTCAAATAGTTATTTTAACAACTTCTGTTAGCATTGTGTACTTTAAGCATGCTTATTCATATAAATGTATTTTTATTTGATGTTATTTATTTGTCTAGCATGTCTTTTGAAAGAATACTTTTATCACCCAGTATTCTTTGCAGTGTCTTTGAAACTACATTCTGCATTAAAAGCGAAGATACGATAAAGCATAGTTAATACACCTTTCAATTATATTCTTTAATTTTTTATGTTTATTCAGAAAATATTGATAAATGAAAAAGTTGTATTATGCATATTTTAATCTCACGACCAGCGCTCATTGACAGCCACCACTAGCCCAGTGATATATGTAAAGTTTGCTATAAATTTGGCAATTCAGAGCACTTTGTCGAGGACTGTTGTTTGACTGGGTGTGGAAGGGGAAAATATAAATTTACAAAGTTTGAAAATTTATTCAGTAACTGCGAATTGTGTACAAAATTTTCTGAAGACATTATGCAAATTGTGAATGAAAATAAGAATATCGGTATCGATACTTGATAAAAGATATGATTAGAGTGAATTTATAAATTCAAGATGAATTTTGGTTATATGAAGAAAGTATGAATAATAATAAAAGAAAATAAAATTTATAAAAGAATAAAAGTTTTGAAAGAACGTAGAAATGGAAATGATACCTGCATATACTGATTTCACCAAGAGTATTTGGGATATATGTATTTGCTTTACATGTTGTGATTTTCTTTTATAACCCCTTTTTTCTTTTGAATATTTTAAGTTCGTTTTGTGTGATTGTGTGATCTGGTGTTTATATTAGCTCTGCAACCTTTGCCAGATATTTATTAAGTTTGTTATATTCCGTTATTTAATAATTTTTTGTTATTCGGGGCCCTGGCTTGGTTTTCTTGGAGTTTATTTTAACTGTCGGTTTTGTCTTAAATTTCTTAGCTAGTAGTTCAGGTCATTTTTCTTGGGAGACTGCTAGGCTGCTGACTGCCATTGTTTGTTATTGGATTAGTCTGTCCCCCCCATAGCCATATGGCAGACTTTGGCTGCTAGATGGGCTGGGTTGCCAGTGCTTAGTTACAAAAGGGGACACAATAATACGAGAATTTATACAATCAGCTTCCACACTAATCCACTGTCATAATCAGAGTAAACGGAAGTGAGATTTACTCTGATAAAATTTAAAACAGGGTGTCATTGGAATGAATTAGAATTAGCATCGTTTATAAAACTGAGGATTTTCATTTCACAAATATATGTCTGTTGTTGGTAAAAGATAATAAAAAATTTTAAAGCAGTTAAACCTGGAAGTGAAATAGGTAAAATTTTCTGGAGGCGTTGTTACATTTATCCAGCTAAGCTACACTTCTTGTTGGCAGAGGAGAACAAAGAAACTTCTGTATTGCACATGGTCTAGATACAAAGTCTGGAGGATGAAAATCTGTCTAAAAAATAAAAGGGAGGAAGATAAATACTCAATGGTGAAGTTCTCTCCTGCCCCATCTTCCTTGGACAATCAGGATAGCTGGTTACAGCCGTGACTTCCGCTTTTTTCCCTCAGTTCTCTCCAGGAACGTCCTCTCTATGCTGAGAGCTAGGCTTTTAAAGTCCCGCCAATGCTTGTTTTTCTCATGGCGATAACTCTCGTACTTGGCGAGGAAACGATGAGGAGGAATAATAAGCACCAACAGCCCTCACAGTACCTCTTAGGAAAAACGTTGACAGTAAGCTTCCAGAAGTTGGCACATCTCGCCCTTTCCTTCCATCACCACACACTAAGCACCAGCCATGTCAACAATTCAACCCTCATCATCTAATCCTCCACGATGTTTAAAGGCAACAAAAAAAATCCACTACCTCCTTCACCAGTCCCAAATTAACAAGCATACACACAGGAAACTCCAATTTTCACCCCCAACAGAGGAAGCATTAAGCATAACTGCATACAAATTGCTATCCTTGCTGCAAGATCTCAAAATTGGTATCCTAGCACACGGTTTTAAATTCGTAAAGGAACTACAGATAAAGACAAGAATGCAGATGGCATTGACAGCACAGATAAGAAAATAGTTTTAAACAAATTCTATATATTGAATTCATTTCTATTACATTAAATATTACAAATTGTCAAAATATAATTTTAAACAATTCTGTGTACTGAAGTCAATTCTATTATATGAAGTTTTACTTCAATACAGATTGTCAAAATTGCCATTCAAGTCAAAAAGTAAAGATTCGAATAACTTTTTGTGAAAGAGAGGTGTAAACTAAACAGAATTAAATAAGTTAAATTCACCTTTAAGTTAAAAAGATTTACAATACCAAAATTAAATAAAACAATTACAGTTCAAATAATACTTTTAAATAACCATTTTCATAAAACTAATCAGTTACTAAAATTAATAATAATCAAATTAGATAAGTTACACAATAATTAGTTGAAATATTTTGCTTATTTCCAAAGAAGTTGAATTTTTTTATTTTTGAAATCACAAAAATTAAATATCATGACATAAAAAAGACTAAATTGTCATAGAAATAAATAAATAAATATTTCATTTTCTTGTTGCCTTAAATTTTTCTCCATCCTGCCTCAAAAGGAAAAAAAACTTAATGCGTTAATGATTTTCTTGAAGTTTTTTGCAGATGTATCTGCAATCATCCTCCCTTTTTTAAACAGTGAAGGAATTTTGACCATGATATGGAACATCTTTAGTGGCTAGGTATTTTGAAGGCATGAAATGGAAGAAAAAACTAGTTTCATCAACATTGGAAACATTTTAAATTAATATCCATACACTTTTTTGGAAAAATTCTGAATCTTCAATAAATTCAGCTGAGACATCTTCGAATTCTCCATTTATGATATGATATGCTGTTCAGTGGTGTAATTTAGATTTATACAGTCCTTCAATAAAAAAAAAAAAAACAGTCGCCCTTCGCGATGTTGTTTCTTCTGTCTTTTATGTTGATATAGGCTGTTTGGCAGGAATACGTGATGTACTGCTCTGAGTGAAAACTTCAGCAAAATATGACTTGAACTTCCAAATATTTCTCCTTGAACATGCAATTTTTCAAAGCGGATTTTTGAAAACTTATGTTCTTTCTTCTAATTTCATCCTTCCAGAAACATTTATTTTCAATGTTGATGCAAAAATGTTCAGTTTTTTCTGACATTTATATTTCCATAAATTTTGTATTCTTATCAAATTCTTTTGAAGTTTTAGTTTGATATTTTAGTAAATGATAGAGGAATAAAGCATCTCCCAAGCTTATTTGGTCAACAGAATCCAGCATTTATCTTGTCCAACCTAATGATCTGATATTGATATCAGGTACAAATGTTCTAAATCTTATGAGTTTGATAATTTTGAAGACCTGTAAATCACATGTTAAAAGTTCATATTTAAAAAAAGTTATGTGTAGTATGAGGAAAAATTAGGTATTTGAAACATTCTTTGTAAAAGGTTAAGATAAAATTTATGTTAAGATAAACTAATGTCCGTTTCATGTAGCATGTTCCAATATTCACTTTTACTTACTTTCAAATTGCTAATTGCAACAATCATTTTGACTAACTGAAAGTAATCAAAATTTTAGTGTGTATTAATAGTGTGGCAATTAGGTGATCAGAGTGTATCAAAAATATAGAAACGTTGCTGAGTTTACATTGATGCAACATTTTATCATAATACAAATAAAACAGGTAATTAAGAAAGTTTCTGGAGATCTGTTTTTGGCATGGCTGTAAGAGTAGAATATTCCATTCCTCTTCTCTCTTCCATGGCAGGAAAAACTTTCCTTTGGAAGGAGTTTTGTGAAATGAAAATAATTGCAATGAGACAAATCTAGACAACACACTAGATGATTATGTATGCATACTTATTTTCAAGATAGCAGTTCTATAAAGTGATTATTGATTGGTGGGAAGATGAGTTGTCATATCGTGTAATTGTTTCCAAACGATTAACTTAAGAATAAAAATAGTTTGCTTAGTTCCCATTTAAGTCAACCACTCAACAAAGCATTTAGAATTGTAACATTTTTTGACACCTCAGTTTGTAAGATAAACCTAATTTCACTTAATCTAAATATCTTTTAATTTTGAATGTTAAATAACACTGGGAGATACTTATCCTGTCCTTAGCTTAGAATCCAAGAACACCAAATGATACAATAATAGCAAATGTAACTGAATATTCATTTGAATCGTGGATTGGTAGTTTAAAAAGTAACGCATTAACAAAGCTCTGTGCCTGAGAACAAAATAATACTTTAAATAATTGCAAATCAGATAGTAAATTAAAATTTGCAGCTTTGTTATTATAACTGGAAACTAGACTTAAAATCCTGCAGATTCTACTGGTCAGACAGCGAGTTATCACTGTCCTTGAACAACTCACAAAATATAGAAGTTTTATTTTATTCTCAGTTTGAATTATCCCTTTTATTTTACTGTTAGTTTGAACACAAAGGCACAATTTATGCTAGAGATGAAATTTTCACAACTTGCGGATATTTTAAATTAACACAACAGACAACTAAATTCGAACATCGATAATGTAGTCTAAGATTACACATTAAATAGAATAAGCTGTATCATATATTTTGCTAGTGTGTATTTAAAGCATTGGTTAGCAAGGATGTTAAAGCTGGAACATTATTTTTAGACAGAGCCAGCTAAAAATACTAACATCAAAATGCAATTGCCATAAGCTGTCTTAATTAAAGATTGAAAACCCTCAGCTTAATTTGTGTTCTGTTGGGGAATACAGAAAAAAGAAGTTATATTAGACTTAAATCATAGTCACTCATTAATTAACACAAGATTCTTTGCAAATCCAGCAACGTGGCTCTTAATTAAAAGTCGCCTTAATTCTAATCATTACTAGCCTGCAGTTAAAGATTGCTGATAGTTTGTCCCAGAAACCAATCTAGGCAAATAAGCTGGCTGTGTGTTTTTCATGATTTTCCCCACGTGCAATGTGAATATGAGCCGCTTTTCCTTAGGAAAGTCATCCAGGCACAGTGTCCATGTTTTTTGCCATAGCTAATAACGTACCAATTAAATTTATGTGCAATTTCTAAATGCAGAATTTTAAACTAAGGAAATCAGAAACTTACTGCAGGCTAGTAATGATTAGAATTCAAGTTTTGACGAATCACAATTTGAATTTTAAAAATGTGTTTGTCCTAAATGCTATGTTTACATAAAAATATATTTTGCTTTGAAAAAAAGTGTCTTTGAAGATAATTAGGTCTTTTCAAACATAAACAAAGTTTAAGAAATTTACTCCGCAGTAAAAGTTACAAAATATTTTTGGCCATAAAATATCTTCAGAGTCATTTATTTTTGTTGCCTATGCTATGCGCAGAAAAGAAGAAAGGAATTATATTCTAGTAAATTTTACCACTTTTAAACATTTCTGTAGTAGGAAACAGCAAGTTTTATTTATATTTTTGATTTATTGTTTGGCATACTCAGGACTGAATGCATACATGATGCAATAAATTTCATTGCATATAAAATGAAGTTAAGTAAATTAGCAGACAATAAAATGGTGAAGATAAAAATTTACCCTTATGAAAGAAAAAAGAGTCTTTAAACTTTTGATCAATAGTCTTCTTAAATTTAAAAAATAGCTTTTCATTAAAAATTATTTCATTTTAAATAATTAATAAAACTAATAATAAATTGTAATTATAATATAGTTATACAATTATAATTAAAAAAGGGTTTATTTTAATATTTAATGTTCTAAGTAACTGTTACAGTTCATTGAAGAATATAACAAAGGGCGTAAACCGCATTTGGTGTTAATTATGGTTTATAACAAATATGCCACATTTCAAAATGCACCAGCGCATAAATTCACTTACATCTTGGAAAATTGTGAATAAAAAACTATTTTTGTCTGTAGGTATGCATAGAATTACATTTAATTTGAGATGAAGATAGAAAATTGTATGTATTATAATGCAAAATTTTTCTTTAAAAAATTATTTAAAAATAAAAATTTTAAAAATAATTCATAAAAAATGGGCAAAGTTTATTTGGATTGAACTTAAATTTTGAAAGGAGGGAATCTGGCAAGTTTAGTTAAAATAAAAAGAGATAAATTAATAGATATATTCAATTAACATTGGGGATGGGGTGGCCACATGGTTGTGGTAATTTATTGGG